>CM040428.1:48372504-48972504 GCA_022702705.1 Papilionanthe hookeriana x Papilionanthe teres | reverse complement strand
TTCAACAAACCCTAAGACTTGGCCTGCTGAAATTAGTTGGTCTTGGTTCAGCAAGATTCGTTCGTTTGATTGTTCTGAATTGGGTTTCTTTGTCAGCCTTTGAAGTTCTTCGGGTTGGCAAGACTTGACTTGATTGGCTTGATTTTGTCGGTCAATTATTTTAATATGATTGTCAATTATTGATCCCTAGATGTACAATATATAATTTTATGTGCTAAAAAATTTATAATGTTAGGGTGTTAGTTTAATGACAGTGTTGTTTGAAGATTCAATATACACACAAATAAAGAAAATTTGTATGAATAGATATCAAAATTTATTGTATAGAAAAATTCTAAAAGGAGAAAAAATCACAGGCTTTGACCCAGTTCAAATAATCTTCTTTATAATCATGAGTACTAATGTCCACTCTTCACCTAGATTAAGAAAGATGAATTACAAAATGATGTTGAAACCATAACTTATTTAAAATAACCTAGCATAAATAACGGTTAAGAGCAACTGAGACTATAAATGCTATTGCCTAACTATAATAGTCATGGAGAGGCTATAAAGATCAGTATTAACCATAGAAGTTGTAATTGACTATAAAAGTCGTAGTTTATAATTATGACTATCGCAATTGGTAGTGGTCGACAATAAGTTGTGGTCGATGATTATCTTGAGTGGTTAATAACAAATTTTAGTCGTTGGCATTGAACTCTGGTGGTTGGTGATTATCTTTAGTGACTAACAACAATCGTCGAGACTTTAAGTGTTAAATCTTCGTACTCAGCTCACCATTATTCTTCCATTCAAATGAAGAATGAGGACATATTTATAATTTTTTTAACAAAAATATTTTGATAAATTTGATCAATCTTTTAAAATATTCTATTGGATGTTCCACATTAATTCTTCTCACACAAATTTTTTTAACAATGTTTTAAAAACCGCAGCCGAAAAGACCAAAAAAAAAAAATCGTTTTAGACTTCAAACCGCTCAACTGGCTCAATGTTTAGAAAACTGCTCAACCGATTCAATGTTTATAAAAAACCATGCTGCTGGCGCTGTGAATAGGGGTGTAAACGAGCCGAACACGAGCGAGCCGGGCACAGCTCGTGTTCGGCTCATTTATATTTCGAGCTCAAAAGTGTGTTCGTGTTCGGCTCGTTTGTTTAGCGAGCCGAACACGAGCCATTCACGAATAAAGAGTTGTTTTGACAAACCCTAATCACGTACCCATAAGATGTTAAATATTGGGGCAAGATTTACAAATTATTGTTTATATTAAAACATCATTTGAATCTAATTTAATAATTTTTGTTCTATTTTCTTAATTAATACTTTTAATTGATTATAAATCATTGTAGCCTTGTAGTCAATTAATTTTTTTAAAAATACTACTCAATAGAATATAATTGATGAATAATATTTCGAGCTGGAACGAGCCGAACACGAATGAACAAATCTTTATTCGTGTTCGGCTCGTTAACTTAGTGAATGAGCCGAACACGAGCTTCTTAACAAACCGAATACTAGCTGCTCGCAAACTCTGAGCCATTTTGACAGCCCTAGCTGGATGGTAAAAAAAATCAAAATAAAACTTTTAAATAAAACCCCTTTTATATATGAACATGATTTGATGGTCAGGTTATAATATGAACCTCAGGCAAGTTAAATGCATGAGTTGACTTGACCCTCTAAGAATGGAGGGGAATAATTATTACTTATAAGTTTTAAGTATGCAAAATATATATAAAAAATAATAATTGGACAAAGGATTAGCAGTAAACTTCTCATTTAGTAAAGCTCAATTTGAATTAATTAATTAAAATTGATAATTTAATTTGAATATGAAATTAAAGAATTTGATTGCAATAAATGAATGAATTAAAAATTCATTTTAATTTAAATTTGAATTGAATTGAGTTTCATATAAATTATATATACAAAATTAATACATATATTCATGAAGAATTTTTTTTTATAGTATTACATGATTATATTTTCTTTATTACATTATTATTATCTCATATAGGTGATTTAATTAATTTTATTTATTTATTAGGTCATCTGGTTCAACCCTAATTTGGCCCCGATTGAACCAATGAAAGTTGAACCACTTCTTTTGCCGGTTTGACGTCCGATCTGATTTTCACAACCTTAATTTTTAATATTTAAGTACCTTAATGACATTATGAATGATCTTGAACTCATTAGATTATAAACTCATTAAGAAGGGTTTTCTTCCTACTTAGAGAAGACGTTTGAAGTTCGAACAATATGCACGATGGACGACGGCGGATGTGCAATATTTAATGATTTTATACTCTATTGATATTAATTTTGTTAAATTTGCCTTATTATGATACTCATTTTGATTACACGCATATAAAAATTAAAAATCATTCAATCATTTAATGAATATCTTAATTTTCTTAAAAACACTTCTATCAGTTGATATTGGATTATTTGATGGTTTAATACTATCTCAAAAATTTAAACAATTTTTGGTGTTATTTTAAATTGGAGTTCAGATGATCATAAAATTTATTTAAAATTTTTAAATTTTAAAAATTACACATGAATTATGTTCAAATTGAATTTTAAATAAGCAAAATTCAAACAAATTATGTGCGAAACCAATATTTAAGTAGTACATAATTATACATGAATTATAAATATGATTCAACTATAACGGTCTAATCCTCTCCAGCAGCCTCTCAGCTTCAAGAAAACCCCCAAGAGGCCCCATGGACATGTATTTCATATATTTCCATCTGCTAAACTATGAGCAGTTAGAATAACTTGAAGCAGTGAGGTAAGAGGAGAGACAATGGGATCCATTACCTTGGAATAAATGGCAATGCAAAGCAGTGAAGATGGAGATGATTGACACTGTTGAATGGAGGCTGATGAAATCCAAATCTGCAAAATGAAATGAATTATAGCAAAGCACAAACACTAACGACAACAACAAGCATTTATCCGACTAAGTGCGGTCGGCTACATGAATCTTTTCTCTCTGTTGTGTCCTATTGCTACTACTACAACAACAACAACAAGAACAACAAAGCCTTAATCCCACCACGTGGTGTCGGCTACATGAATCCTTTTTCTCCATTGTGTCCTATTTAGAGTCATATTCTCATTTAGTTCTCTGTTGTGTCCTATAGAGTGTCATAATTTCATTTAATTCTAATATATCAATACAACATGCCCAATTCTTTATAAGAACATTTACTCTCCTATCGAGTCATCAGATGGCCCACATTTACTGTGAGCAAACCATCTAAGGCGACTCTGTGTAATCTTGTCTGGACTGGAGCTACTCCAACCCTTTAGAAATCTATAAAAAATATAATCTATAATAGGAAACTAGATTGCATTTCCTATATTGCATTACTTGTGTCATGGCAAGCGAGTATCAATACTTACATTGTCTTATCAGAATGAACGCTATTGTTGTTCCAGAAACAGCTTGACACTGATATGAAGCTCTTTGAGCGCTAACTAACCTTTTAAACTCTTAATCCCATCTCTGGTTTTGCTAGATTTCAGAATTAGTGCAAGCAAAGCTAATTTGAAAGGAACTTATTTAGAGACATATTCCGTAAACCTTAGGCATGATAATTGATGTATTGATTGAAAACAAAGTGGGCGGAGTGTATTCAAGCAAAGGTTGGATTTACATGGCAAAGATATTTATTAGAAATATTATTATTATTTAAGAGTAATTTAGTCTTTTCTTGTTTCCATCTTTTTGTTTATGTAATTCTTATAAAATTTATTCTTGTTATTGTCGCAATATGAAACCCTAGCCCCCAAAATTCTATTTCTCTTTGGCTTCTTCTTCTTCCCTCGTTCAACTTTAAATTTGTATATCTTTATCATGGTATGAGAGACTATAAGTTTATTCACAGCTTTCACGGATCCAACTCTAAGGTGAGTGGCGGGGGATCAATTTTTGTATCATATCAAATTAGCTATTGCACCATCTGATTCATCTTGGCAGAACCTCAATTCATCTTTGTTTAGCACCGCTAGGTTTAGGGTTCGTTAAATCAGTATTATGCTTCGTTAAATCGCTGTTTGCATTTGTCTCTCTTAATCCATATTTTGTTTATTAGTGCTATTTGAGTATTTATTGTTTGTTACAATATTCAGTGAAAATGATGATTATCTTCAATATATTAGTATGCAATTGAATGGGCAGAAAGGATAAGAGAATGTGGGGTTATGTTTCTGAACTTTGCTAAGCCGACAAATGAAAAGGATGAAAAATTTGCAGAACAATTGGAATTTTGGGATGCCTTTAATATGAACATTATAACATGGGTGTTGACCTCATTTTTAGTGAGGTCTTAGCTTTCTTCACGTTAGACCCTAGGATCTAGCCTTAGGAGTTCCTCACTGACCATCCTAGCGGACTAGTCATGGAGCCACCTCCATAGAGCTGTCAAACCACTTCAGACCCATTTTTTGTAAGACCGCACGCAGGTAGTCCCGAGCACTCGACTTCGGTTCCGAAGTGGGCATGACAACATGTAGAGGACCCGAAAATGAGTACCCATAGAGGCGGACGGCGCTTAGATGAACCCTTTATGACCCGAGTCGCGCGCACCACGACTTGACACTTTTTGGCTCGACCGTCGCCGAACTTTTCCGGACGACCCCGGATGACGAAACGGACCACACAGATGCGTCCGAGACGTCAACTTTAGCTAGGAAGGACACCCATATTGATATGGTTCCACGCGCATGCAAACGACACGAAAATTGATGCGCATTTTTTTTAATTAGCGGGGCACGGGTTCGGACTCAGCCCGGGTTCAATTAGACCCGACATAGGGCCGAACACGAGCGGGGCCATTTCGCATTTCAAATTTTAAATTTCAAATCAGTCACTTAATATCATATTAATTAGGTTTAATTGGAGGATCTAATCTTCCTATTAAAACTCATCCTTACTTGGAAGCTAATTAATCTCCCGCTCATTGCAAACTTAACGGCTATGGGAGAGGCGCGGGAGACAAATCCAGCTCAACCGGATAAATCGAGAGGGAGCCTTCATCTTCCTCTCAGTTCCTCTCACCCGCTGGCTCTCGATAGATCGCCCCGTCTCCCTCACGCTCGACACAGAAGCCCGCTCGCCTCCTTGCCGCACAAAACCCTCCTGCTCGACACCTCCCATCCTCTGCAGCGTAACCATCGCCTTCTCTCTCGCGCGAACTGAAGCCTCGTTCGCCCGGATCCCGAAGCTCTCCCTCACGCTCACGCAGAAACCCTCGCTCGGCTCATCTCCCCTGCGAATCGAAACCTTAACCTGCTCGCTGATTCCTCACGCTCGACGCCTGCTCGCCTCGCCTTCTCTCCCGCTCGACCTAGTAGAGCCGCTCGCCTGCCGCTCGACCGAACGCCCTCACCTCCTCTGCACCGAAGCTGCCCGCCGTTTCCCGCGTCCAGACTCGACGCTCGTCTCTTCTCTGCGACAAATCCCCACTCTCCCTCTCTGCACCGAGCTCCCACTCGATCAGACCCTGCTCGAGGGCTCGCCACCTCCCTTCTCATTCCCGCTTGACTCGACTGCTTCACCTCTCCCTCTTCGGCCCGAAGCTCGCCGGGGACTGGTGCTCCTCCTTGCAGGTATTTGTGCTGTGAGTTGGCTGTTACCTCCAGATCTGAATTCTTTTTTTTTTTAGGCTTTCATCTGGAACAAGCTGAAAGTTTTATAGTTTGTTATCGTGATGATATGAAAAATTTGAATGGCCTTATTTGTGAAGATTTCGGGAGGCTTATAAATATTGTTTTTGAAGAAATTTATGTACTGTTTTGGTGCCTTTAAATGTAGACTTTGTATCTCATGTAAGTGTTGATTTTGGAACCCTTAAAACACCGTTTTCGAGGCGCATGAACACGTCTTTAGAGCTGATTTGAATGTTGATTTGGGCCAATCTTGAGCACTATTTTGGGAAATATTAAAAACACAATTTTAGCCTTTGTCTTAGCATCTTGTTTTGGGATATTTTGTGGGCTGATTTTTATGCACTCTTTGGAGCCATTTATATGACGATTTGGGGAGGGTTTAAGCATTTATATTTTCTTGGGGTTGATTTGCCTACTGTTTTGGAGATCTTTGTGAACCATTTAAATATCATTTTGTTCACTGTTTTAAAAATGATTTGTGTTCAATTTGAAATGCCGATTTCTTCATTGCTTTTGGAGAGTTTCATGCTCTATTAAAAATACTCATTTGTTCGCTATTTTGGAGAGTTTTGTTGCTTTGTTTATGCTATTTGGAACCATTTAAATTGTTGTTTGATATTTAATATGGCTGTTTGGAGTTGTTGGAGCTGCAAGAACGCCTGGGGCTGCTGTAGGATGTCACTATTTGCTGTATACTCGCTGTGGGAGGCTGAGGGGGTAGCTGCTTGATGCTTGGGTGAGAGCCTGAAAGCTGTTGTTTAGCTGTTTGGAAGCTGTAGGAGGCTTAAAAAGTGATGTCTGGAAGAATATGATTGCTGTTTGGAAGAGTAAAAGTGATGTTTGGTGTACTTGAGTGCTGTCTAATGCTATGAAAGCTGCTGTTTGATGTTTGGAATAGCTGTTAAGTGCTGTCTAGCCCTTAGAAAGTGCTGTTAGCTGCTGTGGAAAGCTGTGCAGAAAGCTGATGAGAGGCTGATTAGCTTCTTGCAGAAAGTGCAGGGAAAGCTGTTAGCTTGCTTGTAGGAGATTTAGAAAGTCTGTTGTTAGCCATGGGAAGTCTTTGTTTGACTTGTTTGGAATAGTCATTAAGCTCCAATAAATTGCTTGTTTGGATCAAAAATTTCTTGTTTGGATCAAATGTTGTCTCAGTATTCTAAGTTCTTGTTTGGAAGTTTTAGAAGTCTATACTATGCTTGTTAAAAGCTTTGATTTGCTTGAATAGGTGCTTTAGGAAGGCTTGTAGGAGAGCTAGGAATGATGTAATTCTTTGTTTTGGATCGTTTAGTGGATGTACGGAATGATGTAAATCTTTGTTTGGAAGAGTATAGGTCCTGCTTGGTGTAATTAAGTCTTTGGTTTGGAGTGTCTAATCCATTGCCCCAAGTCATAGGAGATCATAGAGTCGCCGCATAGGACTGCAGTTGCGGCCCCGGGTCGTTGGAGTTCCGAGATTGTGATTTAGGCCGGTTCGACTGCATTTTCTTCTCTTTTGGCTTTTGCTTGTGTTGGAAGTGAGTCGGCCTTCTCCGTTTTCTTTGTTTGTTTTATTTTGTTGTTTAAAACGGTTAGAAGTCACAAAAGGGGATTTCGATTTAGGCTTGAGGAAGGGTAAAACACTCTTGTCAGCTTCGGGCACGAGGCGAAGTGTAGGATCACTAGAGTTAGGAGCACACCGCAGGTGAGAACCCGTGCACTGATCCTCAGGCATCAGACTACCAGGCCGTAGGAGCACACCCTAGAGTGAGAGCACTATCCACTTAGTCCTCAGGCATGGGTTCCTCAGAGTTAGGAGCACACCCTTAGGTGAGAACCCATCCACCTAATCCTCGGCGTAGAACTCACAGAGTTAGGAGCACACGCTAGGTGAGAGCCCATCCACCTAATCCTCGGCGTAGGCTCCACAGATTTTGAGAGCACATCACAGGTGAGCCGCATCCATCTAACCTCGAATGCACGTGAAACTAAGTGCGACCCTGGTTCGCGGGCGATCGAGACGTCGGACCGGAGAGAATGCTGCGAGGCTTGGTTCGCGCTTCGCTAATTAAATCATCTGTGGAATTCCCAAAATGAGCTTAGCCAATATTGAACCCGTCTTTCCGGGATTTGAGCTGAGTATTACGCTCAAATCCTCACCGCGATTGGGGACATTTGTTTTGCACATATGGATCATCGGACTTGGTGTGAGTGCGAGGTCGCAGGTGGCGAGGGTGATGATGATAATGCTTATGTGTGTTATACGAGGGATACGAGGGATTCGAGGGATAATTAGAATAGTATCTCTACGCTCGAGGACGCCCGATAAGGAAGAGGAAAGGACCAGATGATCACTATTCGCCGACTCTTGGTGAGATCGTTTCACGACGATCTTAGGTTGATAGTAATCATAGCACGATTAGAGTGGTAGCACAGTTAATTTATTATTTTACGAAAAAAAGAAAATAATAATAAAACAAAAATCTCTTTTCTTTGTTAAAAAAACTGCATAAAAAACTTAAACAACGATTTTTGCGTGAGAATCGAAGAATTTATTTCTTATAAAATATCTAAGGTCATGGTTAGTCAACTTGGATTGGGTTAAGGAATACTCTCCTTAGAGCGTCGGGTCGAGTAGCTCTTATCTGAGTCGGGAAGCACTGGTCCGATTCTCGAGCCCCCGCCTTTGCGGCGTCTCACACTAGTTACGGTCTTTTATGTGGCTACAAATTTTATTTGTTATTTCTACGACTCGTTCCTTTTTGACCTTTATCTTTGGGTTTCTTTTTTACATAATTTGCTTTGTAAGTTTATCTCCTGCAAATGGTATTATCTTGAAATACGAGTCATACAACGGTAGCAGATGTCAGTACGTGCTTTTAAAGTTTATTTCTTGCAAATTACTTCAACTGCGATTTCTATCTTTACTGCAGTTACTTTTCAATCACTTTTACATACTTGCAATCTATATATATTTTGCATGCGAAACCCGAACCGAAACAAAGCAAAAAAACAAAAATCAAAATTCTGACACCGAGACATTCGGAATACACTCAACAAAATCATTTGAAGCTTTAGAACGTTAAGATGTATTCTATGTAGTGTAAATTTGGAATCTCAGTGGGACAATATGACAAGGAGCTTGGATTGGCAGACAAGAGGATCTTCTTGCAAGAAGCTTTTACAGTTTAAATAACAACACGTAGAGGCTTAGAGTAGGCTTAGCCGTACGCGCGCGTAACACCTCGCTCTGCTTTTGAGGCTTACGTACGCGATGTTGCGCGACGTAAGTCCTAACTCGCTTTAGGTTCGAGAGTCGTCGTACGGTACGACGTAAACCCTCATATCTCTGCAGTATTTGCATGATTGGGTATTATGCGAGTGTAAATCCGAAATAATAAAATTGGCGGGATTAAACGATTAAATAATATCTTCCGAAACGCAATGCACGCCGTAGGATAGTTGGGAAGTCGCTGAGGCTTCGCATCGGATCCGTGACATCCCCTACCTTTTCTTTCTTTGAACTCACGGAAATAAGCGTTACATTTGAGCGCTCCTGCTTGCTTTAGCGTCTACTGTGAAAACCTAAACCGCTTGAATTCTCGAAGACGAAACCACCGATCATTATCGAGAGTTTTCTCAGATGACACCGTCGTTTGAGATGTAATGCTTATAGGGGCTGCACTGCATAGGGAACTTGAGCCAGGGTAAAATAAGCTCTATCTAGTTTTTACATTAGGTAGGGGAAGCTTATCGGTCACACATAAAGGTTCGCGGATCGAACGGATGTCACGAGTCGCTTAGATTCGTATGATTAGATCTCTGAGTCGCGAGATACGTTACTCTTTCGAGAAAGTGTATCAATTGTGACATCGAGCGCGATTATGCGAAATTGCTTGGACAAATGAGATCCAGGGCGGTCTCATTTTTCGAAATTAAAATACACTACTTTCAACTACTTTCCAAAATTATATACGCTTTTTATATTAAACTAAATCGCGAAATTTTTATATTCTTTCAAAACGAAAAAAAAAATGTTGGCCGACACATTACAGCGACTCGTGCGAGGACTAGTTCCTCTCTCCGTTTTGATCGGGAGGTTTTGTCTTCATACGTGACGGTGTGCCCATGTCCCTCGTGGGCGGGTCTGTTGTTCTTGTTGAAATACGTGCTCATTTCTTCCTTGAGCCGGTATTGCTGAGCTCTTTTTGGATTCGGAGCTATCTGTTTAACCGCAATTAAACGAGTGGTTCGGGAATCCTTAGGGTTTAGTGGGGTGGACCCCGATAGGTGTGGTAGGTTAGGAGCGGTTTACGAAGCGAGTTTGATGCGATGTTAAACTCCTTCCGATGTTGGATCGGGTCCTATGTTTCATTCCTCTTTGAGTTTGACTTGTTCTTAACGAGTTAAAGCCGAAACTTCTCTATCACGATCCTCGCTTTAAACTCCAAACAAAACACGAAGGTTTAAGATAAAATTCACTCGAATAAATTCACGGGATGCCAGGTTCATAAGACAAATGTGTCGACTCGAGTACCTCCATTGAAACTACGAGACACGAGACATTGCGAGCTTCGAAAATTCTTGAATGACAGAGATGATGTCGTCACCGAAGTTGATCTTCTCGTTCGACGGAAACACCGCCCTACGACAAGGTGCTCGTTACCGAGGATCATTGATCGAGTTTGGAGCAGAAGCCGACGAGGTCGAAGTCATTCTCGACGAGGCGCCTTATGTCTTCTTCGAGACGGCTGCCTCGACAATAAAAGAGCCAGCTGCCGAGTCGACCTCGGTTGCGAGCAAGAGTTCCCGTACTCGGGAAGTCCAAGGACGGGAAGACTTTTGCTAAGGCCGTTGCTTCGATCCCGTCGAGCACGTCGGCCCGTGGAAAAGAGGGTTGTCACACGCCATGCTACGGGTTCACGGTCACCGCACCGAGTGCACCATCAGTCAAAGGAAAACAGATTTTCAATGAGGAAGAATCAGTTGATGCCTTTACCCCACTATTGTCTGTCATCGAGATTGGATCTAGCTCAAAGTTCGGTCAACTTACCAGAATACAACACAGAAATAAGAACCGAAAGATTTTAAAAGCCAAAAGGGCAAAAGCTTTGGAGACCGTTCTGCAGCGAGAATTCCTCGGCGGGATGAAATTGGATGGTACGAGACCGCACCTTTCCTTGGAGGAAGCGGGTTTCACCCATTGGTTGCCGCTCTCGGAGAGGAGAGTATTCATAAGATTCTTCTTGCCTCTCGAAAACCTACATACCGCCGAGCCGATTCGGTCTTGCACAGGTCCGAGAACACGGCTTGCCACCACGAGGGAAGATCCCCACAAGATGAACAATGACAAGGGATCACTAGTTACTGCATCCGGACCGCGCATTAAGGACCACGATTTATCCAGGAGAGTCGAGGCCCCTAAAGAGACGTCTAGTCTCCGGAGCTTGGTTCCGAAGGAGAAGTTGCGGAGTCCTAGGTTCTTTGGGTCGGTGCCTCGACGAGAGATCGAAAAGACGTCTCCCCGCAAAGGATTCTAAGTCGATGCTCCAATCATTAGTGTTCCGGCCACGCCGGAACCAATGTCGATGGAAGGTGTACAACAGCCGGTCCCCGGTCGATCTCGAGATCATTAAAGGGAAGTCGATCGAGGAAAGATTAGAGAAGCTCGGGCGGACATCGTTGAAGCGTCGAAAAGAACAAAGTGGAAACATCGATGATGAAGAACATGATTTGTCATTTCATATGGATGAAGATTTTGCGAGAGATCTTTATGGTTGGGACTAGAGCCTGCGTCATCGCGCGGTGCTCCTTTGCTGCCGAGGAGAACGCCGGGGATGAGTCGCGAAGGGCCATCCAGACGGAGGATGAGCTTATCATCCGCATGGAGAAAAGGATGGAGGAGATGGCGGCCGTTATAGCCTCATTTCGGAATCAACCTCGATCTCCGAGAGCGACCTCTCCGAGAAATAAACCGGCCGAGAGACCATTCATGTTGCGAGATGAAATGAATGATTCGGCCGAGAACACTATACTGGAAAAGGATATCAAACGAGATAGTTGAACAACAAGTAAAGGAGGCGTTAGCCCGATCCGAAGGAGGAGCGTTGATTCCAAAGGGTAGACCGTATCCGGAGGAATTCGATGCGGTGCCCTGCCGAAGGGCTTCGTGCCGCCTACCTTCAAAACATTTGATGGAATAGGAAATCCCGTCGGCATGTTGCACACTTCGAGGCGAGGTTCTTCACGACGCGGGGGTAGTGAAGCACTATTATTTCGCCGGTTGTGAGCGATCTCTCGGAGTCGCTTTTGATTGGTATGCGGGAGTGCTCGATGGATCGATAAAGACGTTCGCGAAGCTGGAGAACATGTTCGTTAAGAGGTTTCTTCGGAGCTCGGCATCATATCACTATGTAGGTGATCTTGTGGTAGAAAGACGAAGCCGACGAAACTCTAGTGGAATACATTCGCGGTGGAGGAATCCAAGTATGAAGTGCGAGCCACGATTGCGGGAGCGGCATGCGATTGAGATCTTCTTAAGAGCATCCATGGCCCGAGTAGCTTTCTGCTCAAGGGATTCATGATCAAAACCTTCGAAAAACTACTCGGTAAAGGCTGCGAGCCTGCAAGAGGAGGCTAAGCGACTCGGATTCTGGAAGGCGATAAGTCGAAGCCGCAAAGACATTCTATAAGAAGTACGGAACGGTGGCGAGCGGTCGATAAAGGAAAACGGCCGATACTGATTCGAGTCGAGAAACCTCGACAAAGCTATCAACATCCACGACAATACGGGCAACGATCATTCCGGCGGCGCTCGTACCGGGATAATGGAAGACGGGGTCCGTCATGGGCGAGCGGGTGAACGGAACATACTCTTTCGAGAATGAGGCAATAGGAAAGATGTTCGAAATTTAGTCGAGAACACGAGTTCGTGCTACTGGAGCCGAGAAGACAGGAAGAAATCGACAAGAAGGACCGACCGATTATTGCCCATACCACGAGTTGCTTGGTCATACCATAGAGGTTGCTTCGTCTTGAAGAATGGCTTGAAAAAAATTTCAAGAATGGGAACATAACGATCCGAAAGAATATTTGAAAGAACTCGAATAAGGTTCCATCGATGTAATTTCGGTCGATCTCAGTGTTCGATTGATTCCGATGCTGGTGACGAATGATGAAACGTCTTTTGATTCTTATTGTACTACTTTGTTTTTGAAATGAATGTTAATGGTATCGATGTTTTGTATGTCCTTCCATCACGCATGATAAAATAAATAAAGAACTTGTTGTTTTTCGTAATCGTTCGATGTTTGAAAAGCATGGTTAACAAAGTGTCAAGCTTCAACAGTGAAGACAATGAGAAAGGAGTAATTCGAGATAAAAATTTCGACGTTGTGATGAAATTATGATTTCGAGGGAAAATAAAATTAATGCCCAATATGTGGGTCCTTCACTTTAAAAATTTCGGACGGGGTCTAAGTAAAATTCAAAATAAGTCGGTGCGATTATAATACGAGTAATCGATTGAGGATATCACGAGACTTTTAATCCTACGCAGTAGTAGGTCTGACGCACCGAACGAGTTATAATATCCGGGATTTGTCTTAACAAATATTTGAGAAGTGTTAATCGGGGGAGTTCGGACATTCAAAATCTTTAAATTATCTTACTACGGATATGAGTAATTCAGGAAAACAAAAGGAGCAAAGAAAAAAAAAAGTGTGAAAATCTCCTGAGAAGAATCTTGAGGTGGGCATAAAATCAAAAATTGGTGTCTCAATTTAGACATTCAAAATCTTTAAATCATGCTTCACCAGATATAGTAATTCTCAATAAAGAAGGAGGGGCGAAAAAAAATGGAAAAAAAGGCTCCCTGGGAAGAAGCTTGAGGTGAGCAATCAAAAATTGGTGTTTGAATTTTCCCTGAATTAGCAAAACTTGAAAGGTCTCTTAAGGATATTCTTCTGATATTATACTCGGGAAAGAGTTAAGTGATCTTGTATCTTTTAGTCGATTATTAATTGTCTCGGAAATATCCTTGGGAGATGAAAAATATTTAAATCGCATGAACTAAATTACGAATACGCTAGGCAGGAAAGAAAGGACTAAAGAAAGGCTATGTTATTAGCGAATTAATGGAATTCGATCACGAAGTCATATCTTTCGATGCTCGGAAGATTCTACTCCGGACTTCGATTCGAAGAGTATCGAAATGGTTTCTCGAACACCGTGAACATCTTTAAGAAAAAAAAATATGTGATAAAGAAGCGACAAGCTGCTGTGAACGAAGCTACAAGTGCGGCCTTTCAAGCTTACGATGTCCTTCGAAATAGCACATCTTTATGTGTCTTGAAAGAATACGATTTTGATAGTACCGTAAAGAATGAGTTGTTTTTACACATGTCTCACGCCTGAAGATAGTGTGAACATCTTTACTAAAATCGGTGATAAAGAAAAGGCGGCGCCACGACGGATCTACGAAAGCTTCGGCGTTTCGAGTTGTGATGTCTCTATAAATAGCACATCTTTTATGTGTACTTGAAAGAATACGATTCGATGAGTGCGCTAAAGAATGGGTTATTTTTGCACGTCTTCGATCGATGGATAGTACTCATCGAAGTCTGCACTATCATGGTGTTTAAAGACAGATCTTGTTTCTATGAGCATCGATATCATGTTATGCAAAAGCGGGTCCAAATCCTAACAACAATACAAACTCACAAAACTTGAATGAAAATCACATCCACATGTAAGCAAAAGAAATAAACTCGACATCGAATCAAAACGATCAAAAAAATTCAAAATTCAAAATCAAAATTTTAAACTTCGAATTCCGACTCGGATATGTTGAGTTTCCTCGACCCATCCCTAGCGTCGCTTCTCTCGGCAGAAGTTTCCTTCCACAAGAACTGCAGGTCCTATTTTCGAATACGAAGAGGCTAGTCAGCTCTATCTACATGAAGCAGCGCTCTTCTATGCCTTTGTCATCAGTATGCATGAGATTTGGTCGGTTCTATTGAGCCTGCATCTCTTTTCACACGGACATTTCTTCGATCGGCCATTGAGTTGGATGTGAGTCCTTGGCGTTCCTTCTCGATACGATTTCTTTTGCTGACATTTTTACACAACTCTCCCAATTCCACAAGTTTCATCAAATTTTCACAAATTTCTCACAAATTCACAAATTCAAATCTTCTCTTGGATCGGTATGAGACCCTTCGATGGATGTTAAGGCTTCGAACCCTCCAAATCAAATTTCGGGGTCGGTGCGGGGATTCGACTCCTTGAATTCCACGCACGATATCGAACACTATACGAATCAAATCAAAACATTTCAAATCCGGAACCACGTTCCAATCTCGCGACTGGTTAGGTTGAGCCTCCTCGACCATCGCTAGTGTCATCTCCTCGGCACAAAGTCTTCTTCCATAGAAGCATTGAGTCTCTGCACTCATGAAGCCTTCGCAAATCTCGCATTTACATTCACTATCTTCCACAATTTTCACTTTCTATCCATAAACATCTTACTAATATGAATGTTTTCTTCTCTTGATCGGCTTATGAGTCGGAAGTCGATCCGGTGCATTCCTCATGCGATCGTTTTGTCCTTGTTTAGGTTGGATGTTAGTCCAGAGTGCATTCCTTCCTAATGTGATATTTTCGGCTACCTGGGGTTGGATATTAGTCCGGCGCATTCCTCCACGAATAGTAGAAATCTTCTCTTGATCGATCATGAGTTGGAAGTCGGTCCGGTGCATTCACTCGTCTCGATCATTTTTATCATTGTTGTAGGTTGGATGTTAGTCCAGGTTCATTCCTTCCTAATGTGATATTTTCGCTACTTCCGGGGTTGGATATTAGTCCCGGCGCATTCTCCAGGATAGTGAAATCTTCTCTTGATCGGTCTATGAGTTGGAAGTCGGTCAAGTGCATTCCCTACATGCGATCATTTCGTCATCTGCGTAGGTTGGATGTTAGTCGAATTGCATTCCTTCACTATCGTGATAGATATTTTCGTTACTGTCGAGTTGGATATCGGTCCCAGTGCATTCCTCTCATCAATCTCTTAGGTTGGATGTTAGCCCCGATGCATTACCTTCATCGTGATGACATTTTCATTCTTCGGGGTTGGATATTAGTCCCAGCGCATTCCTCCCTAATGTAGCATACACCTTCAGTTCTTGAGTTGGATATCAGTCCCAGTGCATTCCTACTCATCCTGATTTTCTTTTCGTCACTGCTTAGGTTGGATGTTAGTCTCAGTGCATTCCTTCCAACGTGATGAGCATTTTCATTGCTTGTAGGGTTGGATATTAGTCTCGATGCATTCTCCCGATGTAGCAGACACCTTCGGTTCTTGAGTTGGATATCGGTCCAGTGCTTTCACTGCTCGTCCGATCTTTTCGTCAGCTGCATAGGTTGGATGTTAGTCACAGTGCGTTCCTTACTCGTCATGATGAACATTTTCGTCTACATTGTTAGGTTGGATATAAGTCCCGGTGCTTTCTTCCCAGCATAGCGAACATTTCTCGATCGACTCTCGGGTTGGATGTGCACTCTGTCTTTCTCGCTCGACTTGATTTCTACGAATATTTTCCACAAATACTTCACAAATTTCCACATCATCTTTTCCAATACCTTCGCTCTTGTTAGGGCGGATGTGAGACCCCGTGTTTTCGCCCCATCGTAGCGAGACGTTACACTTCTGACACCGCATCGGGTTGGATGTGAGTCCGAGTGTCTTCGCTTCCGATACAACAATTATTTTTGACATTGATCCTCGAGCCGGATATGCATCCTTGTGCCTTCCTCCATGACATGACTCCACTAAAATCGAAGCGAACCAGACCGACATTCGAATCTTGAAAAGTCGAACTCACAATCACGATTTGAAAACACACCTGCTAATCCCCAGCGGATACTCATAAATTCTCCACTTGAAGCTTCTTTTGAGCTGGGCTTTCCCAAGTGGGAACCTCAACTCAAATTCGATTATTGAACTCGGTTCGACGTTCGGTCTGTTCTAAGAATGTATACTTAAACAGATTCTTTGGTTTTGTTGATCGCTTCGGTCAGCGCCGATACGCGCGGTGTGCTTGTTCGAGCCACCACACCTGTCGGGGTCCTTTTGTTGACCTCATTTTTAGTGAGGTCTTAGGCTTTCTTCACGTTAGACCACAGGATCTAGCGCTTAGGAGTTCTTTGCCGGCCATCACTAGCGGACTAGTCATGGAGCCTACCTCATAGAGCTTGAACCAACTACAGACCCATTTTTTGTAAGACCTCGCATGAGTAGTCCCGAGCACTCGACTTCCGGTTGCAAGGGCTAAGGACAAACATGTAGAGGACCCGAAAATGAGTACCCATAGGGGCAGACGGCCTTAGGTGAACCCTTTATGACCCGAATTCGCGCGCACCACGACTTGACACTTTTTTTGGCTCGACCGTCGCCGAACTTTTCCGGACGACCCCGGATGACGAAACGGACCACACAGATGCGTCAGAGACGTCAACTTTAGCTAGGAAGGACACCCATATTGATATGGTTCACGCGCGCGCAAACGACACGAAAATTGATGCGCATTTTTTTTTAATTAGCGGGGCACGGGTTCGGACTCGGCCGGGTTCAATTAGACCCGACATAGAGCTGAACACGAGCCGGGGCCATTTCAGATTTCAAATTTTAAATTTCAAATCAGCCACTTAATATCATATTAATTAGGTTTAATTGGAGGATCCTAATCTTCCTATTAAAACTCATCCTTACTTGGAAGCTAATTAATCTCCCGCTCATTGCAAACTTAACGGCTATGGGAGAGGCGCGGGAGACAAATCCAGCTCAACCGGACAAATCGAGAGGGAGCCTTCATCTTCCTCTCCGTTCCTCTCACCCGCTGGCTCTCGATAGATCGCCCCGTCTCCCTCACGCTCGACACAGAAGCCCGCTCGCCTCCTTGCCGCACAAAACCCTCCTGCTCGACACCTCCCATCCTCTGCAGCGTAACCATCGCCTTCTCTCTCGCGCGAACTGAAGCCACGTTCGCCCGGATCCCGAAGCTCTCCCTCACGCTCACGCGCGAAACCCTCGCTCGGCTCATCTCCCTGCGAATCGAAACCTTAACATCGCTCGTTGATTCCTCACGCTCGACGCTCGCTCGCCTCGCCTTCTCTCCCGCTCGACCTAGTAGAGCCGCTCGCCTCTCGCTCGACCGAACGCCCTCACCTCCTCTGCACAGAAGGCGCCGCCGTTTCCCGCGTCCAGACTCGACGCTCGTCTCTTCTCTGCGACAAATCCCCACTCTCCCTCTCTGCACCGAGCTCCCACTCGATCAGACCCTGCTCGAGGGCTCGCCACCTCCCTTCTCATTCCCGCTTGACTCGACTGCTTCACCTCTCCCTCTTCGGCCCGAAGCTCGCCGGGGACTGGTGCTCCTCCTTGCAGGTATTTGTGCTGTGAGTTGGCCGTTACCTCCAGATCTGAATTCTTTTTTTTTTTTATGCTTTCATCTGGAACAAGCTGAAAGTTTTATAGTTTGTTATCGTGATGATATGAAAAATTTGAATGGCCTTATTTGTGAAGATTTCGGGAGGCTTATAAATATTGTTTTTGAAGAAATTTATGTACTGTTTTGGTGCCTTTAAATGTAGACTTTGTATCTCATGTAAGTGTTGATTTTGGAACCCTTAAAACACTGTTTTCAGAGGCGCATGAACACGTCTTTAGAGCTGATTTGAATGTTGATTTGGGCCAATCTTGAGCACTATTTTGGGAAATATTAAAAACACAATTTTGGCACTGTCTTAACACTGTTTTGGGATATTTTGTGGGCTGATTTTTATGCACTCTTTGGAGCCATTTATATGACGATTTGGGGAGGGTTTAAGCATTTATATTTTCTTGGGGTTGATTTGCCTCTTGTTTTGGAGATCTTTGTGAACCGATTTAAATATCATTTTGTTCACTGTTTTAAAAAATGATTTGTGCTTCAGTTTGAAATGCCAATTTCTTCACTGCTTTTGGAGAGTTTCATGCTCTATTAAAAATACTCATTTGTTCGCTATTTTGGAGAGTTTTGTTGCTTTGTTTATCGCTATTTGGAACCATTTAAATTGTTGTTTGATATTTAATATGGTACTGTTTGGAGTTGTTGGAGCTGCGAAACGCCTGGGGCTGCTGTAGGATGCCACTATTTGCTGTATACTCGCTGTGGGAGGCTGAGGGGGTAGCTGCTTGATGCTTGGGTGAGAGCCTGAAAGCTGTTGTTTAGCTGTTTGGAAGCTGTAGGAGGCTTAAAAAGTGATGTCTGGAAGAATATGATTGCTGTTTGGAAGAGTAAAAGTGATGTTTGGTGTACTTGAGTGCTGCCTAATGCTATGAAAGCTGTTGTTTGATGTTTGGAATAACTGTTAAGTGCTGTCTAGCCCTTAGAAAGTGTTGTTAGCTGCTGTGGAAAGCTGTGCAGAAAGCTGATTAGAGCTGTTAGCTGCTGCAGAAGCTGGGGGAAAGTTGTTAGCCTGCTGTAGGAGATTTAGAAAGCTGTTGTTAGCCATGGGAAGTGCTTGTTTGATTCGTTTGGAATAGGTGTTAAGCTCCAATAGCTTCTTCATTTGGATCAAAAAGTTCTTTGTCTAGTGCATTCTGAGATTCTTTGTTTGGAAGTTTTAGAAGTCTATCTGTTCTTCGTTAAAAGCTTTCGATTCTCTGAATAGGTGCTTTAGGAAGGTTTGTAGGAGAGCTAGGAATGATGTAATTCGTTGTTTGGACTTGTTTAGTGGATGTCCGGAATGATGTAAATCGTTGTTTGGAAGAGTATAGGTCTGCTTGGTGTAATTAAGTCTTTGGTTTGGAGTGTCTAATCATTGCCCCAAGTCATAAGAGATCATAGAGTCGCCGCATAGGCTTGCTAGTTGCAACCCCGGGTCGTTGGAGTTCACGAGATTGTGATTTAGGCCCGGTTCACTTGCATTTTCCTCTCTTTTGGCTTTTGCTTGTGTTGGAAGTGAGCCGGCCTTCTCTGTTTTCTTTGTTTGTTTTATTTTGTTCTTTTAAAACAGTTAAGTCACAAAAAGGGATTTCGGTTTAGACTCGAGGAAGGGTAAAACACTCTTGTCAGCTTCGGGCACGAGTCGAAGTGTAGGATCCCTAGAGTTAGGAGCACACAGTAGGTGAGAACCCATCCACTAATCCTCGGCGTAGAGCTTCCTGAGACCCTAGGAGCACCTTGCACAGGTGAAGCCTATCCACCTAATCCTCGGCGATAGGTTCTCAGAGTTAGGAGCACACCGCTAGGTGAGAACCGATCCACCTGATCCTCGGCATGAGCCTCCAGAGTTAGGAGCGCACGCCAGGTGAGAGCCCGTCCACCTAATCCTCGGCGATAGGCTTCACTAGATTTTGGAGCACATCACTGGTGAGAGCTCGATCCATCTAACCTTCGAATGCACATGAAATCCAAGTGCGGCCCTAATTCACAGGTCGATCAAGACATCGGACCGAGAGAATGCGCAGAGCGCTTGGTTCACGCCTTCGCCAATTAAATCGTCGTGGAATTCCTAAAATGACTTAACTTGATATTGAAACCCATCGTTCCGGGATTTGAGCGTCGAGTATTACTGCTCAAATCCTCCCGCGATTGGGGACATTTGTTTTGCCACATATGGATCGTCGGTCCGGGTGTGAGTGCGAGGTGCCAGGTGGCGAGGTGATGATGATAATCTTTATGTGTCTTTATACGAGGGATACGAGGGATACGAGGGATTCGAGGAATAATTAGAATAGTATCTCTACTCTCGGGGATCTTCGATAAGGAAGAGAAAGGATCGATGATACTTATTCGCCGACTCTTGGTGAGATCGTTTCCACGACGATCTTAGGTTGTTAGTAGTCACAACGACGATTAGAGTGGCTAGTCCGTCGTATTATTTTACAAAAAAAAGGGAAAATAATAATAAAACAAAATCTCTTCTTCGTTAAAAGAACTTTGCGTAAAAAAACTTAACAACGATTTTTGCGTGAGAATCGAAGAATTTATTTCTTATAAAATATACAGAGTCCATGGTTAGTCAGCTTGGATTGGGTTAAGGATTCACCTCCTTAGAGCGTCGGGTCGGTAAGCTCCTTATCTGAGGTCGGAAGCATACGGCTCATTTTCGAGCCCTCGCCTTTGCGACGTCTCACACCTGGTTACAGTCTTTTATATGTAGTTACTGAATTTTATTTGTTATTTCTACGACTCGTTCATTTTTGGCCTTTATGCTTGGGTTTTCTTTTACATAATTTCTTTATAAGTTTATCTCCTGCAAATGGTATTATGCTTGAAATCTAGTCATACTAACTGATAGCAGATGTCCGAGTACGCTTTTAAAGTTTATTTCTTTGCAAATTACTTCAATCGTACGATTCTTTCTTGTAAGATTACTTTTCGATATCTTTTACATACTTGCAATCTATATATATTTTGCATACGCAACGCAAGCCAAACAAAAGCAAAAAGAACAAAACAAAAATCAAACTACGACACCAAGACATTGGAATACACCACGACAAAATCATTTGAACTTTAGAACGTTAGGAACATTCTTTAACGAAAGCTTGAAGTGACTCGAGTAGGCAGACACTGACGAGACTTGGATTGAGCAACAAGAGATCTTGTGCAACGAAACTTTTACAGTTTAAATAACGACACATAGTGAGCCGAGAGTAGACTTGCCGTAGCGGCGTAAACCCTCACTCTACTTGAGACTTGCTGCGACAGTGTTGCGCGACGATAAGTTCTAACTCGCTTTAGGTTCAGAGGTCGTCGTACGGTATGACGTAAACCCTCATATCTCTGCAATTTATTGCGTGATTAGGTATTATGCGAGTGTAAATCCGAAATAATAAAATTAGCGGGATTAAACAATTAAATAATATCTTCTCAAACATGCAGCATCGGCCATAGGATAGTTGGGAAGTCGCTGGGGCATCGCCGGATACGTGACATCCCCTACCTTTCTTTCTTTGGACTCTGAAATAACTGCTCACTCATTCGAGCCACTCCTCACTGGCTTCACGTCTACTAGTGAAAACCTAAACCATCGAATTTCGAAGACAGAACCACCGATCATTATCGAGTTTTCTCGAATGACACTACGTCATTTGAGATGTAATTAACTATAGAGGGCTCGCTACATAGGAACTTGAACAGGAGTAAAATAAACACTATCTAGTTTTTCTATTAGGTAGGGAGCTTGTCGATCGCACATAAAGGTTCGCGAGATCGAACGGATGTCACGAGTCTCTTAGTTCGTATGATTAGGCTACCGTCGCAGAGATACGATTACTCTTTCGAGAAAGTGTATCATTTGTGACATCGAGCACGATTATGCAAATTGCTGGACAAATGAGATCCAGGCGGTCTCATTTTTCAAAAATTAAAATACACTACTTTCAAAACTACTTTCCAAAATTATATACCTTTTTATATTAAACTAAATCACCAAATTTTTATATTCTTTCAAAGCAAAAAAAAAAAATATATTGGCCGACAATGGGTCAACAACTGTCTTACAATCTATAGGTGTCCAATTAGCAAAGCATGAAACACCTAATGCACTTTGGAATCATTTGTAAATATTATATCTAGAGTTTAATTTTGCAAAACAATATAAATTGGATATAGATATTCAAACCCTTCAACAAAATAACATGAAAATTCCAGAATTTTATTCTTCCATGCATAATTTTTGGGATCAGCTTGCTCTTACTAAATCGAAAGGATTCCAGGCATTTGCACATTATAATACTCGTCGAGAAAAACAATATTTAATTCAGTTTCTGATGGCTCTTAAAGATCATTTTGCAGGTCTTTGTGGCACAATTATGAATCACAATCCCCATCCTTCTGTTGACTCGGTAGTTAATGAGTTGTTCGCTGAAAAAATTTGTTCAAGTCTCATGCAGATAAAGGAAGTGATGGAAAGGGAATTATTCCAGCTCCTACTCCATTTGATTTTGCAGTTCCTCCTAAACCTCCTTTAAACAATCAGAATAAAGCAAATGGTTGCTTTGAAGAGTGCAATTTTTGTCAGCAAAAAAGTAATTGGAAAACTCAATGTCCAAAGTTATTGAATTGAATGCAATCACCCGGCAAACTTCATCTTAGAAACCAAACAAGCAACACAAAATAGACCATTCAAACCTCCTTTACCATCTGGGAACACGACGACATTTGTTCCACCTACTGACTCACTAACAAGTTCATGTTCTCTTCTGGAAGCAATCATTCTTCCAACGTCACGATTGCCTCACTCACCGAGTAATTACAGAAGTACGTTTCCCCTCAATCACATGGTATGTCTGACTCTTCACATATAAGTTTGCCTTCAAGTAGCAAGTCAAGTATATTTTCCTCAATATGAGTTCTTGATTCTGGTGCATCACAACATACGTCATACAATATATTTACATATTCCATCTTTTGTGTCTGTTATGACTATTGATGATATCACAGGTGTTGGTTTTGTCTACTCATTTCAAGTATATATATCAAATGTATACAATATTCCAAATCTTACTTTGAATCTAATCTCAGTTGGTCAATTGAGTGATGTTGGCTTCTCAGTTTTCTTTTCCTCTTCTTCTTGTTATGTGCAGGATTTCCATTCCATGAAGATGATTGGTACCGGTCGTAGGATGGGGGATCATACATTTTAGACGAGTTGAGAGTTCCAGATGTTGCAGCTTCTTGAGTTGACCTATCTTCTTTTCGTCTAAATTCTTCTTCTTCTAGCTTTTATTTATGACAATCTCGTCTTGGAAATGTTGTTTAACTTCTACGGGAGGTTTTGGAAAATTGCAAACACATGATAATTCATATTGTTGTAGTGGCAAATTGGCTAAATTTTCTACTTTACCAGTTTATAAAAGTATTTCTATTTCTCTTGCACCATTTGATTTAATTCATTTTGATGTATGGGGACCATCTACTTTTCTTACAAAAGGTGGATTTTGATATTATGTTTCATTTTTTATGATTGTACTTGTTAATAAAATTCTGATTTTTTAGGCATTTATTAAATGTTTCAAGCATACATTAAAACCAACACAATGTTGTTATTAAATATTTTAGGTGCAACTTGGGTGGTGAGTATACATCCATTCGGTTTTTTTTTCTGAACTACTTGATTCGGATGGAACTTTCCTTCAAACCTGTTGTGCCAACTCTCCATAACATAATGATGCCGCTGAAAGAAACTGCTATCGTTTTTCAAACTGTCATACATTTGTATTATAATTAAGTATACCGCTATTATAAGTATTTTCAAGCTTATATATTATACATTGTTCATGTGATTAACGGTATTATAAGCTCGAAAAATACTTATGCTTCATTTCATCGTAGAACGCCGCCATCCATAACATAATGATGCTACATGAATATTTTTTCTCCATTGCTTCCTATTTAGTGTCATATTTTCATTTAATTCTAATAAATTAAGATTATTTTTCTACAATATGCCAAAGTTTTTTTATGTTTACAATGTTAGACTCATTTAACATAATCAAATCTAAAACATCTAATCTCCTAACCAGATCATTAGATGGTGGACGTTTAATGTGACCAAATCATTTAAGACGACTCTCTCAAATTTTTTTTGCCACTTGAGCTACACCTATCCTCTCATTGATATATTCATTTTGCATTTTGTTTCTAAGTGTAAAGCCACTCATCCACCTAAGCATTCTCATCACGGGAACACTTAACTGGGTTGTATGCTTCTCTTTTAAAGACCAACATTCTGCGTAAAAGAGCATTGCAAGTCCCACTACCATCTTATAAAATTTTTCTTTCAGCCTAAGCAGTATTTTTCTATCACATAGGCCCGATGCATTCGTCCATTTCAACCAACCAACATGAATTCTACTACTAACATTCCCATCTACATCACCATCACTTTAAATAGTAGACCCGAGATATCTAAAATGTTCAGACCTTTTAATGATTTGATCACCAATAGTTACAACTCTGCAACTAGAGCTACTATTAATAAAATTAAATTTCATGTATTCAATTTAGTTCTACTCAAACGAAGGCCTTTAGACTCCAATATAAGCTTCCATAACTCATGTTTTTCCTGAACTCATCTAGTCTTATCCACAAGAAGGATATCATAAGCGAAAAAGCATGCTCTACAAACACATAACAACCAATTGTAAAGTGCTTACGGAGATTACCAATTGCTTACAAAAATGGGGATTTCATGTGTTGAATTATAATAACTTTGAGGCGGTTCTTGCTGGGTTGCGGGCTTTGCCACGGTCTTCTTTGGATGTGGGAAGTGTTTATTGTTATGCAGTATATCAAAGCTGATGCGCCATAAATTCTAAAAAACATAATCACCCCTTCGATACACCTTGTATCATGGCGGCTAATATTCTCTCTTCCCTCACGTCATGAAGGCTTTCTACATCTCGAGGCAATGGGGTATTGTTCGGCCTACTTGTCTGTCTTCAAATTATTATTGGCACTCCCCCCCAAACCCTCGGAGTGGCTGAAAGTTACATTGACGGGGCACTACTCCCCTGTAGTCGGGTGGGGCTTGGCATTGTGATTCGGAATGAATGTGGGGATGTGATATGGGCTTCGGGCAAACCGCTAATGAAATGGGATAGCTCCTTGGTGGAAGCACAGGCTTTACTTTTTTTTTGATCGGTCATAAAGTCGTGAATGATTGAATCTATGGGAATTATCATCGAGGGGGATAACGTCACTATTTTAGGGATGCCATGGGCGTGGTGGGCCATTAGAACTATCATCGGGGGGATTTTTATCTCTCTTTTCGTATGTTTCAAACAAGTTCTATTCTTCTTTATCCATAGAGAATGTTACAGGGCGGCATATTCTTGTGCTAGGCTCGCTTTAGATAGGTCTTTTTTTGGGAGGCTCACGCTTATGAATCTAATTTTTTTGGTGTGATTGAGAAAGATGTCAACCATGCTGGTTTTTTTTTTATAGCTCTACAACTCTCTTTTGTACTTTTTTATTTTATTTCAATGCAAAATGCAACTTAAAAAAAAAGGGGTACACTGTTCTGTAAATGTATAGTAAGAGCACCCATAACTAAAGCAAAAGGATATGGGCTTACAGCCAATCTCTGATGTAATCCAACTGAAATAGGAAAATATTAGTCAATCATCTTTTTGTTCAAACACAAGTAAAAGCTCTAATACGCATATCTTTAATGACTTGGATATAAGTCATAGCAACACTTTTCTTCTCTAGAACTCTCTCAAGGATTCCTCTTGGAACTTTATCGTAAGCTTTTTTTAAATCAATAAAAATCATATGTAGATCCTCATTATTCTCTCTATACTTCTCCATCAAACCTCTCAACAAATGTATAGCTTCCATAGTAGACCTGTCAGGCATCAATCCAAAGTGCTTATGAGAAATCCTTGTAATAAGTCTTAGCCTATATTCAATTACCCTCTCCCATAATTTTAAAATATGACACATCAACTTAATTCTTCTATAATTTGCACATTATTGTGCATCCCTTTATTCATAAAAATGGGGACCAAATACTCTTCATCCACTCCTTAGACATCTTTTTAGTTTTAAAAATAATATTAAATATTTCCGCACTTTAATTGGAATATCATCAGGTCCTCTATATTTTACACCATTGATTTTCTTTAAAGCCTCGTCTACTTCTTTTTTACTAATAGGACGGTAAAAATAAAAAAATTTATTATTATTATTATTAATGATATTAAAATCACTAAGGTCGGTCGTATTTGTAGAAATTTCATTAAAAAATTTATCAAAATAACTCACCCACTTATTTTAAAAATCTTTCTCTAATAACACTTTTTTATTTTCATCTTTAATACACGTTACTTGAGTTAAATCTTAATTTTTCTTTTTATTTGTTTGACAAGTTTATATATATATTTTTCAACATCTTTGGTATCTAATATATTATAAAGATCATTAAAAACAGAATTTTTAGCATCAGAAATTATTCTCTTAGACTCCCTGTGAGTAATTATATATTTTTTCTATTTCTCTAGTTTTTACATTTAAACCAATTTTTATAACATAATTTCTTATATTTATATTTTCTTGCACATTATTATTCTACCACCAACTATTGTTTATTTATAAATTTTTTTACTTTTGATTCTCCATGTACATCTTTTGTCACTTATTTAATAGTGTTTGTTACTTCATCCCACATAGAATATGCTTCTTCATGAACAACACAAATCTTGAAATCTTAAAGTTTACTTATAAAAATAATTTTATTTAAATCTTTTAGGTACCTCTATCTAATTCTATGACAATGATTCCTAGTATTCTTTATTTTACAGTTATTCATCTTAAAATTTAAAACTAATAATCGATGTTGAATACTTAAATTCTCAATTGGAATGACCTTAAAATCTTTCCATTCTCAATGATCTCTCATAAGAAAATAATCAATTTGTATTTTATCATATCTATTCTTATAAATAATAATATACTCATCTATTTACTTGAATAAAGTATATGCAATAATAAAATCATATTCTAAAGAAAAATCTAATATGACTATTTATTTCATTAATCACTCCAAAATTGTAGCCATCATGAATATTTCTAAAATCTTCTTCCACTCTACCGACATGTCCATTTAAATCTCCTCTAATAAATTTTTTTCTTCATTAAGTACTATTTGTATTAATTCTTCTAGGTCGTTCCAACTTTTTTTTTTATTACCTATATCTAAACCTACTTTTAAAGCATAAAAACTTATAATATTAAAAATCTTAGTATCAACAACAATCTTAAGGGCTATAATTTTATCTTCAATTCTATTAATTTTTACAACATTATCTTTCAAACCCATATCTATATTTACACCACCATTTCTATTGTCACTCTTACCTGAATACCAAAGTTTAAAATCTAAACTATCAATCTCCTTTACATTTTTTCACTCATTTAGTTTCTTGAATACATAATAGATATATCTTTCTATGAACCATATTATCAACTAATTCCATTAATTTAACTGTGATAGTACCGATATTTCAAGATCATATCCTAATTTTAATTTCATGAACTTTTTTACCTGCATCCATCGGAAATGTGTTGCTTATTTGACACTACATCAGGGTGCTGATATAGCGGCCCTTTTTGACTGTAGTCAGGTCATATAACTCGTCGCTTTCAAGGAACGCTCTAGCATTTACACAAGGATCAAAATGATTCATTGCATGGTTTTCGACAAAGTTTTGTGGTTGTCGACTACCTAACTCGACCCTCCACTTTTCACATCCGAGGTTTGGGACCAGCAATAACAATGTTAAAGCAATATTATAATCATTTGCTTAATTTTCTTGTATAAATTAGAAACTCTAGAATTTGTGTGAGTATTACATTAGATTTCAAAATCATTTGCACCCGCAAATGTATGACAAGAGATACTTCTGCTTTAGTCATTTTGAAGCCAAAATTCATGAGAGAAATGTGGGAACCACTTGAGCAATTTAAAGAAAGGTCTCAAATATTTCAACAGCATCAAAACTAAATCATTTGATTTCAAAGCCAACCTAACAAAATGTTTAAATTAATTTGAAGACAATGATGAATTTTTCAAAAAAAAAAATTAAAGAAGCCAAATTTCTTTTAAATAAAGGATAAAAAACTGTCCTAAATAATTTTATTGATTATTCATAGGGCATCACAAACTCAAGAACTCTGTTCAAGAAGCAGCTTAAAATAAGACATAAAGACCAGACTCAAATTTGGAGCTCTTTTCATTGGTGTTTGCCATTTTGGCAAAGAATGAAGAGCTACACCACACTTTTAAAGCATAAGTTAACCTCAATAAATGTGCCAAAAATGTTCGTGATT
Organism: Papilionanthe hookeriana x Papilionanthe teres; assembly: GCA_022702705.1. NCBI lineage: Eukaryota > Viridiplantae > Streptophyta > Magnoliopsida > Asparagales > Orchidaceae > Papilionanthe > Papilionanthe hookeriana x Papilionanthe teres. The sequence continues at coordinate 48,943,959 of CM040428.1, read as the reverse complement.
GTAGGCAGGATGTCTCAGATTATGTTTGAGCCAACTGCCTTGCTCAAGGACAAAACAAATTGAAATCTATGTAAGGAAAGATGAAGGAAAGTTTGCATGAGTATGTACATAGACATGTAAAGAAGCATGTCACCCTATAAATAAATAACTATAAAAACAATATTAAAAACAATAGATAATAGTGCTGAAGATGATTTCAATAAAAAAAATAATAATAACTATATATAAATGTATAAATTTGTATTATAAGTAATAAGAAGCTTTTGGAAATAAAAAATAAAAAACAAGCTATTGGGTGTGCAATTGTAGATCAACATTAGCAACAAAAGGGCTACGTAGGGGCCCACGCCACCAAAATTTTTAAGATATAAAAAAAAAAAAGAGGAATCAATTATCGTCCTAAAATATTGTTAGGGGATGTCAACCAACTTTCAAATGTGAATAAAAACGAGACAGGTCCCCCAAGAAAAAATAAATAAATAAGTGGGCAACAAATGTCGCCCCTATATTCTTTATATGTACAAAATTTTGTGCCAGGAAAAATAAATAAGGGTTGACCACTCCTAATAAGAAAAAGCAATAAAAATCCCCCATTACTCTTATTTTCTTCTCACTTGCACAATTCAATCGAGCCCTCTCCTTTTTCTCTTTATTTCTTGAATTTCGTTCTCTTGTTCTCTTTCGTCTCTCCAAAACCTCATTACGAGGTAGCCTGGAAAATTTTTCAGCTCTTTCATGTCATATTTTTACAAAAATCTCCTACGCAGCATTTGCCCCCTAAGTATCTTTCTTGGAGTTGTGGAGTGCATTTTTAAGCTGTTGTATCCCACATATCACACCTAACATACTTTATCATTGTGAAAAAATGGTTTACTTTCACACCCTTACGTGAGAAAGCAAAAGGACTATTGGATTTCACTTTTTGTGCCCAAAACATAAGTCCTCTAAACTTTAACTAATACAATAAAACAACAACAACAAACCTTTATCCCACTAAGTGGGGTCGACTACATGAATCTTTTTCTCCATTGCGTCCTACTGAGTGTCATATTTTCATTTAATTCTAATAAATTAAGATCATTTTTTATACAATATGCCCAAGTGTTTCTAGGTCTACATCTGCCTTTCTTAACCAAAATTGAATCTGAAACATCTACTCTCCTAATCGGATCATCAAATGGTTGACGTTTAATGTGACCAAACTATCTAAGACGACTCTATCTAATTTTGTCCGCCACTAGAGATACACCAACCTTATCACAAAAATATCATTTTGCATTTTGTCTCTCTAAGTGTAAAGCCAATCATCCGCATAAGCATTCTCATGTTGGCAAGAATTAACTTAGTTTTATGCTTCTCTATTAAAGGCCAACATTCAGCGTCGTAGAGCAATGCTGGTCTTACCACCATCTTAAAAAATTTTCCCTTCAATCTAAGCGGTACTTTTCTTTCACACAATAGCCTCGAGACATTCCTCTACTTCAACCAACCAACTTGAATTTTACTAAAGAAATTCTCATCTATATCACCATCACTTTGAACAATAGACCCAATATATCTAAATCGTTCACACCTTTTAATAATTTGATCACCCATAGTTACAACTCTGTCATTAGACTTCTACTACTAAAATTACATTCTATATATTCAGCTTTAGTTCTACTCAAACAAAGGCCTTTAGACTCCAATGTAGACCTCCATAATTCAAGTTTTTCCATGAGTTTTTTCTCTATTCTTATCCACGAGAAGGATATCATCAGCAAAAAAAATACATCAAGTACAGCCTCCTGTAAATATCCAACAAGAGCATCCATAACTAAAGCAAAAAGGTGTGGGCTTAAAGTCGATCTCTGATGTAATCCAACTGAAACAGAACAATATTTGGTTAATCCTTTTTTTGTTCGAACACAAGTAACAGCTCTAGTATACCTATCTTTAATGACTTGAATATAAGTCATATCAACACCTTTCTTCTCTAGAACTCTCCAAAGAATATCTCTTGGAACCTTATCGTAAGCTTTTTCTAAATCAATAAAAACCATATGTAGATCCTCCTTATTCTCTCTGAACTTCTCCATCAAGTCTCTCAATAAATGTATAACTTCCATAGTAAACCTATACGGCATAAATCCAAATTGATTATCATAAATATTTGTAATACTTCTTAACTTACGTTCAATTACCCTCTCCCATAATTTTAAAGTACGACACATCAACTTAATTCTTTTATAATTTGCACTATATTGAGCATCGTCTTTATTCTTAAAAATAGGGACCTAAATACTCTTCCTCCACTCCTCATACATCTTTTTAGTTCTTAAAATAATATTAAAGAGTTTAGTAAGCTAATAAACTCTCAAATCTCTTATATATTTTCATACTTCAATTGGGATATCATGTCGTATAGACTTTTCATCACTGGTTTTCTTTAAAGCCTCATTAACTTTTTCTTTTACTAATGGGACGATAAAAATAAAATTTATTATTATTATTAACATTATTAAGATCACTAAGGTCGATCTTATTTTCAGGAACTTCATTAAAAAGTTTATCAAAATAACTCTCCTACCTATGTTGAATATCAATTTTTAAGAAAAATATTTTTTGATTTTCATCTTTAATATATTTTACTTTAGTTAAATATTTAATTTTCTTTTCTCTTTATTTGATTAGTTTATACATATATTTTTCACCATCTTTAGTATCTAATCTTTTTTAAAGATCACTAAAAGCTAAATTTTTAGCATCACAGATCATTTTCTTAGACTTCTTATATTTTTCCCATATTATTCTCTAAGCGTCACATGTTAACATTTTACATATTTTCCAATTCTCTAAGCTTTTTCATTTAAACCAATTTTTATAGCATATCTTCTTATATTTTATTTTTTCTTACACATTATTATTCCACTACCCAACTGTTTTTATTTTTAGAAATTATTTATATTGATTCTTTAAGTACATCTTTCGTCACATGTTTAAAGTGTTTGTTACTTTATCCCACATAGAATTTGGTTCTTCATGAACATCCTAAATCTTGAAATCTTGAAGTTTACCCAAAAAATAATTTTATTTATGTCTTTTAGGTGCTCCCTTTCTACTTCTACGACAATGATTACTAGTATGTTTTATTTTACACTTCTTTATCCTAAAATCTAGAACTAACAATCTATGTTGAGTACTTAAATCCTCACTTGGAATGACCTTATAATCTTTGCATTCTTGATGATCTTTTATTCTCACAAAATATTAATCAATTTATGTTTTATTAGATTCATTCTTATAAGTAACAATATGCTCATCTCTTTTCTTGAATAAAGTATTAGCAATAACAAATTCAAATGCAACAACAACAAAGCCTTAATCCCACTAAGTGGGGTCGGCTACATGAATCATTTTTCTCCATTGCATCTTATTTAGTGTCAAATTTTATTTAATTCTAATAAATTAAGATCATTTTTATGCAAGAAATCAAGTCTTCCTAGGTCTACCTCTGCCTTTCTTAACAATATTGAAATAATAAAATCAAATGCTAAAGAAAAATCTAATATGATTTTACCTTTTTCATTAATCACCCCAAAACCGTAGTCACTATAAAATTTTTCTAAAATCTTCTATCACTCTACCGAATGTCCATTTAAATCTTCTCCAAAAAAAAATTCTTTCTTCAAGATATATCATTTATATTAATTCTTTTAGGTCATTCCAGATTTTTTCTTTAGAACATATATCTAAACCTACTTGAAGAGCACAAACACTTATAATATTAAAAATCTTAGTATCAACAATAATCTTGAGGGCTATAATTTTATCTCCAATTCTATTAATTTTTACAATATTATCTTTCAAACTCTTACCTATAATCACAACTACACAATTTCTAGTGCAACTCTTACCTGAATACTGAAGTTTAAAACCTAAGTTATCAATCTCTTGAGCCTTTTCTCCAACCCATTTATTTCGTGAATACATAAGATATTTATATTTCTATGAATCATAAAATCAACTAATTTCATTAATTAACCTGTGAGAGTACCTATATTCCAAGATTTTATCCAAATATTAGTTTCATGGACTAACTTTTTTACACGCATATGTTCGTAATATAGGAACCCTTGCTTATTTAACACTACATTGGGGCACCGGTGTAGCGGCCCTTGCACACTTTTCATTCTATTCAGGTCATACAGCGTGTCACTTCCAGGGAAGAGCAAAATAATGAACTTACATGAGTTTTCATGGCCTGCCAAGAAATGTGAAAAAGAATATCTTACCTCGTTTATAATAACCACGAAAATAATGTTTGTAGTGTACATACTTATAGACATGAATTTCTCCACTGAGAGACCCACAAAAGTATGAATTTGAATTAACTTCAATCAAGATCATGTTTAAGCAATCACCAAAACTTTGCATTATAACTCATGTGCGTGCAAATGAGTTTTAATAAGCAAAAACCAAACCTAAGTGATGTGCATTAAAGCATTATGTAAAATTTTATGTGCTTTTAATGCAAAACTTAACTCAAAACTTTTTTGCATCAAAAGACAAGCTTGATATATCAAAAAACTTGCCTGCCATTCCAAAAGCATAAAAATAGCCTAAATCAATCTAATGTTCATTAATGCAATATTGTGTGTGTATTCCATTGAAAATCAAACCAAAAACAAAGCAAAAGGTAGGCATGTTCTTAAGGCAAAGTTCAATTCAAATTAATTCATGCTAAGAAAATGTGTTTCAAACACCAAAAAGTTTGCTAATGTAATAAAATGTAAAGTCTTATGAACATTCCGATGAAAACACCAATGCTAGTGAGAAATTTAAAATAAGACAATAACATAGTTTTAAAGCGCCGTGCAAATTTTTTTAAGGAAAATTGGACTTAATGTAATTCACTTTGAGAGCGTGCAAGTTATTTTAAAAAGCTCATAGATTTATTCTCTGGTTCAAACATCTCATTGCAACGCAAGCATGCATAGTTAAGCAAGTTGAGTGATAGAAAAATATTTTAATTCAGATACTTCGTGATAAAAAAAATGATAGTAAATGGAAACATTAAGTCTAGATAAGGCCTGTAAAGAACTAATATCATATCAAGTGTATCAACATGACCACATTCAAATATCCACAGTGATAAGCACATGCATGTGCCCTTTAATGAGGTGATTAGTCCGATTATGAAGATGCCACTATAGTATGACTATTGTTTTAAGTTCGTATGTTCTACAATGGCAAAGCCTATGAATTATGAGCCATTATGTACACTTACTGGACCATCCATAACTAAAGCAAAAAGAAACGGGCTTAAAGCCGATCCCTGATGTAATCCAACAGAAATAGGAAAATATTTTGTCAGTCCTCCTTCAGTTCGAACACAAGTAATAACTCTACTATATATATCTTTAATGACTTGAATATAAGTCAGATCAACACCTTTCTTCTCAAGAACTCTCCAAATGATATTTGTTGTAATGTTATCGTAAGCTTTTTCTAAATCAATAAAAATCAAATGTAGATGCTCCTTATTATCTTTGAAATTCTCCATCAAACCCCTCAATAAATGTATAGCTTCCATAGTACCTGTTCGGCATAAAACTAAACTGATTATGAGAAATCTTTGTAATACGTCTTAACTTATGTTCACATAAGACAATTTATACTATGAATAAAATTTTAATTGTAATTGCATAGACCTTTCTTCTTTATTTGTTATAATCATTAATTGATGTGATATCTAAAATTGTCCAAGTGACCCACTTTTTGATATGTTTGTAATTTATGTTATAGCAACGGCACCAATAACTTGATTCCGCTTTAATATATATATATATAATTATTGATTGAATGTTTAATGTGGATTCTACGCAAGTATACGTATCGTATCGAAGTAATACGAGCACTCTAGTGAGTCTCGGTTATCGATCCCACAGGGAAGTTTTTAACGTAATCGTTATCGCCTAAATTTAAAGAAATTACTTACTAATCTAAGTAGACGAAAATTTAAAGTAACTAAAGCAAATTAAAAGTAAACTAATGCTCGAAATAAAGTTGATTTAACTAATTCGGAAAAAGTATCCTTCTCCTTGTTTTTAGAAAATTAAGCTGAATGATGATTTTAAATAGAATTCTTAAATCGTATTGTGACAAATAGGAGCGATTCCTATTCTTTACCCTTTGGCCAGAGTGCAGAAAACATCGACTAATCCTATGTTTGATTATCGAATCCATGGCTAAGAATTTGATGAGTATCTTACTGCCACTTCAGACTTCCACGTTCCCTCACTCGAAGCTAACATCTACACTTCAATCTCTCAAACAATATAACTAAATCGAATATTTTAATCGTCACACTAAAATGTCTAATTCTACGTCCAATAATTAATATTTCCCTATTTATTCGCACCTCCTTCCAAGCGCTTTAGACTTCCCGAATATTGGATGTAATTTTTACTATAGTTGATAATCGAACATATTTTAATCTGTTCAATTAGCAGGATTGAAAGTAAATTAAGTTTTAAGTCAAAATTATCACAATTTATTTTAATATATTAGGCAGACTTCTATTTAATTTCATCAATTCGCATAATTTTCATAAACAAGGAGAAAGATCAGTAAAACTACTCAAAATGCATTGTAATAAAGCAAAGCATGTAATTTCATTTAAAGTTAACAACAATAAACAAAGATACTTATCTTAATTTCCTCCCAAGCGATACTCTCAAGCTTCCTTTGACTTTTCCTTCTAAGTACAACAAACTAAATAACACTCAAATAAACTAAAGAAACTCACTAAACACACTCGTACTTACTAAAATGATACACATAGAGACTCAAGAGACACACTAAGACACTGGGATCCAACATCTATTTATAGAAGTAAGCAATGTCCAAGGGTGCTTAAACACCTCTTCAAAAGTGTCCGGGTTCAAAGTATTCGCATTTTGAACTCGTCTCGCCGTCTGCGGAAACAATCTCGCCGTCAGCGGGCTTCAGAGGTGCTTCAACAATCATGATCTCGCTGTCGGCGGGCTCGAGCTCGGCTGTTGGCGAGTAGTTATAAATCCTTCGTAAATTCTCCTCGCAATTTCGCCGTCGGTGTCTCGATCTCGCCGTCGGCGACTTAGTTCAATTTGCATAAATTTCTTCCTTTTGATCCAAATTTGCTCCATTTCATATTTTTTCGTTTCCATCACTTATAAATCTTCATTCATGCAGAAAAATGTTGAAAATACATTTCTTTAAAGTGCAATTTCATCAAAAATATATATGAATTTCTTAATGTTATTTTCTGTGATCACCAAGCATGAGACTTGCTACAGTAATTACGTTTCTAAACATGTCCTCTTTAGTTTTATCAATATTTCATCTTTTGAATCTTTTTAATATACATATTTTGCTTCTTTCATGGTCTTACCAGATCAAATTGGATGACCTCATTTTCCATTATCTTACCTTCTCCATCTCCAACAACATTCCATAAAAATATTAACTAGAATCCTCCAAAATTTTCCACATAATTAGTATTAGTCATATTTAAATTAAAATTACTAAAATCTTATCTTATAAAGTTTCATTTGAATTTATTTTCACTAAAATGAGAGTGTTTCTAAGAGTTTAATATGGAGAAAAGTGTCAAAATAGTCTCCTAACTCTAAGAGTAAAGTGTCATTTTGAGGTTGAAATAATCCCTAATATGGACTATTTTAGCACCCAGTAAAAGACTTTAGGGATTAATTGAGCACTTTTATAAACTCTGGGATCTAAATAATCCCATGTAAATGGTCAAAGGACTATTTTGGCAATTTACTTGTTTAATACGTTGCCAATTGCACGATATAAGTAATATCTAACTGACTTTAATTTAAAATTGGCATTGGCAGAAATTCACTCAAAAAATAATAAACTTTGAATTACCTAAAAAAAGATACTTTTAACATATATATGTATATAATGTACAGAAAACACCAAGGAATTGAACCAGAGACCTCAAGTTTTTATACCATGTGAAAATTAAGAAACAAACCGAAAGCTCAAGCCTACCGGTTAAGGTTGCAGTTAAACTTTACAATTCAAACTGACCAAGACATAATTTAGCCAACAAAAGTAGGAAGAATCATGCTTAATACCTGTATAACTTGGATTCAGGTGCATCATTTTGAAGAAGTCTTCGTCCAACATCCAACATTTGACAAACTGAAAATATCAAATATGTCAGATTACCTCAATGCACAATTCATATGAAATTATCAAATAATTATTAGTTCCTATGCAAATCACTTAACATAATAAATCAGATCGTAGAGTACCTAACTGATAATCTTCGGCCCTTCTGCGAAGATTGCGGACAGTAGAAATGTGCTCTTTAGGTATAACAAGATAATGCCTACCAAAATAACCAATGGAACAGAAAACATTAGTGAAAATAGTCATCAAAGTAAAAAAAACGTAATTAGATCAATAGCTGTACGAAGTATATGAATAGAATGAATGAACTCAAACAAGGGAATTCATAAAGGCGTTTGCATCTAATTTAACCTAAAATTAGTTTAAGAAGAAGAAAATTGACAAAGGAATGATGGGATTGCCGACCTGTAGGCTGCCGGATTGATGTCGGGGAAGGCGATTACTTGATCGTCCTGAATCACAACCACAGTAGGTCGACGAAATCAGATTAGCAGGGAAAAAGAAAAAAGACGAACAACAAATAAAATATGAGTAATTTGAGTTCAGACGGCGTAGAGAAGAGGAGTGGAAGTCGAAGAGCAAGCTATTTGACAGAAGCAACACTGCTTCCCGGATCTCGCCATGGCTAAAGCTCAGAGTGCCCTAACTGTTGCAAAATCGGTTAATTACATCCCAATTTGCAGCATTTTTACCGTTGAAATTTATTTTTTTTCACCGATATAGTTAGCTGCGGTGGACTGATTTTTTGAAATAGAAAAAAATTTATTATAGCAATTTTTGGAAAATCAAATTATTTTTCAGCAGCTTCGTAATTTTTTGAATAAACTGCAGCTGCTCTAAATAGATTGTAGTTAAAAAGTTATCACCACACCTAACCAGGACGGATGGAAAAATGCAGATTTCAGCTTCAACTTTTTAAAAAAACTGTCAAAATGCAATTATACAGACAAAAAAATTACGGTGCAGTGTTGCACCACTACCACTCACCACCGCCCCAAACGGACCCTTACATGCATAGGACACAATTCTCTTATATTTACATATCTAATATTTGAACATCAATATGTTATGTATAATTATATTTTGATGAGATATGAAATATTTGGGTGGTATAAATAAAAAAGATATAAATGCTAGATATTAATATGTAAATACATAAAAAAAATAGGTGGAATGTATTTAAATGGCTCTTAAAAAGGAAAAAAAACATTTCATGTAGAGCTATGTGCGGAGTCCAGTGAAATCACGCCACGTGGCACCTGGCAAAAAGAAAATTTTTGCCCGGTAACGCAGTAAATATTCCCCACCCCCGTGTTATTCCACGTTATTCAGGTGTAATTGTGTGTTATTTCTGTGTTATTGATGTGTTATTATGTTATTTATAGCACCATAAATATTCTCAGAACAGAATAACCCCTGAATAACACACAATAACACCTGAATAATACATCATAACGCTTGAATAACGTGGAATAACACGGGGAGAATATTCCCTGCGTTACCGGGCAATTTTTTTTTTTTTTGTCACGCGCCACGTGGCTCTATTTCACTGGACTCTGTTCATAGCTCTACGTGAGGAGTCCTGATGTAATATTTTCTCCTAAAAAAGGGGGCATTTTTAACAATGTTGGAAGAATATTATACATTGGCTTAAACATTATTACATATAGGTATTTATTATTTCTTCAACTATTAGAACATAGATGATATAATGCTTATCATTGTGATTCTAATTTAGATTTAATATAATCCTTATTATTATAAACCATTTCTTCTATTATGGTAGCCCTATGTTGTGCCTTAATTCTTAGATTGCTCTATATATCTATCTTACAATCTATTATATGATGATTATTTTGATTGCTCTGTTGCATGAAATATTATTATAATTATGGGAATATGATTATGGGAATATTTATCATACCTTCACCGCCTCATTGTCGACAACATCCTCCAAAATAATGGGAAGTCTCCAAACAACAAGGGTGGGATTAACCTCCAACATAAGCCCCACTTCAATGTAATTCTTAGATTGCTCTATGTTAAACTATTTCATCATTTTGCCTTTAATGAAAATTTTCACGATAGTTAGAATTTCAGAAAATCATAACTAACATCATCTCAGATGTTGGATAATTATTGTCTTTTGTGAAAAAAAGTCGAAAATTAAAGTCGAGTGAATGAAAGAATAAAGTAAATCAAGAGTTACAGCGGAGAGAACAAAGGGAGTCCCCTTTAATCGTATTTTTTTTCTCTCATTTATAGAGATGTACTTTGTATAATTACAAAAAAGAGAGAGCAATTTTGGAAATTGTTTTAAACATGGATAATTCTCTAATAAATTGTATGGGTTTCATTCCATATTTGTATTACAATTTGAATCTTGATATGACGGTATCTGATTGATTGATTAGCTAGAATGCGGTTGATTGAGGTGATCGACCAGGTGGCGACAGTGCCTTCTATTTGGTCGACCGAGGCTTTCGGTCAAACACCAATGTCGTTCGCAGCAGGAAAACAGGTCAGATCGTCCAATCATTTGCTTGCGTCTCGATCGGTCAGTTTGTTGATTGATGAGTCGATTTCTTTTTGTCAGGTGAATTATAGCTCACTGTCACTTTAGCTCAAGTCTTACGGGGCCTACATCTCTTCTGTCTGGTCAATTCGTCGCCTCAGTCGGATACTACTATTTGCAAAGTCTAAGGCGGATTTTGTCGTTGCCTATGTGAGGTATCCGTTGAGTCTTGCTGCTATGATGAATTACATCTCGCCCTTGGCAGAACTTGTTGCTATCGAGCGAGGGACCGTCTCCAGGACTTTGACCTGTCCCGAGTTTAGATACGCGGCTTCGTCTGCTTGACGATAACTTATTGATCAATTATTTACCCTTGGGAGAAGTGTTTTATTTTGACCATTAGTTCTTCTTGAGATTCGTAAAGCTCTAGTGTATTCATGAGATTTTCATATAATTATAAATAAATAAAATACGCATATTCTATAAATAGCAGTCATTTTTCAAACATAAAAAAAATTAGTCAAACACTGATTCAGTGGCCTCAATTTGGGCGAATTATTCCATCCGGAGCACGTAGCGTTGGGTGCGGATTTTTTGGGTACTGGATGGGTATAGATGGGTATGGATGGGTATGGATGTGTATTGGATGTTGGGTATTGGCTATTAGGTGAGTATTGGTGGGTATTGGAGAGTACTGGATGGGTATTAGGAGGAGATGCGTGCGGACGCGTGCGTCCTCCGTATGGAATAATGGCTCCTCAATTTGTGACTTTTGGCTCCCAACTAAGCAGAAAATTCAAACTAGGTTCCAAAGGTCAAAATTAAATATAACGATTTTGTGTTTTTTTATTTTTTTATTTTTTATTTATTTATCTTTTTTTCTTTTTTGCTCCATATTGGGTCATAAAAAGTCAGCAAATTTAACAAAATCTGAGAATAAAAATTTAATATATAATGTGGAGGAAGATATGTTATTGGTTCTCTCTAAATATCTAGCACATGTGGCTGGCGTTAAATTTAAAATATTTAATGTTTTGAATCTGTATTTTAATATAATACAAATTGAATATATTATTTTTAATTTTTTTTCTTTTTAAGGGGCCTCTTGGGATTAATTTTGATTTTGATTTTTAATTTTTTTAGTTTTATTTTATTTTATCTGTGCTTTTACTTGAAATAAAATACATCTGATATGCCAACACATTTAATTATTTTTAAAAATAACTAAAATATATTTTTTTAGATATTTTGAGTGTTTTTAAAAATAAATAATAAAAATATAAAAAAATGTACTGAAAACATATTTTAAAAATAACAGCAAAGTAAAAATGGCCGCAAATAAACTCTAATTTGTTCATTTTTTTTTATAAATTTGAATAAGTAAAAAATACATTCAATGTGTTAGTCGATGAGGTTGTCAGTGAGCTCTAAGGTGGGGTTAGAGGTGTGCGCCAAGCCGGTTTGTGAGCCGACTTAGGCTCAAATCGGTTCGGCTCAATAAGTGGCTCATGAACTGAGCTCGATGAGCTAAAAGTCGAGCTCAAGCCAACCCTAACTCGACTCATTAGCTCGTAAGCCGGCTTGTTTGAAAAAAAATAAATAATAAAAATATACTTAAAATATATAAAATTCAAAAAAAAAGTTCTTTAATTATTAAAAATGTTTAAAGAATGATAGTTTATATTGTGTAACAAGTGATTTCTTATCAAATCTCTCCTAAATGCTCTTTCTATTTGTCATTTTATTATAACACTAGCATAAATTAATATCATTTTCTCATTTTCATATTAAACAAGTAACTCATAAAAGTAAGCTCTAGTTTGAACTCAAACTCGATTATTTAATCAAGTTGAAGCTAAGCTCGAGCTCAAGCTCAAGCTAAGAATAGCTCAAGCAAGACTCGACTCGTTTACACCCTTAAGCAGGGTTATAATAATGAATTAGATTGCAGGTGGGTTAACGTAGTGACATTGAGACATGAACACAAGAAGCATGGGCTCATTGAAATGTATTACATTTTTACCCTTATTTATGAAATGACATGTATTTGGTTACTTTTAGTATTTTTTAAGCATGGGTTTTTCGTCTGACTGCCATCCAGCTCATTTGATTAGGCTTAGTTGGCTTCAAGTTGATCGGGTTAGCTCAGGCGAGTGAGCTTGGTTGTTTGGGATTGATTGGCTAATCTAGTTTGGTTGACTATCTTCGATCCCTAGTGAGCAGTATTCGGGTTTTCGCGAGACTAGTGAAGATACTTTGCAGAGCCAACCCTTCCGTCCGGTTAGCTCCATTGTGAGATTGATTACTACGTTGAGTCGGTCCTTCTGCAGTGTATGGTTCAAATGCTCTATTGTCATGCTTCTGGCTCGGTCAGTTTTGGACTGGTCGGCTTGGTTTGTATGCCTTTGATGTTTAGTCAAATGGGTCTCACGATCTCCTTTGAGTGGATATTCCTCTATCGTACTCTTCTCTTATGGACTATTAGATCTCTTTAAAATCAATTAAGACACATGTTTGTATACATAGTTAAGTTTTCTGATTTTCTTATTTCTTAAAAGGTATATGCAAAAAAAAATAAGAGAATGATAAATATTAAACTAAAAATATCTATCTCTATATGACAAGTACATGTTTTTCTCCAAATAGAAGTTTTAAAAAATATATATTTAAGTAAAATGAGTGGCATATCTATGTATAGACTACTTATCCATCTGGGCACTTTTAGCTCTTGTATAGGATTATGTTCCAGTCCTTTTAACTCACCTTCAACTCATCACTAATGTAGTTTACTTGGTCTTAGAAGGAGAGTTCTCCTTGAGATGTTCTCCAAGTGATATAAGTGGGAGGTTCTCATCTATTTGTGCCATTAGATTGACTATTATCTTTTTAATATAACTCGATCATAAAGAAATAAAAATTTTTTTGTTAAATTTGGATTATTCATCGCTTTAGGGTCATAGCTCTGCTACAGGGAGCTGTCATCGTAATGTTTTTTAAACTTTAACTAGTTTGAGACCTCGTGATATTCAATCTTAGCCAATTTCATTCTTTATTTGATCGAGTTATATTTTGGAAAGAGGTTTTGCAAAGTTATCCTTAGCATTCGACTATTAAATAGAGTAGGGTCAAAAAATATAATCATTCTTGTTTTATTCTTTATAAACTTGTTTATGAGAGGCAAGTTCCCTACGCCTTATGGGAAAATTCATATTAAAAAAAAGTAAGAGAAAGCATATATGTTATAAAACAAAAAATAATGAGGGTCCCGAGAGATTTTACCTATAGAGTTTCTTTTATTGCTTGGCTTCACTCTTTCATGACTTATTTTCCATTTGAGAAATTATTTTCCTAAAGATTATTTTGGATAACTTTCTTGGGAGAGCACTTTTTCTAGCCAACTGAGACTGGTTGGGTTAATTAGAACCTATCGAGGCCATTGAGTTGACCAGGCTAACTGGAGTTGGCATGGCTGACTGGAGCTTATCAGGCCTAAAGCTGGTTGGGTTAATTGATGTTGGTCGGGCTGACTGGAACCTGTTAGGCCGATTAGAATTTGGTGGGCTGATTGCATTTGGTTGGGTCGACTGAAACCTATCGGGTCGATTGAAGCTGGTCGGGCCAACTGGAATGGCGGGCGGGCCAAATGGAGTTGGTTGGGCTGACTAGAGCTTGGCAGACTGACTGGATCCGGTCTGGCTGAGTAGATTGGAGTTGGTCGGACCGACTGAAGGAGGCCGAATGGATGAGTTTGCCTAGGTTGGTTAGTTCGGCTTAGGTTGGTTAGTTCGGGTTCGATCAACTGATCCAGCTTGGTTGACTATCTTTGATCCCTAGTGAAGAGTCTTCGGGTTTCCGTGGGACAGTCAGAGATATTTTGCGGAAACAACTCTTCATCGAGTTGGCTCTAAATGCGAGATACATTACTATATTGAGTCAGCCTTTAAGAGGTGAATGACTTTGATGCTGTCTTATCATGCTTCATGCAATATTGCATTGCATATACATAAAATCACTCGGTCATCTTCTTCTCCGTCTTGTGGCCTAGTCGATTTTGGCCTAATCAGCTTTGTCCATATGGTTTTGCTCATTCGGTCAGATGGCCTTACGATCTCCTTATAATGGATCTTCCTCCACCACGCTCTTCTCTTTTGGACCGTTAGATCTCTTTGAGATCAGTGCAAAAACTTTTTTGATGTACATGTGGGATTCTAATACTTTGTTTGTGATGTTATATGCATGTATATATAAATGTATAGGTGTTAGATAAATAATACATAAGAATTTTGTGGTATGGATGTGAATGCTCCTTTTATTTTTGGAAGATCTAATACATATTACTTAATTCTTATTTATTTACATATCTAACACTTAAATTATATATATATATATATATATATATATATATGACATATGATCTATGCATGAAAGTGTCCATCGATGATATTAATGATTTAGGTGGTAGAAATATAAAAAAGTAAAGTTTAGGTGTTATATGTATATATATAGGAATTGTCTGGTAGAATTAGTTCTTCAGCAATTAATTAAATGAGAAAGAAAATAATAATAATAATAATAATAATAATAATAATAATGAAGCACTCGTGTCTAGACTCCTAAATCTATAAAAGTACGAATAGCTGCAAGATGAAAACATTGGACTCCCCTTCTTGGTGCAATGGTGGATGCCGACAGAGCCTCCTTAAATTATAAAGATGGATTAAAAGAAAAAGTAGTAAATCGATCATCATTTGATATTTTAATAGCGGGGTGGAACATTATTTGAATTACAAAATATAACTATAGATTATTACAAATTGCGACTGAATTTAAATTTTTATATATTTTTCCTTTAAAGTGTTAAAAAAGGAAAAAGTTTGCCAAATATTTAGTTGATGATTCTTTTTGATAAAAATTGATATTTTGTATATAATTAAACCTTTAATCAATCATTTTATAAAAAAATAATTAGTTAATTATCTTAATAAGAACACTTCTGACCATGTAAATATCAACCCTAGTATTTTTAAACATGACATAAAATTAAAGAATGTTACTAAGAGTGTTTGGGGCAGCAACAACTTATTAAAAAGCTACTGCGCATGAGCTAGTTGTCTGTTTATTTTTTACAGTTTTGTAGCAGATGTGTTGTGGCTGTTTTGAACAAATGACATTTCTACCCATGCAGTAAAGTATTGTTTACAACATAATTAATCTTACTAGCACATTTTATAGTGCGCTTGTTCTCTTCATGTGTGCTCATTGAACTTCTTTATTATATTTTTATAGCCCTCCTGTTAAAATAAGCGGTTGACCTATTTTCTAATTTCATTTCTTTAAGACAGATCGCAAAATATTATTTTTACATCTTTATCCACATGACAGACGAACTAGTTTCTTTTGTCTTTACTACAACGAAATTAACATGAAAAAGAATTAAGCAACATAAATGTATGGTAAAGAAAAAACAAAGCGAAAACGTAAATACCATAACTCGAAATGGTAACTAAAATCAAACATCACAACGAATGACGGATACAAACATTACCACAAGGAATATTATCAACATCACTATTAACAGCACTACTAACATCACTACTAACAACACCACCATAAACAATCTTGACACATCACCACCAATAACACCACCAAAACGGCAATGAAGATCCAACCTCAACATCTACACTCACTACCAACAACACCTCAACCATGTCACCAAAACCTCGTGACACAAAACAACCACACCCAACATACACACACACAACACCATTGCACAACATTACCACCATGACACTGAAGAACCACCCCCAACATGTAGACATACCACCGCCGCGCACCACCACCACCATGTCACTAAAAACCCATGGCACTAAACAACCACACCATACACCACCATGGCACAATATCACCACCAACACCACCACCACCGTAACAAAAAAAAAGCATCACACACACCACCACCACAAACATCACCACGAGCATAACATTGTCTAATCCAATAAAGAGGGCAAACCACTAACGAGACCAAACAATGAGTGGAGTAGCAAACCCGCTCAATTAAATCCAAAAAAGAAAATAGAGGGAAGAGCCCCAAACGAGCAATCCACAATGGTCAAAGCCCAACAATTAGCAAAAACCGAACCACATACCACGCATTACTGGCATTTACATAAGCGCTCAAATCATCCCCTTCACACAAACCATTTTAACATCTAAGAGAGAGCAGAAGAACTCACAAAGAAGCTCACAGTGCTCTCTAACAGACAAAGGCCAAAGCCAAAAATCAAAAAGAATGCAATGGCAACCAAAAAAAAATCTAGAAACTGCACATGCACCAAAGACAAAAATCACAATGAGCGAGCCAGACAGTTCAAACCTCAAAGCATAACTGACAATAATGTATGATAGAGAATACGGTAAAGGAAAATGAGATAGTGTTGTCGAAACCAGATATCAAAGAGAATGGAGGAAGGAGAAGATAGATGCCACCGAAATCATCGACTAGAGCTAGGGCACAACAAAGGAGAAGGAGGGAGTGCTGACAATCGCGAGAGAGAAGTGGAGCTTGGGCACAACAGTAATGTTAGGTATGTCTCATATCTAGGGAGTTGAAGTTTCTTGATGAAGAGGTGTGACTCCTGGTGAAAAGGATTTTCTCTTGGAAGTTAGTGGGTTGAGGGGAGCGAGGGCGAGTTAGTAATTTATCTGTGTGGTTTATCTATAAATAGATGTGTAATCCTATGGATATGTGAACCAAACTATTTTAACTCCTCTGAAATAGTGAAATTCGCTGCTCTGCTCCCGAGGACGTATGCATGTCTATGCCGAACCTCATTAAATCTCTGTGTTCTTCTTCTGGATTTGCGTTGTATTCGCCCTGAATTTACATAACAACTGGTATCAGAGCCTCGTTCGAGGGAATAGGAGGAGATCGACGCAGGAAGATCGAAGAAGAAGATTTTGAGATTTGGTTTGCGGCAGAGGAGGAAGTTTGGTTCCGGCACCGCAGAAGGAATTTTGGATCTCCAGTTCGGCGGTTCAGGCGAGAGGTGTTTTGCGCGGCGGTTGCAGTGTAGTTGTAGCGCAGTTCAGCTCCTCTCAGGCTGAGGCAAACAGGCGCATAACAGGGAAATCGCAAACAGGCGTGATCGACGCAGAGGGGAGTTTGCCCTTCCCTCCTGAAAGCAGATGGGGGCGCGGAGTTTGCGTGTCGCAGAGCTTCTGGATCGCGACAGTTAGCAGTTCTGGGAGTTCATTTGTTCGCGCGAGAAGAGATCGTGCGGCATGGGTGCAGTTCGCGCTAGGGAGTTTAGCGCGTCGCTGGGAGTGTAGGCACATCAGCAGAGTTTCGCGCTTGGGAGTTTCACGGCCAGGACGAAGGCACAGATTTCGCCGGCACTGTGGTTCGCGGCTGAAGCGCGAATGGTTCCAGGGACGCGGCAGTTCTGACGGTTTTTCGACGATTCCGAGTGGCGGTTGGAGCAGCATTTTCTCGAACGGAGAGGAAAAGGGGAAGGCGGGAGGTCAGTTCGGCGTGAATAGGATAGGATTGCTGCAATTATTGAGTCTTTTCTCAATCATCTTAATCCCTGTTAATAGGGAATTAATTGCTGTCAAACGGAATCTGCTAGAGGGATTTTATCTTAAATTCCTTAAATGCCTTTAATCCAGAGGAAATAATTTTTCTGCCGTCAAAGGAAAATAAAATAAGGAATCTTGAGAGAATATTCCCTAAAGCAAGGGCAGTTTGCAACAGGCGGAGCGAAGGAAGAGGCGAGAATTGCCACACGCTTCTTATGGTCGTAACAGGTGTTGTAGTCCGCGACAGTAGATATAGAGCAGAAGTTCACGCTCGAAGAGTTTATTGCGGTGGCAGTGAATAGGCGCGATAGGTGGAGCTCGGGAATTTCAGTTCGCATGGGCAGTTTGTGAGGACAATTCGACGGGAATAATTCGTGGCCGAAGTAAGTCGACGGATTGATCGGATTGTGCAAACGGTCGGGACGCAGAAGTTACCGTCAGCGACAGAAAGGACTTATGGATTTAGCGGAGAAGGTCGGGTTCATGACCGGAGGTTCCTGCAGTTGCTGCCAGTTTGGGCAGCAGGCTTGTAGACAGGCGGTTGGAGCGATAACCTTAGTGGCGGGCGCGCGACAGAATTTTGCGAATGTGTTTTTTGAGGTGGAGTTTGCGATCAGGCGAACTAGGCTTCGATTTCGCGAAGGGTTTTGCGAAGGTATTATGCGAACAAGTGCGAAGGGTTTTCGGCGCGGCGATTTGCGATTATCGAAGAATTCAAGGCTCGCGGGAACGAACAGACGAAGTAGTTCAGATACAAGGCTGTGGTTCGGCGAGTATCTGCGACCAGCGTAGTTCGCAGGTTTGTTGCAGGTGATGTTGCAACAGGTGAATCACGATAGGTGAATCACGAGGCAAAGCACAGTTCACAAGTTCGTCGCAGGAGGAGTTGCGACAGGTGGAGTTCGGCAGGGTGCAGGTGGCGAGCAGACACGATTATTTCACGAACAGGAGTTTCGTGGAGGTATTCCTGAACAGGTGCAAAGGGATTCGTGGCTCGCAAAACAAGACCGTCGGCGAGAATGCGTGCGAACGATGAAGTGCTTTGGGTGCTAGATGACACGGTTAACTGAGCGGGTTAGATGGTTTAGTTGCTCAACTCACTTTTTTAAGAAACTTACGTAAGTATTTCCATAGGAAGTTCGGATATTCGCGAGGTAGAGATCTTCTCTAAGGGTCGAATATTTGCAGAGTGAAGATTTGACGGATGTATTTCTCCGAAGGTCGAATATTTGGTAAGGTGCGAGATTTGTTTGGTAGGCACATATACTGGGTGAAGCATTTCTCCTAAGGTGTTGGATATTCGCCAAGGTGGAGAATTGTTAGGTATGTCTCATATCTAGAGTTGAAGTTTCTTGATGAAGATGTGTGACTCCTGGTGAAAAAGAGTGTCTCTTGGAAGTTAGTGGGTTGAGAGGGAGCGAGGGCGAGTTAGTAATTTATCTGTGTGGTTGATCTATAAATAGATGTGTAATCCTATGGATATGTGAACCGAACTATTGTAACTCCTCTGAAATAGTGAAATTCGCCGCTCTGCTCCCGAGGACGTAGGCATGTATATGTCAAACCTCGTTAAATCTCTGTGTTCTTCTTCTGGATTTGCGTTGTGTTCGCCCTGAATTTACATAACAAGTAAGGGCTCACGAAAATCCCCAGGGTCATCACAATAAATTTTTACAAACAAAACGTGGACCGAAATGTTAAACCTGCAGTCACGGTTTATAAAATTTTTCAAATAAGTTGCCACAAAGTATTTTCTACTTGCACGAGTCAGTAGTTTCAAACCGCGGCGTTTGTTTATTTTTTTACCCTCATTGATAACGGACGTCTTAAATATAAAATTAGCTAATTATATATTAATCCAACATATTTTAAAAAAAAACCTGTTAATTCGAATGAGTAGAAGAAGCATATTTAGCCCAATCAAATTAAACAAAGTATAATCATACTCACATAAATTGACTTGAATCACATTTATTACTTGCTGAATAAGATACGCATATTGTGCAAAAAAGGCCATTTGATTTGGTGGAAATTATCGGATAACATTTAGGACTTTTGGTCGGTTCAAGATAAGGATTTAATGGGGCGGCAGTTCATCTCCACTAAAAGCAAATGCGTGGATAGTGTTTTATTCTTTTCTACTACTTTGTTTGGTCAATGAAGCTTTAATATTGAAGACTAGCTCAGTGGTTGGGAATGTTGAGAATAATAATACCACAAAGAGTGTCATTTCCTATTGACGGGTAAGGTTTGGGTAAGTTGATGTTATTAAGAATAACATCTGCAATATTTCGTCAACAAAATTTTTATTATCTGACATAAATCTTAATATATTGCATGAATTTTGATGCACTCATTTGAGAATGGAATATTCAAATTTGTCTGGAAGAGCGATTTCAGCAATCTTATAGTCAAACTAATCGGCTCAACAAGACGGATCCAATGATACTAAAATTGATTTAATCTCAGTCAAAGAAAACCTCTATCAAGTCATTAAACGCCACTTGAGAACTTTCAGAACACAATTGGAAGATCAAATGCATGTTGAATCCAGTGAGCTAATAGTAGAATCGTGCGGCTCAATAAGACGAATTCAATGAGCCCAAGTTCGCCCCATTTTGACATCAATAAGCCACTCAAATGTTCATCAAACGCCGTCTGATTCAAAAAAAACTCTCCAAACTATCTGATAAAAGTGTTTCATATTCTTAAATTAATTGCATCTGAAACTCTATAACTAGAGCCCTATCTTATGGAAAAAAAGTGGAGAGACCTCGAAGATTGAGGAATAGCTTGAAGCTTTGAGAAGGAAGTGAAGTCCAACCTCCCTCCTGCAGCCGTCGACTATCGCGGACTGCTGTCAACCACCATCGGCTACCGTCGACCACCACCAATCGTCATCACCCACCGCTGACCATCGTCGACTACTACCTGCTAGTCGTCACCAACTGCTATCAGTCGTCGCTCATTCGTTGCGATAAGTTCATTTGCATGTCGACGTTATAATTCAGAAACTTTGTAACCCTTTTCTCATATGTGGGATAATGTGTTTCTGTAATCTTCAACTTATAGTGAATTTTTACAACTGAGCCAGACATCATGATCTTTTCCCTTATACGGATGTTCAACGTAAAAAATTTTGGTGTTTCTACTGATTGTTTTCTTTTATCAGAGTGTGTGTTGCATCTTCATGTAACACTAAGAAGATAATCTATTACTATCCCATCACGAATATTCTAAAATGTGTTAGTTTGGCGCATTATGTGGGAAATGAATCATCGTTTGACTATGTTTTCAACTTTTAGACGCCAAGCCCCTACGTAATTTCCCAATGATATACATCATCCAACTGGGAAATGAACATTCTTTGCATCTTGAAGATCGTCTTTGAAGCATTCTTCGATGTGCGGGGGCGGAGGAGGGGGGAGGGGGGGCAAACAACTCTCAAAAAGTCGTTCACGTCATTGTCCCGGGCATGATTGTAGTGGGGTTGTCTTCTCACATCTTATTTAAACATAAAATTTCACAATTTCTTTCAGACTAGGGGACAATCATCTCTGTTGTCTCGAAAGGTCGTTCACGTTAACGTGTAGGGCACAATTATGATGGGGTACTCATCCCACACTTTGTTCAAACAACAAGGCTTTGAAAGACACTGCTAGGTAAATCATTTTTATAAATAACACTTCTTCAGTGCTTCCTCACCTTACTGGAGTTTCTTTCAACAAGATCAAGAAGTCGTATCTCTTCAAGCATCAATACATGGGTTGTTTTACAAGCTAGCATGGAAAATGCCCTCGTTAGGGACGAAAGATTCAAAAGAAGCAACTAACAAGTTGTCAAACATTATGCTTGAATATAGCTACAGCCATTTTTAAGAAAACATACGGTTCATTGTGACCTGCGTCCTAGTCTCAAGAAAGGTAGAATATCTCTGATACCTCATTTTGGGCTTAATCGGTCCCAAGAAGAGTTGATTCAACCTCTTCTATCACAGGCTACAATCGTCAAGCAAAAGCTTCAACTAACAGCCTCAGATAAGTCAAAATTTCTTAGTGGATTTCCTTTGATTTCTTCCATAACAAGTTATGGTCAGCAAACAAATCCTTCGACCAACAACATAGGATAGGTCAACCACCTTGGTGGATTTCATATGAAATTGTCCTTTGCGGGTTAATGTCGTTGAATGTCTTCGACTATACAATCCACGACAGGTCTTGCATTCATAATGGATTCTCCTTTCAACTCTACTCCAACACATGATACAGTCGTCAAACAAACTTCCTCCGACTAATAACCTTGGAAAAGTTGAACATTCGCAATGGCAGACAAAATCCCTACCGATACTCTTGGAAGTCGATCCCAAAAGGCAAGACTCGATGAGAAGTTACCATGCCCCTGAAAGTCAAGCTCAAGGGCAAGATTCGATTGAAAGATCAAATGCCCCTAGAAGCTGAGAGCAAAAGGTAAGACTCGTTAAAAGCAACCATGCCTCTGGAATATGAATCCAAGAGGTAAATCTCGATGCGAAGCTAGTAGTGGACCGGGTCCTCATCATAAAGACTTAAAAAGAGCATGTGGTTGACATAGTCTCCACTTAAAAGACCTTAGAAGGCTATAAGTCTCAGAATTAACAGGTACATCAAAGACTTCAGAAAACTATAAGTTTTAGATAACACAGGTACATCAGAACATCTATAAGACATAAGTCTAAGAATGCACAAGCCTAATAAGATGTATGCCCAAGAGGATACAAATATTAGAAGACAAGAATCTAAAAAGGTACTTGTTTTTTCTTTATAAAATGCACATGCTAATTTTAATAGAAGAATTTTGAAAGATTGAGAAGCCACAACATCCTAAAAGAGGGTAAATCCCGGTTTAGAAGCAACATAAAAATTTCAGGCAAAACCTACAGGCAAAACATCATCATCATTTGTAAATGTCACATCAAGCAATTAAATGCTACAATAAAAGTTACTTCATATTCGAGTGAAGTCGGCATCGCCTCCCCAAACTCATATTATTTATGTTGATCTCCAATTGGATGAGATTCTCCATATATCACAACTGCAGCAACACAAATCTTCTCCAGCGGTGCAGCGGGAAAATTCCAGTTTTTCTTTATCTTATTCGGAATGCGTGTCAGCAACACGGGAATCTCATCTGAAATGTGCGTCGAAAAAATTCCAACTTTGCTTCGTTTTCTCCATCATGCTGAGTGAATTTATCTGGATGTCATCATCTCAACAACATAAATGAATATCCCATTGATCACCTACTGCGAGATGGGAACAATTTCCTTATGCACCACGATGTGAAAGAAAATCTTGTTGATCGTTTGCAATGCAGAACGGGGATAATATTCTTCTTTACAACAATATGAAAGAATATCACGTTGATCCCAGCTACACATGTCGAGGACGACTTTTCTCTGCACATTCTTCAAGAAATAAGATCATGTTGATCGCCCGCTATGCAGGACAAAGACAATTTTTTTCTGTGTAGTAACATGAAAGAGGATCCCACTGGTCATCTGTTATGCAGGACGGGTACAAATTTCTTCTGTGTCGCAACATGAAAGAGGATCTAGTTATTTGTCTGTTAAGCATGACGGGAACGACTTTCTTTTGCATTGCAACACATGAGGATCTTGTTGATCGCCTGCTACGATGGTTGGGGACGACTGTCTCGAAAATCTTAAATCACATGCTAGGCACAGGCAGAGACTCCACTTCCACTCTCTACTTAATGTCTACTTATTGGCTCAAAATTCACTAATATTTATGATCAAAAATTAATTTCAACCATTTACAATAATAATAATAATAATAATAATAATAATAATAATAATAAAACTGAAATTCTCCCAACTTTATCCCTCCTTCAACACGCATTTAAATTCCAATTCCTGTACCCGTTCCAAGCAGTTGCACTTCCAATTTTTCCGCTACCTGTTGTTACACATCCATTATCTTCTTTACTGGAGGATACATGGAAGAAAACAAGAACTCAAGCTTTAAAACCAGATCCATTACCTGATTCTACACTTTCCTCCTAAAACATGATATTTCCAGGTTGTATGAACCCGTAGACAATATAACCCTACATCCTAAAAAAGATTGAACATTAGTATTTGAACTAAATCCCATTTGATCTTTTTAAATTCTTAATTATTCTTTCTAGAGCTTTACTTATTTCACTTAGACTCAATTTGATGAGGTGTTCTTAATATCTTCGTGTTAGTATCATCGCAAAACTCAATTGATCGTAAATTTATTGGAAATGAACTTTGAATGAACTCGAACACATCTTACAAAATTTCCACTTAAATGTTATGTTACTTTAAGATATAAAATTTTTAATTATTTTAAAAACATATTTTATTATATCTCAAACAAAAGCACATATTTTATTATATTTGTTGCCCAATTTTGGTTGGGTTGGTGAAATGACACAATAACTCATCTATATATTTCAGCAATATTAAAAGCTAAAATTAAAATTAAAAAAAAAATCTAAATTCTTTTCTTGCGTGAAGCTAAATAAAACTAAATATATATTTAATTTAGTAGTTTTCTTCTCTATTTTAAAGTAGTTTAGTTAGCTTCTTTGATGTATATTCCATATTAATTAGAGTAAATCTTAGCATTTTATAAGACTTCTGCAAAATGTATGGCAATGATACTCTTATGATAAAATAAGACAGCTTAGCGCATGATTACATTATCAAAGTTTATTAATTAGATAAATTTGAAGTATCCCATACGTTATATATATCCCACTACCACTGCACCAACTAAATTTTCAATTTAAAATCTCTAGACAAATCATCATTCAACGATATTAAAAGAAAATCTTAAGTGAGGTACAACCTGAAAGGGCAAAATGAGGTTATGTCCAAAGCGAGTAACTGCAAAACTTAAAATTTGAGATTCAAGTTCCGCCAACTGTCAATTGTCGATCACCTGTAACAGTCGTCGACACTAATTGATTACCGTCGACCATCGTCAAGCACCGTCAACAATTGTCAATATTCACTGATCATCGTCGAGCACTATTGTCGCCGTCAATGACCATCGATCGTCATCGATTACCGCTGAACGTCGTCGATCACATCCAAACAATGTCGACCACTACTGATCGGACGTCGCTAGTCCACATTGTAACTTAGAGAAACTACTAGTACTTTCTCTGTAATCATCAACTTATAGTGGATTTTTACAATTGGGTCAAACACTATTGTTTTTTTCCTTTACGAGTTTTCCACTCAACTCTAACTTTCGATTGGCCTCAACATCATTACGAATATTAAGAGTTTAGCACGAAATGTTTGCGTAGATTCGGAGGTCGGATTTGATAAAATAAAATAATAAATGAAAAAAAAGTAGTAATGTCAACCAAGGATGAGAGGAGACCAGTTGTCATTTTCAAACCAATATCTGTCTAACATCAAAAATATATCTAATAATTTTTTTCAAAATCAAATGACACCTAAGATATGACAATGTAATTTAGTTCTTTTTAATTACGTGTAAGGTGATATTTGTAATAAAATTTTGTAAGTAATTGATTATGAAATAAATAAATGTATTGATTTAAATGAAATCAAATACCAAAAATCATCCCCTCTTATTTTGATGCAATTTTGCATCAGCATCAAGACTTCGATCAGGGTTTGTCATATGTACAGTTAGACACACCCATGTATTAAATTGGAGACATGTTTGTACACGTGTCAAATCTTGATTGGAGTCCTGATACAAAAATGATTAGGACATCTTATGAAAGAAAATAAAACAAACTCTCTCGTGGATCTCGGATAAGAAAAACAAAATAGAAGCTAAGACATTGGAGCATTTATGTACATAACCGCACAATTCTTATGTATTTATAGATCTAACACCTAAATACTCATATTTGCATACATATCACTTAAATATTTAATATTGCATAAAAAAAAAAATCATTGCCACTGCCTTTTAAAAGTGAAATACATTTTTTCATATATAAATTTATAACACCATGGGTTATAATTGTAAATATTTTGGGTGTTAGATATGTAAATAGGTAATAATTGTCTGCTATACATGTAAATTTCTCAAAAAGATTAAGAAAAAAAAGGTCAACTTTGACATCATTAGTTGACTCTTTCCATATCAAATTTCATTTCGAGTGGGACATATAAACTAATTGTACTGACTGTATTTAAAATAAAAGCTTTGTTTATAAACTTCATTTTTTCTTGGCGGAGCATTTGTCTTTTTCAAGCCATATAAATATGCAAATTTTGATTTATATTTTGTGATGTATTTTTCTTTCAAGTTTTGTTTCGACCAGTTGGTGACTTTCGCTTTTCACTTTCACGTAGATCAATGAATATTAACGAGCATTTTCGCCCCATTTGGCATTCAACTAGGGGGTCAAGAAAGTGCGAATATTACTTGCAGTCATCCGTACTTGTAGATTAGGAGTGTACACCATTTATACACTCCGATCACACCAAAAATACACTCTAAGTGCACGTGAAGTATATCCATCTGTTTATACAAATCATCGATCAATATGTAATAATTTTTCGGGAAAGATATAACTTGAGTAAATGTTTTAAGCATACAAGATACATACATTTATAGAAGGGATGATCAAATGGGGAGTGATTTGTTAGATTATTATGGGACTACAATGTAATTAATAAATGTGTTGGGTCATTATTTAATAAGTCAAAATTATTGTGGTCTAATTAATAATAAAGTTTATGACTTTAGGCACATTTGTCGTGAAATTATAAGTGTGGATACTAGTAAGAACGAATTCGATTTAATGAGGGCGAGATTGGAATTAAGCAATCCTTTGTAACCACCAGGTTAGTTCTGATAAATAGAGGGGTAATGGTCTCGATCCGCATACTTTTAAAACTCTCTGTTCGCATCAACGAGAAACTAAGGAAAACTCCGGAAAATTTGCAGATTGGAAGATCATTCTTCGCAATCGATCAAATGGATTCAGGTACGCTTCCGCTATTGTATCGATTCGATTTTTCTCATTAATTTGAACGTGAACGAAAGATTCTTAGCCATTTCCTAAGAGATTTTGATTCGATCAAAATCTATTTTGAAAATCTAAAGAAAATTTCTAACAATTGGTATCAGAGCCTCCCGTTCACGTTCTTGTTGTTCGTGTTTTTTATCCCTTTCGTTCGCCTTTACCCGCGAAGGATTCGCCCGCGAAAGGTTGCGGCGGCGGGACTACGGAGAAAGGAATGCCGCAGCGGGACTGCGACGTCGGTGGGTGCGGTGGCGCGTCCTCCGACAGCGGCAAAATCCGGCGAAAATCGAAAAGAGCGGCGAAAGGAGCCGCCGGAAATGGAGCCGAAATCGGCGCCGGAGGGAGGCGCCGCCGGAGCGGCGCCGGAGGAGGGCGCCGCCGGAGCGGCGCCGGGCGGCGCCTCAGTTCACGGAACTGTTCGCGGGTCCGCGAACCGGTTCCGTGGACCGAGGTCCACGGACCACGGAGCCGGTTCGCGGACCGGTCGGCGGAAAAAAAAAATCAGAAAATTAAAATAAAATAAAATAAAATAAAATCAATTTTATTTTATTTTGTTTTGTTTTAAATTGATTTTCTTGATTTTATTTTATTTTGTTTAATTTAAATTTTAATTTACTCATTAATTAATTAATTAATTAACTCATTTTAATTTGGAAAATAAAATGAGTCATTTAAATTTAATGAGTAGATTAAATAAATAAGTTAATTAATTTACTCATTTTAAAATGAGTAAATTAATTGTAAAGTTTAGGATTGATTAATTTTATAAAATCGATAATTTTGTTTTGTAAATCGTAGAACTTTATGGGCTATAAATTAGCTCATTATTTATAAATATAAGATTTTATAAAATTAAATTAAAGTTTAAATTAAATTCGAATAAATGGTATTTTAAAAATTGTCCATCATTTTTAATGAACTTATTAAAGCATGATGTTGCCAAAGTGACCTCTCATGTGTAGATAGTTCATGACGAATGATGGATGTTGTGTGTATGTAGGTTCATGCAAGTATTAATTGGCCCAAGGAAAATTAATGCTTGGCGAAATGCATACACACTTGTGATGATAAACATGTAACAATTATAAGGAATAATATATGAGTAATGAATCGATCCAAGATAGATTTATTACTTGATATATGTTATTGTTAATGTTTGATCATTACTAACAGATTCTACTTAGCGAGTTAATATTATCGTCCAAAGACTTGATATTAATGTTTCATTAGGTATCTTGAGATGGGATTTACCATTAATTGAATTTAAACATTTTATTAATTAAATCTTTTGTTCATTTTTCGAGTTGTTGCTTAATGTATCTGCTAATCTCGATTCGGTTCCAATCCTTAAGGGTGATAGTTTTAAGGATTGGAAAGAGAACATTCTCATTGTTCTTGGGTGCATGGATCGTAGATCTAGCATTAAGAATAGAAAAGCCCGCTCCTCTTACGGATGCAAGTTCCTCAGAGGATAGGAGAAACTTTGAGAAGTGGGACCGTTCTAATCGCTTGAGTCTAATGATCATAAAGCGCGGCATACCCGAGGCCTTTAGAGGTGCGATGTCTGCCGAGATCGACGATGCTCGTGATTTTCCTCATTGAAATTGAGAAACGCTTTGCAAAGCGATAAAGGTTGGCAGTATTCTTTTAAAGAAGCTGATTTCAATGAAGTTCAGAGGCAAGGAAAATATAAGGGAGTACATCATGGAGATGTCTAATATTGCTTCAGAATTAAAGAAACTAAATCTCGAGTTGACGGATGACTTACTTGTGCATTTAGTTCTTATTTCTCTTCCTCCACGGTTGGCGATTTACAGTCGGTTATAATATGCGAAAAGGAGAAATGGACTCTTAATGAGCTTATTTCTCATTGTGTGCAAGAGGAAGAAAGGTTGAAGCAAGGAAAAGGCTGAAAGTGCTCATCCGGTAAACACCTCTAAGGAAAGGGGCTCTAAAAGAAAGAATGAAGGCTGCTAAAAGTAAGGGTCCTTCTCGAAAGAACAAAATAAAGCTCGAAATTCGAGAAAATATCGGTTGTTTCTTTTGCGACAAAGAAGGACATCGGAAGAAGGAATGTGCTAAATATCATGCTTGGCGTGTAAAGAAAGGTACATTTCTAACTTTGGTCCGTTACGAGGTAAATTTGGCTTCGGTACCTAGAAACACTTGGTGGTTAGACTGCGGTGCTACTACTAACATAAGTGTTTCAATGCGGGGTTACTGAGCTACCGAAAACCAAATGATGCTTGAAAGATGCATTTATGTGGGAGATGGAAAATCGGTAGAAGTGGAAGCGATTGGGCATTTTAGATTGTTATTATGTCTTGGTTACTATTTGGATTTGATAGATACTTTTGTTGTACCGTCATTTAGACGGAATTTGGTTTCGTTTGTTGTTTGGACAAATTAGGTTATTGTTGTTCATTTCAAAACAGTTGTTTCGGTTTATCTATTAATTCCGATATTGTTGGAACCGGTTCTCTAGTGGTATATGACAATCTTTATTTGCTTGATACTTGTTGCTTCTTATAATGAAACTCGAGTGTGGAATCACGAGGTACTTAAGCGAAAAATTAATAATGAAAATTCGGGAGCATTATGGCACGAGCGTTTAGGTCACATCTCTATAAACAGAGTTGAAAGACTTGTGTCAGATGGAATTCTAAATTTCATTGATTTTACGGACTTTAATGTATGTATTGAATGCATTAAGGGAAAACAGACTAAAAGAAAGAAATTAGGTACATATAGAGCTACAAAAGTCTTAGAATTGATACATACGGATGTTTGTGGACCATTTTCTACAGCTTCTTGGAATTGTCAACAATATTTTGTATCATTCATAGATGATTATTCAAGATATGCATACCTATTTCTTATTAATGAGAAGTCCAAGTATTGGACGTGTTCGAATCTTATAAGGTCGAAGTTGAAAACCAACTAAGCAAAAGAATAAAGAAAGTCAAATCGATCGTGGTGGTGAATACTACGGTAGATATGACGGTTCGAGTGAACAACGTCCGGGACCATTTGCTAAATTCCTAGAGGAGTGTGGAATTGTCCCACTAATACACTATGCCGAGTTCACTTAGCATGAATGGTGTAGTTGAAAGACGAAATCGCACTCTTAAAGACATGGTAAGAAGTATGATCGGTCATTCTACCTTACCAAATTCACTCTGGGGAGAAGCACTCAAGACGAGCGACCTACATTCTAAATAGAGTACCAACTAAAGCACTACGATTACACCTTATGAGCTTTGGACGGGCGAAAACCCGGTTTAAAGCATTTTCATGTTTGGGGTTGCCTAGTGAGGCAAGGCCTTACAAGCCACTTGAGAAAAAGTTAGACCCTAAAACGATGAGCGACTACTTTGTTGGTTATTCGGAGCGATCTAGGGGTTTCAAGTTTTATGATCCCAAATTAAAGATAATTTTTGAGACG
Organism: Papilionanthe hookeriana x Papilionanthe teres; assembly: GCA_022702705.1. Classification (NCBI taxonomy): domain Eukaryota; kingdom Viridiplantae; phylum Streptophyta; class Magnoliopsida; order Asparagales; family Orchidaceae; genus Papilionanthe; species Papilionanthe hookeriana x Papilionanthe teres. The sequence continues at coordinate 48,913,189 of CM040428.1, read as the reverse complement.
GGAACTGCAGTGTTCTTTGAGGATATTGAATTTGGGGGAGAAATCAGGTTAGAGACTTTGTCTTTGAGGAGGAATCGAACCATACTACTCTTGTTGAAGAGGAATTGGTTCCTATTCCTGTAATTGCTTTTGATAATGATCAGAATCTTACTCCTGACATTGATCAAGTTGCAAATCAAGAACCCCTTGAGGAACAAATTCAACAACCTCAAGAACAAGTTCAAGAGCAAGTGCTTTTGCGACGATCCACTAGGGAAAGAAGAAATGTTATTTCAGATGATTATATTGTATTTCTTCGGGAACATGAGGAAAATATTAGCATGATGGAAGATGATCCTATCAACTTTCATCAAGCTATGCAAAGTTCCAATTCGGAAAAATGGATCGAAAGCGATGAATGAGGAGTATAAGTCTATGCAAGACAATAAAATTTGGGAACTTGTTCCATTGCCGAAAGGAAAGAAACCCATTGGTTGTAAATGGATTTTTAAAACTAAAAGGGATTCGAAAGGTAATGTGGAAAGACATAAAGCTCGTCTTGTAGCTAAAGGCTTTACTCGAAAGGAAGGGATTGACTATAAAGAGACCTTTTCTCCAGTTTCAACAAAGGACTCTTTTAGAGTAATCATGGCACTTGTTGCTCATTATGATATGGAGCTACATCAAATGGATGTCAAGACCGCATTTCTCGATGGAGACATTGATGAAACGATCTATATGGTGCAACCGAGAAAACTTTGTAATAGGAGACCCAAAGAATATGGTTTACGAACTGACGAAATCCATTTATGGGCTCAAACAAGCTTCCGTCAATGGTATCACAAATTTCATCAAGTGATTCTTTCATTTGGTTTTGAAATGAATGCGGTTGATGATTGTGTGTATCATAAATTCGATGGGATAAAACATATTTTTCCGATTTTGTATGTGGATGACATACTCGCTTGCCACAAATGATATAGGCATGTTGCGGAAACCAAAAGATTTCTATCAAATAATTTTGAGATGAAAGATCTTGGTAATGCCTCATTTGTTTTAGGAATTCAAATTCACCGAGATCGTTCTCAGTGTATTCTTGGATTATCACAAAGAAGCTATATTGATAAAGTGCTTAAAAGATATGACATGCAGAATTGTAGACCAATTGACACCCCTGTCGCTAAAGGAGACAAGTTCGGTCTCGATCGATGCCCAAAAGGAAACCTTGAGATTCGGGAAATGCAAAGATTCCCTATGCTTCAGCAATAGGGAGTCTTATGTATGCTCAAGTTTGTACGCGGCCAGATATTGCGTACATTGTTGGAGTTTTAGGCAGATACTTAAGTAACCCAGGAATGGATCATTGGAAAGCAGCCAAAAGGGTTATGAGGTACTTAAAGAGAACAAAAGATTACATGCTTACATATAGGAGATCAGATCATTTGGAGATCATTGGGTATTCTGACTCCGATTTTGCTGGATGCCAAGACAACAGAAGATCCACATCGAGCTACATATTTTTGTTAAGTGGTGGAGCTATATCCTGGAGGAGTGCAAAACAAACACTAATAGCTTCATCCATTATGGCAGCGAGTATATAGCATGTTATGAGGCATCCAACCAAGGCATATGGTCGAGAAATTTTGTCACTAAGTACACGCATTATGGAAGAGATTGAAAGACCACTAAAGTTATTTTGTGACAATAAATCGACGATGATTGTATTCCAATAACAACAGGAGTTCATCCAAGTCAAAGCATATTGACATCAAATTTCTTGTTGTGAAGGAAAGAATACAGAGTGGCCAGATTTGCATAGAGCATATTGGAACAAACTCCATGATTGCGGACCCTCTTACAAAGGGTCTGATACCCAGGGTCTTTCATGAGTATACTGCTCATATGGGTGTTATAAAGCTTGAGGAAATTTAGATTCAGTGGGAGTTTATTAACTTATATTTTAGCTCTATGTTTTATTTTGTGTACAAAACATATTTGGATATTTTCTGATCAGAAATATGGTATTTTATTCAGTTCAGTACACTCTGTATAGTTAAAGTTTGATCTCACTTAAGTAAAGTAGGACCAGTTGAAAATTGACATGAACTGACCACCTTACATGTAATTTTCATTCCACACATTTATGATTGATCTATGTCATTTGATTATATTAATATATGTGACCATTGATGGGTTTAGTTGTGACAAATACAATGAAAACTGCTTTGATCCTATATTGATATGATTAATGGACCAGATTGTAATGTGCCTTTATAATAATGACAACAAATTTTGAGCGCTCTAAGGTTGACACATTTATTTTTTACATATATAGTCCAGTGGGAGATTGTTAGATTATTATGGGACTACAATGTAATTAATAAATGTGTTGGGTCATTATTTAATAAGTCAAAATTATTGTGGTCTAATTAATAATAAAGTTTATGACTTTAGGCACATTTGTCATGAAATTATAAGTGTGGATACTATAAGAGCAAATTCCGATTTAATGAGGGCGAATTGGAATTAAACGATCCTTTGTAACCACCGAGTTGGTTACAATAAATAGAGGAGTAATGGTCCACGATCTGCATACTTTTAAAACTCTCTTGTTCCCATCAACGAGAGAAACTAAGGAAAACTCCGGAAAATCTGCAGATTGGAAGATCATTAGCTTGCAATCGATCAAATGGATTCGAGTACGCTTCCGCTATTGTATCGATTCGATTTTTCTCATTAATTTGAACGTGAACGAAAGATTCTTGGCCATTTCCTAAGAGATTTTGATTCGATCAAAATCTATTTGGAAAATCTAAAGAAAATTTCTAACATGATTGAGTTTATCGGGTTCTATAGACAATTTTAATACATTAATTTGCAAATAAATATTTCTCTTACGCATCTAGGGATATCTGACATTCTAATCAAATGTAAAACATTTGAAATCTGTTTGGCATAGTTTTCTCTTTTGCGTTGCATTAAGAAATCATCACCAATGTTACCCTCTACGTTCGAGGGGATTCAAATCAGAGAACTGAGGGGACTTACGATCTTCAGAGAGGCTGCACTGCCAATAAGCTACAGAATGCACACGCGCCCGCTCACACACATATATCACATCAAAAATATCACTCTTTTAACTTGAGCATTGAGGGGAATGTATGTCAATCTTCCAAAAATAAAACATGGGCTCAATTTTTATCATGGTAAGGCTTCCTTCGTTCTACGGACACATATATTTCTCTGCTCCAGTTTCGAACTTTCGTGACCCCCTCATTTCATGATTATTTATGAGAATGAATTTAATTTCTTCTTAAATTATTAATAATATTGCTACTATCATCTAAATACTAATATGTCATTTATTAATTTCCTCTGATCATGAATGTTTTTATTTCAAATAATAAAAAAATAAAGGCTACTTTACACCTCTGATTCACCAATACTTTATAATATTAATGTCTATAATATCATGCGCATTCGTATGCGTTATGCGTCTTGCCGGTATTATGTCCTATTAGAATAAAAAAAAGGGAAAGATTTACATACATATCCCTCGATTCTCCTATATTTACATATATATATATTTCTATATATATATATATATATATATATATTTATATATATATAGAAAATATGTATTTAATTTTTAAAATTTTACATACCGACAACTTTTTGATGTGACATAACGATTTGAGTGCTATAAATGTAAAAAGCAAACTTTCGGTGGGAGGCAATTAAATTCATAAGAATTAGGTGGTATGTATGTAAATCATGAAATCAATGGTAGATATGATGCCATGGAAGTATAACGTGGAATCAAATATTAATAAAAAAATTTAATTCTTGAAAGTGACGTAATTTTATTTATTTTTTTTATTCGAAAATTTTTCATATAGTTTTTTTTTATTGTACATCAAAAATATTTCATGAGATGTGGTGTGGGCTCACCTGGCCTACCACGTGCGCTCTCAAACCACATTGTCAATCGGCCAGTTCCCTATGTTGTTGAGCCGGACGCCGCCCCTAATGGATAAAAAATGATCACTCCTGAAGAATCCAGTGGATCAGGCCTGTTCGAACGAGCCTCACCTCCCAATAAATCAAGAAGAAGAAATGTATCTTCAACTTCTGGATGGACAATGCAGAATTTTGACAAATAATCAGCTAGATCACTAAGAGTTGCATTTGTAGGCATTACATGATTATTTATAATATCTCGCGATAAGTAGATTATCCTGTGATACTGATAATCGCGATAGTTGTGTGGGGAGGCTTATTCGAACGAACTTATTGACGATTATTACTTGGATAAATGACCAAACTGCTCTTGTTTATTGTTTTTGTTTACAACAGAACTGTATGAGGAGAAAAATAGATATAACAGAAGCAACAGACTGATACAGATCAATTCGAAATAAATAAAATACACAAACCACTCTCTTGTGAGTATCAAAATAAATAAAATAAAGAGAAATACAATTACAACTACAGTTAAAAATATTAAAATATTAAATTAGGAAGCTGGAGAATATGAATGAGCTTGACCAATTAAGAATCAAAGTTTCTGAAAATGTTAAGAGTTACCAAGGAGGAACCTCACAAGTTTGTCCTTTGAAGCTCATCAGCACTGGTTTTGAGCAACTGCAAGATCAAATCAGAAGGCAAAGTGGCATAAACGAGGAGCTGCCAAGACTGCGAGGCATCCACCACAAAGATCCAAGGCGTTATCTTTGCTTTCAACCAAGCAAAAGACGAGAGAGAAAAACCTCTCAACGTAAAGACGAAACCTCCATCGCCTCCTGTACCGTCCTATCTCACGTCACTAGGATGCGAGAATGGTTGATCGCAGAGGCGATCTGGGGAGGTTGATCGCAGCGGGGGCAAGGATGCGAGAACGGTTGATCGCAGGAGAACGGAGACGGGATCGGAGGGCTGAGGAGTAATAAGCCGCTACGTAACGCGGAACGCAGGGGGCAATGAGCGGCGTAAAATCATTCGGGATATAAGGTAAACTCGTAAGCGCGTATAACCAACGCCGGACTCAACGCTCTAACCAAACAACGCCATGGCTTTTTGCAGACGCTGAACGCAGGGATAAGCTGCGCCAAACGGACCCTATGACATGCAACAACACGACCTTATAATGAGCTGACTTTGTTGCCGCCCAGCCCGAAGGTCACTGTCCACCACATCCGTGGTCCCCACAGACCAAATTTATGTACGAACTAAGATACCCCGCCGTATCTATGTACTTTAAGGGCACAATATGTAATTGTATATTGACTCATTCCTACAAATGGGCATTCAGTTTTAAGAATAAACATTGTTCAATTTTACTATACAATACAATACTACTGCTCACTCTTTTTTATCTTTCAGCATTCTAATCCTTAGGCAGGTCTTCATTACATATTTGTATTCAACATTTATTAAATAAAATGCCAAAATTAATTTTATATAAATTAGGCTATATGTATTGATACATTTATTATGTTTAGTTTTTATGTAGATGTGTATATATATAAGTAATATATTTAAGAAATATCATTGCTCCATGTTTTAAACATTGTTATTTACAAAACAAACACATTTTGCATATTTTTAATTATTATTGAAATATTTAAATTTTTAATAAAATTGTTAGGTATGGTTCATATAGTAGATAAATGACAGATGCTGGAGGAGACTCCGCTCGTGAGCTTCGCTATGCTCGATCTGTTCTGCTCCAGCATCTGTCCAATCAAGGGGGTTACATTATGTGGGTTGGCGCCCCCGCTGTAAGGTACAAGAGTAATTTGGTAATTACATATCGTGAGTTATATATATATATATATATATATATATATATATATATATATATATATATATATATATATATATATATATATATATATATATATATTAGTATTAGTAACACTCAGGGGATTTTAGTACATTTTTTAAAAAAATTGAAAGGAAAGTCGCTGCTCGCTCCCGATTATGTAGACTCTTTGCCGAATCTCATTAAATCTCTATGTTTCTTTCTAGATTTGCGTCGATTCTTATTTTTCTCTTCCCTAAAATTTTCAACAAAAACCCAACTCCTATTCTTATATTTAATCAAATTCTCAACTGTGTAATTTAAAAAAAATGATTTGGATGATTATGTTGTAAATAATAAAAGTTAAAGTTCCATAAATATGGTTTTTTTAATAATAAACGTAGTTATCACATGTTCGTATACAATCCATAAATCTGGCAACGGCTTTCCACATATAGCATATATTATATCGTAATACTAAAGATATAGTTTTTTTTTTTTTTCTTTGGAATTTTGAGGGTCACTTTCAACTTTGTTGAGGAAAAAAAGATAATTACAATCATAAATACAATTATAACTCACACTAAAAAAAACAAACTAAATACAAAAGAGAAAGATACATCTAACAAATAACAAACAAGAGCAAATTTTAGATGACTAAAAAGATGAAGAAACCAAGCTGCCTGCAAACTCTGATTAGCATAACACAAAGCGAACATGTATCGTCAACGAACATTATCAGCAAGTAAAAGTACTCCAAGCATTAAGCAAAAATCACGAGCGACATCAATTCTCATCTGAAAAATCAAACTAGATAAAGAGAAGCAAAGAACTGTACCAACAACTAATAGGAATCAAATAACAAAATTAAAACATAAGAAAGCAAAAAATGAAAATAAAAAAGATAAAGATTAATGAGAAATGGTGAATGACCAATGATAAATGAGCTCAGAACTTACATGCATGTATTAAATTTCCTTTTAAAAACTAATGAATAAATATTATTCAAAAGAGTTTGAAATTTAATAAAATGTCGGAAATCGTCGTAGCACTATCAAAAACGTACTTTATTTTGAAAAAAATCCAAAAAATGTCTTTGTTATGAAGCAGCAAATATCTAATCAAAACCAATCAGCCAATACTAAAAACATTGTCGAACCCGCCAAGGAAATCAATATACAACCAATCAAAAACAATACGAAGGCAAATATACAAAATAAGACCCATCATAAAAAAATAGATAAAAAAAATATAATTAAAATCACCGGTGGCAACGGAACAACGAATCTACCGAACATTGAAGGGGATAAATGAAATTAAACAATAATAGCTGAAAAATCAACAATATTATCAAATAAATTTTGTTTCAATTTCCTATGTCTGCTTTTAATAATTATATTTTTAATACGTCATCAACAAATTTATCATCCAAAAAGATTTATGAGGCATAACACGGATTTCAACACAATCTTTTGAGCAATAAACATTCAAATTTTAATAAAAAATCATCCAAAGCTCTTATTTCAATAAACATATAGACAAAATGAAAAGCCCGACGAGGAGGACCCAATGGTACCAAAATCAGTGCAATACAAGCCAAATCAAGTTCGAATCAAGCCATTAAACCACTTTTGAAAGCTTTCCGAGCATATTTGGAAGGTCAAATAAATGTCAACTTTGGTTAGCTTATAGTCCAATCGAGCGTCTTGATGAGACGAATCCAACAAGATCAAGATCGCTCAATTCCAACATTATTATGACACTCAAATTTTCATCAATTATCGTTATATCAAGGGAAGCTTACCGAACGGTTCAATGAAAGTGGTTCATATTCATGCATTAATTTCACCCGAAGTTCTATAAATAGAGTCTCATCCCTCTCATGAGAGGGGGGGGAGCTTAAGATTTGAGGAAGAGCTTGAAGTTTTGAGGAGCTAAAGTCCAACACCACCATCGTCGATGATTCCATCGTCGAATTTCACCGATCGCCGTCGATCACTACTGACCTTCGTCGACCACCGTCGACCATTGTCGAACAATTTCAATCTATGTTAACCACCGCTGACTATCGTCGATCACCGCCAATCCCCGTCGAACACTGCCGAACGTCGTTAATCACTACTGACAGGACACTGCTTATCGCTATCGGTCGCCACGAGTTCGTAGTAACAAATGAATTAGCACGTCAACATTGTAAATTAAGAAACCTAGTAACTCTTTCACGCCTGTGAGACAAGTGATTGTGATTGTAATCATCATTCTATAATAGAACTCTTCAGGTGGGTCTGAACCCGTGATTTTTCTCTTTCAATTTTTTCACGTAAAAATTGGTAGTATTATTATTAGTGTTTTTCTTTCATTTAAGTGTATATTGAATTCTCATGCAACACTAATACGACAATCCGTTAGTCTACCGTCACGAATGTTCTAGCATGCAAAAAAAGGAGATGAAATATATTATTAATGAGTATCAAATCTGTTATTCATTATTATGAAATTTATTAAAGAGGAGATGCAAAAAGTGGATTATTATATAAATATTTTTGTGGAAAATAAAACCCTTTATTATTATTAGTTATTTTAATGGGGGGATTAAAAATCCGGTGACGGGTCCCACTAGAGCGGCTTGCGGCGCGCTGACCAATCGGCACGGCATGCAATGGAAGCATCCCAAATCCGACGTGGCGGTCAAAGCCGAGTGGGGGAACTGTGGTCCCACCCACGTTGCTTCGGACGAATCGCGTGTCTCCATCACTACAGATGGAAATATAGTGGAAGGAGCGATCAGCTCTTCTGCGTAATCTTTTTAGATATTTTCTTATTTTGTAAGAGCACGCGTTGACCTTTTCTTCCTGACTTTTCTTCTTGAGATGATAATTTCAAACGGAGTCGCTATAAATATTATGATTTACAAATTAAGTTTCTAAATGATTTTTTGTACTATAAAATTAATGCATTTACGCGTGAATCATTAAAACTTTGATAAAAATAAAAAATATGAATTGAGATTTTATTATGATGTTTAATATTTGAGTGAGAATTTAAAAAAATTAATGAAAGTAAGTATTTGATTTTTAAATAGTAATATTTTGGGTGCCATGTATATAATTATTATTATTTATTTATTTTTAGAAAAAATAGCACACATATTTATATAAGTGGATTTTAATTGATAACTTTACTAATGTTATTCTAGATGCAGATCTTACTGATTTGGATTTTACTGGTATTGTGTTTAATTGACATCGAGATGAGTGATGTGAACAATTTTTTGATTGTTGGTTTTTTTAACTTTTAGAAGCAATGTGATGGAGGTATGTTCTTTTCTTTTATTTCTATTATTGTTTGATGGTATCATTGATTTGACAGAAATGAATCTAAACATAAAGAAGCTAAAGCGGTTTTTAAAGCTCTTTCTTTGGCGGTTAAATGTGGTTGGTCTTTCATTGAGATTGAGATGGATTCGATGGAACTTCAAAATTCTTGTGCAAAAAAGAAAATGTGTCATTGGTTTTTAATTATTTCCATGAAAAAAATCTTTGCTTTTCTTATGTTTGTATATGTTCATTGGATTTTTGTTCATCGAGAAGGGAATCGGTACGCCAACTGGGCTGCTAAACGAGGATTGGAGACTCGAGATTTCAATTTCTCTATCAGGCTTCCTCTTGAGTTAGTTCATCCGGTTAAAGGGGGTTGTTTAAGTATTTCATATATCTATATTGATATCATTCTGATGTTTTTTATTGTTATGTATGTTCATCTTACTTGGGTCCGTTATTTTTTTTTTATTTTTTGTATGAGTTGTTTGAGCGGTAGTATATTTTTTTTTATCGCTACATTGTTGAATAAAATTTCCTACGAGATAATTGAAAAAAAACATAATTAACATCTAAATTTTCTTATTTACATTCATTTTAATGTTAAAATTTTATAAAGAGTGATAATACTATTATATTTTTTAAATAATATTAAATATTTTAGTGACATGTGTATGAATATAATGTGCACATTTATTCAGAAGTTTAAAGTGCAATTCATATTGGTATAACTCACTGTAGATTTGATAAATAAGAACTCACCTGGGTTGTCTCGATAGGTTTGTCATGCATCAGGATCGACCTAAATGACTGTTAATGATGGTCTACTGGTGACAATTGCTTTATTCAATAAATAAAAGAAACTTATATGAATTGCTAGATGCTATTGCGAATCAAGCAATGGAAATGAAGCTTACCCATGACTCTTCATCTCAATGATGAAGAAACATCATAAATGACTCAACATTTTATGTCTTTTAATTATTGCAATTACAAAAAAAATTGTTAAAAGATAGATGCAAGTTAATAGTCCGAATGTTGAACACACCTCTAAGCAACCAAAATATCAATCAATTATTATCAAGGGAAAAAAGTATACTTACAAAAGCGGATTTCATACAACTATGAGGATAAAACATCTAACAAAGGCTATACTAACAACGACATATCGAGTCGAGGATCAAATATTTGGGCAAGGAAATGATGTATACTTTCCTCAAATGCACACTTGGGGTTTAAGCATATCATGATCCTTATTGTCATGACAAAATCTTATAATAAAAAATTCAATTTTTAAAAAGCAAGAATTTTTAAAAGTTATATAGACGATGGTAGATGAAACACTTTGAATCCATACAAAAATAAATAAATAATCAAATCAAGTCCGATCAAGTAGATTCCTGACCCAATGGTTACAATTAGAAATGTTAGAATTTTAACCTATCTTTCTTGGATAACCAAAGCCTTTGCTCTTTGGTTTCTTCCAATTTATTATTATTATTATTATTACTATTGATGGGTGAGCTTCGATCAAGAAATCTTTCGATGTGGATGGAAATGTCTGATCATCAAGTGAACATCTCATTCACTTCATATATATATATATATATATATATATATATATATATATATATATATATATATATATATATATGATTATCATAGTAAAAACTAATCATAAAAATTATGAGTTGCATGACATAGTGAGTTATGAATCACGAACTAATGGGTCAAAGTCTTCATCAACTAAAGATTTCAAGCAATGTTACGTACTCTTAATTTGAATCATTTGCCCGTTGACTTTGTCCACCGATCATAAACTTTTGTGGACCAATTCATCTATATGAATAACTTCACATTCAATTCAATTCAATTCAATCTTGAACCCATCGCTTTTTCTCAGAGAAATGTCGCTATTTATTATTATTTTTAGGGAACAATGATAGAAAATTGAATGCAAAAGCTAGCAACTTGTTGATGTTTAACAATACACATGCGAGGTATTTACATAAATACCACACAATTCCTATGAATTTGCATTTCTAAAATATAAGCATTGATATTTACATGCATACCACTAAAAATATTAACATAAAAATAATACAATAGGCCACGAACAAATATCTATTATTTAACATGAATTTCGAGATAATTTATTTAACAAGAAATATTAAAATTTGGATTAAAAGTCATTCAGAACTTCGATTTAAACAGTCCTACAGTCAAGCTAATGGAATTGCTACGACAAACCCAACGATATCAAAACCGGTCCAATTTGAGTCAAATCAAGATAAAATCAAGTCATTAAATCATTTTTAGAAACTTTCAACGTACAATTGAAATATAAAACAAAATTTGAATCTAGCAATATTATAGTCAAATCGAGTGTCTCAACATGACCAATCATAAGAGCCCAATGTCACTCAAATTCCGACATATATCATTCAGGCAATTAAATGTCAGTAGAATACCGTTCAATAAAACATTGCACTATCCGCTGCAATCACTCCCTACAGCAGGGCAACGAGTTCTTTGTGCAGGAACTTTACAACTCCAGAAACTATGTAACTATTTCTCACGAATGGGGCTAAGAACTGTACTTGTAATCATCAACTCATAGTGAAACATTTTAACAGGGCAAGTTCCCGTAGTTTCTTCCCTTTTTGGGTTTTTCATGTAAAAACTCATGGCTTATTTACCGTTTTCTCTTTTATCCAAGTAAGTGTTGAATTTTCATACAACGCTAAGATGACAATTCATTACTCCAAGCTATAAATCCTCTAGCATGCATCAGTCACCATCCTTTTAAAAGCGAAACATACGTTTTTAACCTTATATACATTTACGACACCAAGATGTTATGAGTTTGTATATCAAATCTTAAGTGTCAGACATGTAAATACATAAATATTATTTGGTATGTATGTAAATTTGTCTAAATTATAAACAAATGCAAATATAATTAAAATTACAGTAGTTCGTGTGACGAGCCAACCTTCCTTCCACCGGATGCCTAAGACGGCAGATATGTACTTCCACTAATTTAATAGCATGAGTTAATCAGCAATTAAGTAACTTTATGCTATCCAAATTACGAATGGTTCCACTAAAACTCCCAACATTGACCCCCTCAAACTCAGCTTTAATTATATTATACAGTCCAAATACATTATGATAATCAGGGGTGTAAACGAACTGAACACGAACGAAGAAAGCTAGTGTTCGTGTTCGAAATGTTCGAACACATCACTGTTCGTGTTTGGTTCGTTTGCTTATCGAACGAACATGAACTTCCTGGCGAACCGAACACGAACTGTTCGCGAACAACGAGCTTTTTTGACAGCCCTAGCTTTGATAGGTACTTCCTTATAACAATTGATTTTCACGAACCGGCTAAAATCCTATAATTTTTAAAATAATTAAACTTCTATAAATTATAATATATGATAAATTATTAATAACAATAATAATATTATAGTATTAATTATATTAATATAAATATTATAATATTATAATTAATATAATATACTATATATTAAAATAAAACCCTAATCAAAATCCTAAACGCCTTACTCGGTTTGCTTCATTTTGAGGAAGTATGGGTTATCTAATGTGTACGGAATACCTCATCAATTTGCTTCAAAAAAGTTGACTAGAACAATTAGATCTCTACAGAAGAAATTGGAAAACGTAACCTTCGCTTGAATTTCCTATATATACAAAAAATACGAATATTGATCAAATTTCTTTTATTCTGTTTTGTAGGACTTTAGTAAATTGAGTTTTGCTTTGCTGATCCTTTACCTTTAGTTATATATATATATATATATATATATATATATATATATATATATATATATATATATATATATATTGTTGAATCTAAAAGTGTCTGGAAACACACCAAAGTTAAAGAACGTTATACAGGGAAGGATGCGAAAGAGAAAGTGAGCAATCCCTATTTATATGAATAAGTCTCAGTTTTACAAAATTACATACTAGTCCCCTCATCATTGACTTTTCATAGGATTTTTTTATAATTACAAAGGAAAAGAAGCTCGGATGATTGATTCAACCGATAGGAAGTTCGTCGACCGTCTTCTAAGCTCCATCGGCCTTTGATCCGAAAGGGTGTTTCTTGCCGATCAGTCTGTGGGCTGATCGCCGCCTTGTGAGAAATCCTTAGACATGTTCTTCTAATCGCTCAACATATCCACGTTCTTCTGATCTCCACAAATCATATGCCTTGACACATTTGATTTATTGCATAATCAAAACATGTATACTGCTACTCAATATATTCAGGTTGTTGACGTAAATAATATTCTGATTACGACAGTTGGTGATATTAGCTCATCTTTCTGACATGTCTTGGTTTCTTCTAAATTATTTATGAACTTACTTTTAGTTGGTCAAATGGTATTGTGACGTAAACTTTTCTCGTGATAGTTGTATTGTATAGGATAAGATGTCAGGAAAAGTGATGGCGAATGGGGCATAAAGTAGGCAGGTTATTTCCATTATAACTAACCATCCCTCAGACTTTGTCCTTAGCTTCTTAAGTTGTTGAAACCATTATAACTTTCCATCCCTCGGACTTTATCATTAGCTTCTTCAGTTGTTAAAAAAAAAATGGCATATAAAATGGATGACTGGGTCATCAAAATGATGTTGTTTTCAAACATTTATTGCAAAGTGGTGTTTTAATCTTACAGATAAAAGTTTACTAGTGGATTGTTCTTCTTGTAAATTGGGCAGAATTAAAACATTGTTTTTTCTTATTTTGAGCAGTCGTGTCAATAAATGTTTAGACATTATTCATATTGATGTTTGGGGAATTATACCGCTTAATTCACATGCTCAGTATAAATATTTTGTGACATTTATTGACGATTAAAGCTGATTCACATGAATCTATTTTTTTTGCATTCCAAAGTAGAAGTGTTTATCGTGTTTCAAACTTTTGTGACATATATTGACACTCAGTTCTCCACTTGTATTAAAACCTTACGGTCTGATAATGGCGGTAAATACATGTCTCATGAGATTCAAGCATTTCTTCATAGCAAGGGTATTGTCTTATAAAGTTCATGTCCTTATACACCTCAGCAGAATAGAGTTGAAGAATGAAAAAAATGTCATCTGTTGGATGTGGTGTGCATATTGTTGTTAGAATCTTCTGTTCTAGCTATGTTTTAGACAGAAGCTTTATCTACTACATTTTATCTGATTAATCGTTTACCATCCCAACCATTGAATTTTTTGGTAAACATCCTAATTATCATACATTATATACTTTTGAATGTGTTTGCTTTGTTCATTTACCTATCCATGAACGTCATATGTTGGCAATACAATCTGTTCGATGTGCCTTTATGAGTTAAAATCCTAATCATAAAGGTTATATGTGTTATGATTCGATTAATAATTGTTGGCATGTCTCTCGAGATGTGATTTTCTTTGAACATGAATATTATTTTCAGAATCATCTTTCGACATCTGACACTATTATACTTCCTCACTTTGATTATTTTTCTTTTGATAAATGATCCATTTTTATACTTGTCTACACAAGGCGTCTGACCCTTCATCTCCAGTCCTTCCCGACTTTATTCCTCAAAATGCTCCAAAGATTATTCGACCATCAGCTCAACACATTCGTCCTCTGAATATATATGTTTATTATGCAATTTTAACTAATACTACAATTCTTACATTCTATTCTTAGGCTACTAAACAAACTTGTTGGGTAAAAGCTATGTAAGATGAACTTCCGGCCCTTCAAGACAATTATACTTGGGATATAATTTCATATTTTGCAGGTATTAAACTCATTGGTTGTAAATTGGGTTTATTCTCTTAAGCTCTGATCTGATGGCTCCCTTGACAGATATAAGGCAAGATTTGTAGCTCTTGAAAACCCGCAGAAATATGTGATTGATTATGAAGGGACCTTTGTAATCGTGGCTAAGTTGACAATTGTTCGGTTTATTTTATCTATTGTTGCATATAAAGATTGGTTCTTACCACAAATGAATGATAAAAATGCATTTTTTTCATAGGGACCTCAAGGAAGATATCTATATGACTCTTCCTCTAGGTTTTTTCTGCACCCTCACATTATGTTTTTAAGCTTAAACGACCTCTATACAGTTTGAAATAGGCTTCACGGGCCTGTTTTAAAAAATTTTGCGATACTCTTCTTAGTTTTTCTTTTATTCAAAGTCACTATGATTATTCATTATTTTTTTGCAAGACTGAAAAGGAAATTGTGTTATTATTAGTCTATGTCGATTATATTGTCATCACATGATCTGATACTCAATTGATGTCTCGGTTATAGAAGCGTCTTCAAGGTTATTTTCATTTGAAGGATTTAGGGTCTTTAACTTATTTCTTAGGCCTTGAGGTTCACTCTTCTCCCACTGATATTTTTCTTCATCAACATAACTATACTAAGAAACTCATTGCTTTTGTTGGGTCTAAGAGGGTCACCCCGTTGATACTCATTTGAAAGTAAATGTTAAATATCAATAGACTGATGGTGACTTTCTATCTGATCCATCTCTATATCGACGACTTGTTGGGAGTCTCAATTATCTAACCATCACAATTTCTGATATTTCATTTGTTGTGCAATAAGTTAGTCAATTTATGCAGGCACTTGCACATGTTTATTTATTTGCAATTCAGCATATTGTTAGGTATTTAAAATATACTTCCCATCCTGGCTTGTTCTTTTCTGTGGGGTCTCCTATTCACTTAAACGCCTATAGTAAAGTTAATTGGACTAGTTGTTCTGATACACGTCAATCTATTACTGGTTGGAGCATGTTTCTTGAGAACTTTTAAATTTCTTTGGAGAGTAAGAAATAAGATCGAGTGTCTAAGTCTTCTACTGAGTCTGAATATCGTGTTATGCCCTCTGCTTGTTCCGAGAACATCTAGCTTTAGGGCTTGTCGGTTGAGCATAGTTTTCCTCAACTTGAGTCTACTTCTCTTTATGCAGATAATACTAGTGTTATCCAGATTACTGCTAATCCCGTCTTCATGAGTGCAAACATATTGAAGTGGACTGTCATTATATTTAAGAAGCTTATGATAATAGTGTTATTTCTCTTCCTCATATCTTTTATGATCTTCAAGCGGTTAATATATTACTAACATTTCTCAACAACGTCATCAGCTCCTTGTTGGGAAGTTGATTTTTTTTTATCAGTCTGTATTAACTTGAGATGGGATATGAGAGAAGAATATTTGAAGAGTTTCCTTATTTAAAGTTGATGAATTAAATTCTGTAACTTAATTGTGCATATTTTTCTTTATAATTGAATATTTAGATTAGGAACGTGTATTATTACAAATTATTATATATTATTACACTACTTAAAATAGATTGTACATACCACTATTTATTAGAATGAAAGAAAAAGAAAAGCCATTCAACCTATTTACTCAAAACATTTACACAAAATAGTGTAAATGATACTCATAAATATGTTTGTTAGAGGAAAGCTCGATAAAGAATCATATAAATTTGCTATAGAATTGAGCCATTTATGTTGATGTAGTTCTACTCTTATGACTCATCATAATCGGCTGATAACACTTGATCTGCTAAATAATCATCATTGGTAGACCGGCTACAAAAATTTCCAAGTCTTTATCACTCTATAGCCGGTTGAACGAGCTCGCGATGCTATCATCATTGGTAGCCGTGAATCATGTTCACTTGCATTTCTTAATCCTTTGAAAGGCTCTAATATAAGTCTTACAATTCCAACTTTAAAAAGTGCTCTATGTTGGGTTTACAACATATATATAGAATCAAGAATGATTACATGGTGGAGCATACAACCTCAACTTAACCTTATAAAGGAAAGCAAAATGACCTAAAGTTAATATTCATCATAAATGACATCAAACGTTTCACACAAATTCAATGCTAAAATTTTAAGCAAATCTTATGTGTCAAGTCATAAAAAAAATAATAACCAAAACTTGCTCAAACACGATTCTCGGTTGTATAGATCAGCTTGAAATAGTTGCAGATTTACTCATGGCTTCCCTACTCTCGAAGATGAAAAAAGTTTGCGGACGTAAGACGTACGCAGCGCTGCGTACGTCATCCGATAAGAGAATGCCACGTACGTATAATCTCCATGTAACCTACCTATAACCTGCAAAAATAAAGAGGTTACAAGAGGTTACGGGCAGGCTACAGGAAGGTTACAAGGGATAAAACAAGGAAATACCTCCCGTGTAACCTCCATGTAACCTCTATGTACCCCGCAAAACGTACGCAGTGCTGAATACATTTTACGTACACAAAGTTTTTTCCCTCGAAGACAAAGAAGTTGACTCACCACATGACTTACAGCTTTCGGTAGCATCATTTTTTACCTCTCTTTCACCATAATCAAGCTCACAACTTGTGTAATTTTCATAAATTTTGAGACTGTATTGCAGGATTTGCAGTTTGCTACACAAGATAATCACAAGCTGGTTCGACCAACTGCAGATCTATGCGCAAAGTGCGACTCGGTCGACTATGACGGCAAACGGGACCAATATACTTTCCAAATTAATTTATTATTTTATTCATAGCCTCTTTCCTTTAAAAAAACAAAAAGAGTGGCTCCACTGCCTATATATGCGCCCTTTACGATTCACAAAGCAATTCCCTCTGCTGAAGCTTTTTAGGGCACTGCTAGGTGGTCGCCACTTGCGCTACTCAGCCCCAAGGAAAAAAGGCGCGAACTTTCCCATTCTATCTCCTCCGGCGTATCTCCGACCATGGCCGGGCAATGATCGACGGCCTGTGTCGATCGGAGTTTCCCTTACCGGCGGCGGAGATTTCGAGGTGAAACACCGGAGATCCTGGAATGCCAGTGAGGAAGGAGGTGCCTGAAAAAGGGATCTGATCTGTTGTTGCTCAGAACTACCAGTACTGTTTATCCTTGCTTTTGTTTGGGAGATTTGAACTTGGGGATTATGGAGGGCCGGCGGTGGAGATTTGCCTTGTCGATTGCGCTTTTTTTGGTGCTGTTAACGTGGTCTGCGGCGGCGGGGAACACGCCGACGGAAATGGTAGCCGTTGGACCGAAGCGGCACGCGTACGCTGCGATGATGTATATGGGTACGCCACGAGACTATGAGTTTTATGTCGCGACGAGGGTGATGATGAGATCCCTTTCGAAACTCAGGGTTGATGCCGATCTTGTCGTCATTGCTTCTGTTGATGTCCCGATTGAATGGGTTCAGGCCATGTACGTTTCTTCTTCCTTTTTCGTTTTTATCCCCTCTTTTAAATTCTCATATTATATTCCTTTAGATGTATGTTATGTGGATTCAACTGATTACGATAATGGATTTTCCCCCCCTTTCTTGAACGAGAGGAAAAAAATAATAGAGTTTTATAATGGCGGAGGAACCGGTGAAACGAATTGAATTTACCTCGAATTTTTTAATTGTTTTTTGGGTGAAAAGTAAAACCACGAAGTTTAATCTTGCGGTTCATATCGTACGCGTCGGCCGGCCAGTCTGCGATGCACGGCTTCTGATTAGTTTAAATTGTTTTATGCTCCCGGGTGATATTTGCGAGGAAGACGACGATCTCGATTGACTTTTTCATAATCCTCGATTTTTCTCTTTCTACCTCAACATGCTTCGGTTTCTTATAGAAAGAGATCTGCTTTGTAATTTAAGCTAATCCTTCATGCTCGTCTATAGCTCCGATATTCCAAGTTTTTTTTTTACTTTGGAGTCCATTTCTTTAGACTGTAGTAAGAAAGAAAGGGAAAAAAAACGCTCTTTTCGACTGGGTTGATATTATTCGGTTTCTTCTAATTAAAGGAAAATCTCTGTAACAGTAGAAAACAGATGTTAAAGTCGTTTTTCTACCATGTGAATGAAAGACTTTTTTGGGGGAAAATCTCGGCCATGGTGCTTGCGGATGAAGCGGCCAAAATTTTGGCCCCATCTTCTGATGTGAGGCTTAAATTGCTTGGCTTTAATGTTTTAGTTGGGTTCTTGCCTTTGTCAAATAAAGCGGTGGTAGCCCAAACTTCAATATTTGAGATATTTTTTGTTTCTCTAAAACTTCAATATTTGAGATATTTTTTGTTTCTCTATATTTTTTTGGGAATCTCCCTAAAATATTGAACAAGGATATAAAAATTTATAACCTTTCACATTTGATAGTTTGTTATCTCGATTTTTGTCACCGATTTTTTACTTATTAAAGGTCTAGTTCTTCCTGTTGCCAAGCAATCTTTTTTGCCAGAAGAAAGCATTTATTATTGCATTAGCTGGGCTTGTATGTTGTTGACAAGGTCAATATTCAAATCTTTATGCACTCTTTTGTGTACATTTAGGGGGTGTTTGGCTGCAAGGACAATTTAAGTTAAATAGGATTTAGTAAATCTGGATTTATTAAATCCAAAGATCATTAAATCCAAAATAATGTTTTAATTAACGTTAAATCCAGTTAATTTTGTTTGAGGTGTTTAGCATAAATCTATTTGAAATAATTTTTTTGGATTTGACCAACTCTTTTAAATCCAACTAATAAGTAGATTTAGTAAATCTGGATTTAATTAATGGAACCAACAAAAATTAGATTTAACTTAATGGCAGATTTCTCTAACCTATTTATGGTGTTTGGCTGGATTGAAGTAAATATAAAATTAAATCCTTATAATTGTACCAAACACCCCCTTACTTTTAAGAAATACATGATACATGCGTTAAACCTGTTGCCAGTAGAATGCACTTTGCTTTCTTGCTTTATACTTTTAATAAATGAGGTAAACTGAATCAGTAAGTGGTGATGCGTTTTTATTTTGTTGTTGTCAATGTTAGTGTTTTCCAGGGAGAGCTTTGACGAGAAATAAAGAGATTAGCTAAACCTTCTCTTGTACTGATGTACCTAAAAATTGAAGTAAATACATAGTTATTGGGTGTTATGTATGGAAATCTTCCAAGATTATATGTTGCACTTTTAATATGTTGCATAATCTGTGAGAGCTACAATTTGTTGTTTAATTCCTTTTAGAACTACTTGCTCATTCTTAATAGCTTCACTGAAGTTAAGGGATCGTATGGATGATATGTGTGATCTCGTTGTGTCAGACATTGTTGGACAGATTTATTTATATTTTTCACATTGCTAACAGGAAAGAGGAGGACATGGTGAAAGTGGTGACAGTGGAGAACTTGAAGAATCCATATGAGCAGCAGAAGAACTTCAACATTAGATTTAAACTTACACTAAACAAACTTTATGCCTGGAGTTTGGTGGACTATGACCGAGTTGTCATGTTGGATTCCGACAATTTGTTCCTTCAAGGCACGGATGAACTCTTTCAGTGTGGTCAATTTTGTGCCGTCTTCATCAACCCATGTATCTTCCATACCGGTCTTTTTGTCCTTCAGGTACATCTTTTGCATTCATGTTTTGTTTAACTGAAATAATTGAATTACTCTCTTTGAAAAATGCGCTCTCACGTCATATTTGTTAATGAAATGTGAAAGTTTGTTGGATTTTTATTTTTTGACATACGGAGTTTATATTATTTCCATGATATGAAGAATTTATATCATTTTTTTGCATGAGGAAGATCTCTTTTGTTGTTCTGAACTTAAAACTTTTGTGACATACTTGCACTATAAATGTAACAAAAGTTTTATTTGCACCATTCTTTTATTTGCAAGTTACTCTACTGCATTAAGAGTAATTACATGAAAAAGAGTGGATAATTAAATGAAAAGTTAAATCGATTTGCATAAAATTCTATCGATATGATCTTGTCATATTACTCCAATGATTCTCACAACATCTTTCATTTTGGAACTGCAGCCTTCTATGACTGTGTTTAATGACATGCTTCATGAGTTGCAAGTCATCCGTAGTAATCCTGACGGTGCCGATCAGGGCTTCCTGACCAGTTACTTCCCCGATTTACTCGACCGCCCAATGTTCCATCCACCCATCAACAACACAAAGCTTGTCGGCACCTACCGTCTTCCTCTTGGATATCAAATGGATGCTTCCTATTACTGTAAGGATCATAATCTCCCTCCTCTTTTACAAATTCGTCCCTTTTCATGACCAATCAATTATATGGGGTTGTCTTCTTTTCCAGATCTTAAGCTTCGCTGGAGCATTCCATGTGGTCCTAACAGTGTCATAACATTCCCAAGTGCTCCTTGGTTGAAGCCATGGTATTGGTGGTCATGGCCTGTTCTTCCATTGGGGTTTTCGTGGCATGAGCAGCGGAGAAAGAACCTCGGCTATGCTGCGGAGCTTCCAATCATTCTCATCCAGGCTGCAATATATGTTGGGATAATAGCCATCACCCGCCTGGCTCGGCCGAATCTGTCGAAGCTGTGCT
The DNA here is from genome assembly GCA_022702705.1 of Papilionanthe hookeriana x Papilionanthe teres. NCBI lineage: Eukaryota > Viridiplantae > Streptophyta > Magnoliopsida > Asparagales > Orchidaceae > Papilionanthe > Papilionanthe hookeriana x Papilionanthe teres. The sequence continues at coordinate 48,891,695 of CM040428.1, read as the reverse complement.
ATAACCGGAGGTCAGAGAAGAGCCTTACGTTCATCCACTCCATGTTTAAGGTGGTAGTCATGTGGTCCATAATAGCAGCATACACAGTTCCCTTCTTTCTCATTCCCAGAACCATTCATCCTGTTCTCGGCTGGTCGCTTTATCTGCTCGGCGTGGCAGCTCTCGCCTCCATCGCGATCAACTCATTCCTACTCGCTCCTCTGCCAGTCTTAACTCCGTGGTTCGCGATACTCGGCTCGCTTGGGGTGATGGCAAATCCATGGTACTCCGACGGCGTCGTGAGGGCGCTAGCAGTTTTCGCATTCGCATTTTGCAGTGCACCGGTGATATGGATCCAATTGTCGAAGGTTTTGAGCGGCCTCCAGATGCTGATTGATAGGGAGGCTTTCTTCACCAGATTGGGTGAGTCTGGACAGATGTCTGAAATTAACAAATTATATTGAAGATAGAGTGGTGAAAGTTGTTTTTACTTTGAAATGAAAGATTCAATATATATATATATATATATATATATATATATATATATATATATATATATATATATATATATATATATATATATATCTCCATTCATTTAGATGATTTTGGGTTTGATGGTAATTAGTTGGAATTAATGGAGCTTATGTGCTCTAAGTGGGTAGGTCGGGAGAGAAAATGGGTGTTATTTCTGCTTGGTTGCTTTTTAACCTGTTGGAAATGCAAAAGCTGATATTCTTTTGATTGAACTGTGGCTCTTATTTGCAGCATCGCATTTGTGTATTTGGTGCTTTGGAGATGGGGAAGCTTATGTTGTAAAGTTGATATATCTTTATTTTATAATGGTTTACATATTTATATTTGAACTCTTTATGTTTTAGTTTATTCTAAATAAACCTTATATTTATGAGCTAGAAAGTTAAGGCAAGCTGATTTAAATTTAGCTTCTTAGGGGCTCATTTGGGGCAACTATAGCTTATTGAATAAGTAGTTGATTCATATAAGCTGGTTGAGTGTTTGGTTTGTGTTGCTGGAAAGTAATTATGTTGCAGTTGTTTCTTGATATATGATCAATTTGCTCGTGTGTCATAATGTTGTTTGCAACAGAACCAACATAACAATATATTCGATATTTAAAAAGTAAAAAATTACTTTATAACAATACAAAATTTTAAGATATACATCTTACTTGATGATAATGAGTATTAAGTTTGCAAAAAAAAAATTAAATTACAAATAAAATTATGATAATATTAATTTTAAAATGAAGACGATGTATGACATCATTATTGTCGTTCATCAGGGATACCATCGAACCCCGATCATTATAAGCAGAGGCATTTTTATAGAATTTTTCAATGCATGGTTAAGAGCTATCAATGCATACCTTGAGGCATTTGTGTATGAAAATAACTACTTTTTATCATAATTTTCGAAATTGGGTTTGCAAACCTATTGTATTTGTCTCTAAGCAATGATTATCAATGAAAAAATATATTTGAAGCAATTGAAGCACAACGCCCACAACCACCACCTTCGACCACACAACCACCACTACACTCACAGCCACCACCAACACACACTAACACCCGCCACCAAAACAACCACAAAACACAACACACACAACCACCAAGAGCAACCACACACACACACACCACAGCTAGCACACACACACACTCAAGACCAACCACATAGAACACTCGCAACCACACACACACAAAAACAGTCACAGCCACAGGCCCAATACAACCAGATGGAGTAATTAGTCATAAACTAAAAAGAGAGAGCCATTGAACTAGCTTATATATACCAATTTACATTCCATTCTTTCAAGATGCCAAAAACCAGAATAAGCACTAAGCAAGCCAAAGACCAGAAGCCGCAGGAAGCAAGCCAAATTTCAGTTTCACATTTTCTCCAAATTATCCAAAAATAAAATGCCAGAAATTGCATATAGAACCACATTTTATCGAAATTACATATAGAGCAAGGTGACCAGGGGTTGAAGGGCGGAGGAAGAGGCGAGCGAGCGAGATAGGAGCAACCAGCGGAGAGAGGCGAGCGAGGAGTTACCTAGGATAGAGTAGGGATCGAGCAAGGAGATGAATTACCAGAAGGGCATGGGAGTAATAAACGGATTAAAGACCCGGTCTTCACTCGATCCCACGGCCGCGTTTATTATACAAATCAAAATGATAGCTTCAGATAAGCAAGCATAAGACAAACGATCATGCGACGTTTTTAAAATGTCAAACACGAAAATAAGCTGCCACAATGCAGTCCTTTGTCTATTGAACCCAGTTTATGAACAATTACCAAGTGATAATGAAATTTTGCTCAGTAAATGCCAAACTTATTAGCATTATTATATTATGTTTGCGGAAGAAGTTGGGTTTGAATATTTGTGGCAGAGCTGGTTATCACGCTCCCAAAAGAGCTCTTAAGAGAGGTGGGCAGCCCAGGACTTGTATACTGCTTTTCGGCCATACACCTAGCCGATGTGGGACTAAATGTCTGTGACATTCTCCTCCACCCAATCACGTGACGCCCTCGTCACGGATCAGCTCCACCGAGGGCCCTACACCGTGGAGAGTTCACACACCCGGCAGGCAGTACCCCGCTCTGATACCACTTGTCACGCTCCCAAAAGAGCTCTTAAGAGAGGTGGGCAGCCCAAGACTTGTATACTGCTTTTCGGCCATACACCTAGCCGATGTGGGACTAAATGTCCGTGACATGGTGGAGAGGTTGGAGAGTGTGCCCTTCTTTTCTTTCAGCATAGTTCCAAAAGAGTAAATAGAAATAAATGCGTGCCCTTTGTATTATTTTCTGTACTATTAAGGTTGCAATTAAAATGGCGTAGAAGGTTTTAATAAATTTTTTTTTTTCTTTCTGCTTTCAATTATTCTTTAACTTTTCTCAGTACTAAAAGTATATATACAAATCTTCTTAGTTCAAAGAGACAGAATGAACTACAATTGTTTTTATAATACATGAAAATCATTTAAGAAAATTGATTAATAGTTTTTTGAAATTAAAGACATATTGAATTGAAAATTATTTTTATTTTTTATTTGAGCCGCCGTAAAAAAATATTCATCATCCAACACTAGTCTCGAGGTAATTTTAAGCAGGATACATTTAAATTTTTTGATTAAAATTCATCTTGAATTTTGATTTAAGTAAACTTACAGTTGAATTTACCGGCTTGACAGATAACTATAACGATACCAAAATTAATTCAATCGGAGTCAATCAAACGCATATCAAGCAGCTAAACCACTTTTAAAAGTGTTATTTGCATAGTTGAAAAGTCAAACATATTGTAAATTTGATATATTTATAGTCAAATCAAGCGTTTCAGCCAAAAAAATCCAACAAGCTTTAAGATCACTTTAATGTTGTCTGATCTATTAAAACACTCAGATCGTCTTATGTAGTTGTCCGAATTCATTCCTTATTTTCACTTTCGACTCTATAAATAAAGTCTTACAACAACTTGAGAAGGGGACCCAGACCCTAAGTCCGAAGAACATGGAAGCTTGGAGAGGGGGCTAAAATCTTGCATCGCTTATGCATTGCAGATCCGACGAATACCTCCCACTCCAACAGTCACCACAACCAACTCAGGCCAACACAGTCGGCCAACTTCTATAGCTAAGGCTGCCAACACTTGCCATTGTCGCAAGCCAACTTCAGTCGCCACCGCCTCCAACTGATTCTAACCGCAGCCCGCCTGCGTTGTTGACCACCATCAGCCGCCACTTACTCCATGTAACAAAGTTCCTTGTGGAGTCATAACGTGCATTGTAAAACATCATTATATGTTGTGTAATAGTGAATTACTTGAGAGAGAAATTCCTCATCTAGTACACTTTACAATGACATATCCTGAAGTCGGTGTAACAACACACACCAAATACGATGCAGCGACACACCCCAATGACAGTGTAGCAATGCACCCCGAAGATGATATAATAATGCACTCCACATACGACGCAACGATGCCTCCCAAGGACGGTGAAACAAAACATCCCAAAGACGGTGACTTTCTTCTGATTCAGGCCTTTACGGCCTACAGATGTCACTAAAACTCACCACTACGGCCTATGAGATCAACAACATCCTATGAGTTTTATGACTTGTGCAGCTCAGACTCCGACCCCTGCGGCCTACGGACATCATCACAGGTCATCGCTACAGCCTACCCGACCAACTACAACCTACATGATCCACAACTCGTACAACTCCTGAATCCAGTTCCTGCGTCCTACGAACATTAACATGTGTCACCGCTACGACCTGCGTGACCAACTATGACCTATGTGGTTCACAGCTTCTGTTGCTCCCGACTCCTACATATGCGGATTACGGACGTCATCACCGTTCACGACAATGACTTATGTTACCAAAAATAACTTACGTGGCTCACAACTCATGTAACATCCTACAATAACCTCAGTAGCAAATTGACATCCTGAAGCAAATATCTACGGCCCACACAGTCAACTACTATCATGAATTTCAACTACGATATATACAACAAGTTGAAACTACAATCGTCAAAAACATTCCTGGCATACTACTACTTCCATAGCAGTGAACCCCGGCCCTTGCAGTTTGTTGTCATCGAGACTACAATTATTATCGATGAACTATTGTTGTATATTTAAAATGATCAATTTTGTGACTCCAACTTTCCTAATTCAAGATAAAAGTGAACACATGCACTCACCATTTATAGTGGATTATTTCAACCGGACTATGCCCCGTGTTTTTTTTCCCTTTTTTGAGGGTTTTCCAAGTAAAAATTGAGGTGCCTCCTCTTTCTTACTTCTCCTTAATTACCCGAGTGTGTGTTGAGTTTTCAAAGAACGCTAAAATGATAATTCATTACTTTGCCGCTGTGGGCCTTCTGTCACACATCAAGTTTCTATTCAAGTAATTTGACTTAGATATGCTTTACAATATTAAAAATTGTAAAAACATGCTCATTATTTTTTATGTCTGGGAAATAAGTGTGAAAGATTATCTTAGACAAAAGATGTTAAAAGCAAAAAGTAGTTAAACCTTTTGATTATAAAAGCTTCTCACATCTTCTATGTTTACAAAGATTGTACAGTGTGTGTATTTGGAATGTGGCAAAGTTTTATGGTTACAATCTCTCAATTCATTATCTATAAAAGTTAATGTTATATGTTCAATTATTTATGTTATATTATTTGCACTTTAAACACTAAATTAAGAATGCTTTAAACATCAAGTTGTCTTCTACAAACTTATTTGAATCCTCCCATAGATTCACCTTTATCTTCAAATCACAACAGAATAATCTTCAAAATATTTTTTAAAAAATGATTGAATTTTATTTGAATCAAGATTTATCCATTCTTGATTCAACCACAAATCTTGTTTGAATTTTCAAGGCTTTTGCATATTGTTCAAACAAAATTCACACAATATTGTTCAACCGTGTTGGAAAATGAAAAAAAAAATCCAATTATGTTTCAAAGACGGTTGAAATAAAGATTCAAAGATGGCCTAACCATGATTTGATCATAGTTTGAGGATTCTTCGAATCATTATCGAAGATGGTTCGATCATAACTTAATTTGAGAATTGTTAGACCGTGAATCGGCCATAGTTGAAACATCTATCTGCAATAATATAAATCAGTTTATCCATTTAAATGCACTGTTTTCCTCTGTTGTAAATATCAATTCTTTTGATTTATGATATCATTAGCTCAATTCATTTAATCTTTTGTGATGTTATGTCTCCTATATTACTATGTTAGCTTTTTAAATTACACTGTTGTATCTACCTTGTCAGACCTCTTAATATGCATTCTAGTTTATTATCTTATAATTTTTCATATTATGGTTACACTATTGTAACAACCTTGTAAGTTATTAGATAATAATTCATATTCAAATCATATGGTTAAGATAATAATTCATACATTTTGTAGATACAACTGCTTATAAGTCAAAAAAATTTTCATACTATATTTTAAATTCCTTTGAAAGGTATAAACCACAACTATAAAAGATTAGAAAGAATGAAAGTTTAGATGTTAAAATGACGCCCTATTTAGAGATTGAATCCTCAATCATTGATTACCTATTGATGAAGGGAATGATTGTCAAGATTCTTGCAGTTGTTATCTCCATTGCTTTTAGACCTTTGAATTCCTTGAAAAATAGCAACATCAAAGCTGTATTTTGATATCAATATGATGGCAAGAGTGATGAGATCTTTGAGAAGCGAGGATGCTTTGCTTATGACAATTAAAGAGATGATGAATATTTTGGTGCTAATTGGACCGAGTTAGGCTTGGTTCTTATGAATTTTAGAGGGTTAATTGAGAGGTAGAAGTAAGGCTCAATTAGGACCTTTGGAGCATGTTAGGGAGTTGCTCTTAGGGTTTATTTACGACTAGAGAAAAATGGAAAAATTAGAATTTGGTTTGTGGTTTTTAGGTATTGTTGTTGGCTTAAAGTTAAATTTCTATATAACAGGTTGTTGATGGCTTAGGGATATTTTAAAAGTTGTTTGCCATGTATCAAAAAGAGGAAGACAAAGTCTTAGAAGAGAGGTTTTGGTCTAGAGCGCGAGGAAATTGAACTATGTTGAACTCACTAAACATCTCTTATTGGTTGCAAATGCTCGAGAAAATCTAGCAAATCCACATGCCATTCATTAATCATTTAAACCTGCACGGGGGCGTTAATAAGTAGCTAGCATCCAACCACAATTGAGGCGCATATATCATAATTTGGACTTGCTTTCATGTTTGGCTTGAGCTTATACCGCGCTTTCACAAATTGTTTAGTTTAATTTATTTAAATTTTTCAATATTTCAATTTGATTTATTCATGAAAAGTGGCTTATGGTGAGATCGGTAGGGCTGTAATCCAAGCAACAAAAGAAAAAGTACACGAAGAGGTATGCTAAAAGCCAGCGAATGAGACTGGCTCCACTTAATTGTGTATTTAATTTCCCTCTACCAAAATGGCTGATTAAGCTTTTTTGGAAGATTATTGGGCTTGATTTTGAGCACATGTTTAACATGAATGGAGAAATATGGCGAGTGGATATAATCAAGTTTGACCGCTTAGCAAAATAATTTACAACTCAAGCAATGTCGACAGCCCATATGTAGAATATATTGGAACTTGGTAGATGCGACAATGAAATCAACAGCAGCAGTCGGGCCACAATTAATTAAAGGACGTGATTACCAACCTGATTTGATATTTAAAATAATAGATTATTTGCCTGCCAAAGCAATTACCAATTAAATTAAATAGTTGTTCGTTCACGAATAGCTCGCAATTAGCTTCTCAAGTAAGTCACATTCGGATAAAATTTTTACAGCTCCACTTATGAACAACTCTGTTCGATTTGTTTGAATCATTTTGCTTTAAATAACTCAGTTATAAATATTATTTATATAACAATACATTACATATATTTATATATAAATTTAAGTCATCATAATTTACATGATCATGTGATTCTGCACATTTTATTACACGTGAAATGTTTAGATTTAATCGAACACTTTACACTTATTTTTCTAATAAATTTAAACAATATAAAATAAAAACAAATATTTTTTCTACTAAAGCACAAAAAAAATTTCACTCAAGTCATTTCGAAATCAAGTTAATTAAACAAGAAACATACAAATGAACCGAACATAAACACTACTTCAGGTAGCTCAAACTTCACTCATTTAGGCCTCTAGTTAAGAAGGTTACATGTTCAAATCTTCAGAAATGGTCGTGCCAAACTAAACGAAAAAAGAAAAATTACCTCTATTCTTACAGTGATGCTAACAAATTATCAATCAGCGCGAGATTTCACCGGTTACATTAGAATATTTAATTTCATATATAGTAACTATATAACAAGATACCGCTCTTCTAATAAATTTCGCTATTCATATTCAATTACTAACCTTCCAAATATTATTTAATTCATACGAAACCTTCGGAAAAACATTTATCGCTCTCGCTGTACTGGAAGTACCAAACCCGGGGATTCCACGAACCTAATGTATTGACAAACTAGTCCAATATTTCAAGCAGGGGGAACAGCTGTTGAAGTCCTTATTAAATTTTTTTGACAAACCATGCAAAGCGTTGAAAAAAAAAAAAGACAAAAAACAAAGTTTATTGATTTTAAATGAAGGGGAACTTACAGTTGTCCTCTGCAGGCGTTCTCTAAGCTGTGTTCGAGCACCTCTTCAAACAAATGGAGATTTCTTACTGCATAATAAATAAACAAATTATCTGTACAATGGTTCCCACATATCATTCATGTGGGAAACAAACCAAGCTCAACACAGGGGGGGATATATCACACCCCCACATTAAAATTACATCATATGACATTTCACATTACACTTTTGTCACTCCTGTAAAACCTGTCGTTTCTCATTTAAAATTTTGATAGGAGGGGAGCACAATTCCCCCCCACCAGCATGCAAAAAACATGAGGAACTGATGTTTACAACTATGAAAGCTCAACCTCATCAAGATCATCAACCGGAGAGCCGCCATTAAATTGATGTAATATGTTGCTTGAATGTAATGTTCCAGGATTCGAAGGAAAAAATGGCGTAGTTTCATTGAATTTACCATTCCAAGTTGTTACTGGAGAGTGAGAAAGGAATCCATTGCCATTCTGTAATGCTGCTGATGTCTCCATGTTCATACTAGGGAGTTTTTCAATGGTTGATGGTGGCGGCGGTATTGGTGTTGGCGAATTAAAAGAAAGCTCTGTACCTGATGATGTGCACAGGTCTCCATTTGTTCCAGTTTCGAGAATTCGTCCTCCGGAGGCATCGAGTACCTGTTCATTGGAGGGTGCGGTCGGGACGAAAAATTTAGCTCCAGCAACAGGTTTAGCAGCTGGAGCTGAAGGTGACTGGAACGAGTTTGCCGGCGAATCACCACCTTTGTTGAAGGTATCAACATACCTGGGTTGAAGCGAACCAATATGAGCACAGTAAGGTATAAGTCTTGAAGACCCTACGAACCGAGTGGCGAAGTATGGAACAAAATACTCACCTTGATCGAACGCCACCCATTCTGCGTGCCGAGAATTGGTTGGGGCTGGGCGACATGGGTGGAAATCCAGAGTTCTCCGGAGGAATTAGAGATTTTGTTTCTGAAACTGCATTTGTATTATTGGGGCTTTGACCCTTCAAGGCATTATTGATGTTGTACTGTGTGGTGCCATTCTGGAATGATGTAATTTTTGGGGGTGGTGGTAAGGTGACTTCATTAGGAGGAGGTTCTGCGCCTTCTTCTACCCATCGTTTGAGTTTCTCGTCGTAGTAAAATTTGTTACTTTCACCTAATTTTGCCTTTGATAGAGAAAATGCACAAAATATTGTGTGACCATTCTATTTGAAAGCAGAAAAGGAAGGAGAGTGTGAAAGATGAATTACCTGTCGATCTGAACGTGGTCTTGATACCCAACCCACAGTCTTTTGAAAGAGCTGTGAGCCGATGCGGCCAAGACGAGATGGAGATGTTTTGTTTTGAGCATCCCCAGGACTAGAATTATTTGATGCGTTCTGTATGAAATAGGCAGCACTCAAGTTTTAATTGATTGAAGCTGGCCAAAATGGACTTTGAGAAAATAAATCAACTAAAGCCATGAAGAGAATGATGCACTACACTACAGTTATAATCATCCCTCTATATGAATGCATGTAACCTCAAGATCTCTCCATGTGATAATTAAACATTTCTAATAACAAACTCCCTTAACAAATCTTAAGATGAAGAAAGAATCACAAGTTCAGTAAAAAGCTTACACCAGAAAAAATAAAATTATGCCAAATTTAACAATAACTAGCAATGTAGGTAGGTCACTCTTTAAATTTTTACCAATATACGAGAAATGTTGAATGGACAACAAACATTTAAGAAAACAAAAATTACATAAATAGGCCCTAAACATTCAGTTAGAATCAAAGTAGCATATCAAAGATAATTACTTCAATGGAAAAGTACCAAAATAGTCCCCGACTATTTACATGGGGCCGTTGTAGTCCCAATATTTACAGAAGAGTCAAAATGGTCACCGGGCTCTTTAAAGTGTGGTTGAAAAGATCCCCATAGAGGACTATTAGAGCTTAATTATTTTGACACTTCTCTATAAACTGTGACACTAAAATGAACCCGCGTAAAAAAGTCGGGGGTTATTTTGGCATTACTCATTACTTTATAAATGACTAACAAATTCCTATTTAAAACAAGTCCTCGAGTTAAATTAAAAAGATGGAATCTATAGTTTGGGACAAAAAGTAAAGAGCCCCTAAGATAGTTCCCAAAATGTACTCCAAAAGCCTGCAAGGTTAGCAACTAGGTGTGAATACGTTGACCTATGATACAATGATTGTGGAAGATCTGCAATGCAAAAAAAATGGGTGGTGCAGAAGAGCAACGAAACAAATAATAAAGGCAACACAAAACCAAGCCAAAGAAAATACAAGAACTAACTGAAAAAGTTGCAGCCCAACCAACTATCGAACCGAACCATCATGATTTTTGGATTGCTAACATTTTATTTGTATGATTTGTGTTGAGATGAGAAAACTTTGAGTCAGCTAGCTTCACTAGTCGAATTAAAATCACTCCTACTGAGCATTGCACCACATTAAAACTCTATTTTACCAAAATTCTAGTGCTGTAACTTTTGATGTACTATCAGCCTTTCTAACGTTGGTTTCATAAAGGGCCAAACATAAGAAGCTCCCAAAAATGGAGAAGAGCCGATGTCACGCTCTTACCCCAACCACCGTCACCCACACCACCGCACCGCTGCGGGCCTGCACCACCAGCCCACTCAATATTGTGAAGAGGGAGTTTCAATGACACGGGCAATGACCAAAGCGGTTAAGGCAACCAAATAATTGCTCCATACAAAAATAATTTCAGTGTACATCTCCTAAAAGTTTTTGGTGAAAGCTCAAACGACGTAAGCATATTTTTCAAGGTCCCATCATTAATAGATGTTACTCCTACTTTCTCACAAATTTAAACATTTCTAAATCAACTTGTTTTATCTTACATACTAAAAATAACCACCAATGACTTCTTTGTTGCTAGCCATTATAAGAGAATGAAATAAAATATTTTTTTTTGACAATTTTAGAATGATCTGTGGTGACACTAAATTCAAAAAACAGACAGACTTCAGCAGTTCCTTTCCTTTTCAAGAACTTCAGTAAAATTTTGGTGTCATCCTGCTGTTTCACATGGCATCAATATTTTTTTTCCAACACCAGATCAGTATCACTGAAGTCCTGCGAATATGCACACATTGTTCAGTCTATTATACATAAAAAGTTAATTGATGGGTGGACAAAAACCAAGCTCCCTCAGATGAGTACATATGAACAAAAGAAAAAAAAATAAAAATAAAGGCAAGCATCTTAAAAAATAATGCACTAAACACTCTAAAGCATACTGTGTAAAATATATGGGTTTAGTTATATCTATAACTTGGTAATTTCTACTCATTAACCATTCAAATTAAATTAAAACTTTTGAAGAAAATTTCAAAGAATTTCATAAGAAAATAAAATTTAAGAATAATTTAAGTGCTTAAAAAATAATGATACCACCAACAGAGTAAAAATAAAAAAATCTTCCAAAGTGCAAGGCAACAAAAGATATTTATAACCTAAACCTTGTTTAACAAAATATGAAACAACCGGTAAGTAAAAATATCCACCTGTTTTGGGGTTCTACCAAAATCTGGCTCTGAAATGCTTCTGCTGTGCAAACTTTTCCTGCCAGAATCACTTGTCCATTCGCTCATGCCATCTACCGATGCTGATGGAATCAAGGTTGACATGGCCATTGTCGACTGACTGTTTACCACCTTTGGGGAAACCAGGTGATTTTCTTTACCATTGGCATTGTTCTGTGGCATTGGTGGCAATGATGATGGGACACCCATCATGCGATGTATTGATCTATCGATGGAAGTAAATAATTTACCAACAAGTTTAGCAGGAGCCAAGTTTTCACCATATCCACCCTGGAAAATAGATGTGAATTAAATATTGTCGAAACAATAACAAAGGGATGCGCTGAGAACAATATAATACCTGCTGATGAGCAGATAATCTCTCCTCAAGTGAAGATATTAATGACTTCCACATTTCTACATCAGGAGTGCGACTAGAATTTCTTAGCAATTTCATAGATGCTTGACAGTATCTGTATGAGAAACAACATAAGTAAATGACTATATACTCATCAAGAAGTGCTGGAATAGTTATCTTACCCACCTCAGTGCATCAGATGTTCTCCCAATCTCAGCAAGCATATTAGCATATATAAACTTGTATGGCTGAAATGGAAGAAGGACAAACTGGGAATTTCCAAGAACTTTTGCATATTCATATAATTCTGTTCTCTACATATTCAATAAAAAGGTCAGTCAATCCAATACAAAATCCAAAAGAGAAGCATTTAACACAATAAATTAAGATTGATCGATTATAAGTGATGAAGAAAATTAATTTAATTTCCAAACTGATTAAAAACAGAATAAACAACAAGCTTTGCAGATTAACTATTGTGATTTTTAACTACAATTTCACCAACAATCAAGATTAATAAAAAAAAACAAGTTTACTGAATAATTAATTAATCAAGCGCTCCAGACACCACAAGTCTACAAAAACAATGAAAAGTAGGAATCATAGTGCATAAATCATAACTTCTTACATCAAGAGGATCATGTTCTCGTCAGTTTTAACATATGTTGAAAGAATTCTAATATTCTCCATGTCAGTTCAGTTCTTTCTTAAAAAAATTCACAGCTTACACAGTGCTTCATGTGTATCCATATTTCATGAGCCTTCATTTTGCATTGAAATCCAATAAAAATTGGAATGCCAGCGTACACACATTTTAGATTTTTTTTCCTTCTTTCCATCTTCACTAAAGCTCTTAGGGAATCATGGAACTATAATTGTATCTAATAGGATATAAAACGAGGGCTTATCAGGTACATGGAGCTCCTACTCTCTGGAATCTATGGAAAGGTTGATCCAAGACTTACCCCTATATTTGCAAATAAGAATGTAAGTTGAACGCAATGGCTTTACCTGAATTGCATCTGGATAGGCATAAGTTCTAGGATACTTCCAGTGATCCGCACCAATTAGACAGAGTCTTGCGCTGTCAGAATATGGTTCAAAGTTTGCTTCAGCAGCTATGTAACATGTGTGAGCAGCAGTGACCTGTACCAGAAAACTCAAAAAACTATATTACACTGAACAGTTAATGAATCATAGCCAAATTAGATGTACATACAAACCTCTCCTCTGTCTTTCCATAAACAATCTCCAAGATGAATTACAACCAACTCGTCATCCTTTGTTCTATTTGCAGTAATGATGGCCAAGTTCTCCTCCCAGTCATCAAGCATGCAGTTGGATTGAATCTAACGCATATAATGTATTCAAGCAATTAATATTATGCCTCAAAGATTGCCCACTAATATAAGGTTGACATTCAATTCTCAGACATTAAAAACAAAAACAAGATGAAATTTTAAAATGTTTGTAGTAGGCAGCAAAACAGAAAACTATTTTCGGACAATTGATGATTGTATATAGCAAATTAGCAAGTTCCTCTAAATGATAACCTAGCTCATTAAACAGCTCATTTACATAAGTTGCACAAAAATACAGCACAAACCCCATGAAGCAAGGAAGATCACCTCAAACGACTGTTCACCTCCACTCGCAGTGCTAGAAAAGCTACCATTGGTTGAGCTTTCAGTAGAAAACACATCTCCAGGCTGCCCCGCAATAAGAAGGCACAATGTTCTAAGAGGAGATCCACTAATCAGAAGGCGCTGTGCCATTTGTTTCACAGTATCAACATAAAACTGCATGGAGTTGGCACAAAAACATAAATTTGAATGTATTGAGAGCAAGGGAACCAAAAGTACCATTTCCACTAAACATATAGTTTAGATTGTAAAGAGTCATACTGAAAATGAAAACATTTCAGCCAACTTGAATCTAATGATTTGGGACAAACCTTCTCACCAAGCTGTGCTGCAAGCACAAGAGCAGGACCCCATAACTGACCTACTTGCGCACACTGTAGGGCCTCCTTTCTTTTACCAGAAACAAGCAAGTTTTGCATCTCAATAGAAGTAGCCTAAAGAAAGTTGTATGTCAATCATTCTCTCTCATATGTGCACATGCTTAGTTATTAAAATATACCTGAATGTGTGCCTCAGATGGAATGCTATTCATGAAACGAGCAAGACGAGGACGATCCACTCGAGCAGATGCAAAAAGTTTAGTTACAGATGATTCTGGACCATCACTTTCCTGTCGACGAGAGAACAATAAATGTGTGGAGTACCAAAAATAAATTATCAAATACTTAGTAGCATAGTCCTATACATCTTTCAGAACTCAAGATAGCAATTAACTGAAAACTAACCAGAAACCCCTACACAAAATGGAGGAAAAAAACATATGCACCCAGAACAAATAGGAATATGCATGTCACAAAGATTGCAGTCCTGCTGGGGTATAGAAACAGTATCCTAATTTTACAATCTACAGATCAAAACTACGACATCAAGATAGTTTATAAATAAAGTAGGCTATACAGACAAAGCTACCTGCTCAAGGATGGACAACGGAGAGAAAGTTTCAACTGGCATCATTAAAAAATAAAATAAAATAAAAGAAGCTTCACCCAATCTAAGCAAACCAAGCATCAACTGCTTGATTGAAAACAAGATTCAATCAGCACACGAAATCAACTAATATGGTGCATATAATAATGATAGGAACACCACAGATTGCTGGCAATTGTATTTTCATAAAATCACCTTCAAACAAGCATCAGAAAGTTCCTCATGCACAAAAAGCATATTAACAAAATTACAATCATCTCCAAACTTGCGTACTTACCCAACATTCAAATTTAACCCAAAAAGAAAAGGAGAAGGAGAAGAGAAACAAAAACAAGGGCAGAAAATTGCCATTGCTTTCAAAGAACAAAGAATATAGACTTAAACTATGAAAACAATAGGAAAATGGATGAAAAGTAACAAAACAAAGAGGTACTTGATCAACAGTGATAAAGTTGATTACAAAACTCTCGCCAACTCAATATTATTAAATTCTTAACGAAGTTATGCTCCTGTCTTTCCTTAATATCAGAATGGTTTACCAGGCATAGTTTTAGAATAAATTTTAGTAGAGCGATTGGATTAATTGTATCAGGAATTTATGTTCCCTGACCAAGGAATTGACTAAAATCATATTCAAGGATGAGAGCAATATATCTTCCAAGTTTAAATTTGACATTAATACCAGAGGACCAGCAAGAGCATGCCTAGCATAAATAAAAGTAGAAATAGGGAAAAGTTTGGTGCTGCTTGCAGCGGCTAGAGTTGAATAGTCAATGCCAATCAATTCTTCCAAGGCGTCTATATAACCACAATCACCAGATATTAACAAAAATACAATCATCTCCAAATTTGGGTACTTACCCAATATTCAAATTTAACCCCAAAAAAAAGGAGAAGAGAGAAACAAAAAAAGGGCAGAAAATTGCCATTGCTTTCAAAGGACTAAGAATATAGACTTAAAGTAAAATAGGAAAATGGATGAGAAGTAAAAAAACAAAAAAGTACTCGACCAACAGTGGTAAAATTGATTACAAAACCCTCACCAACTCAATATCATTAAATTCCTAACGAAGTTAAGCTCCTGTCTTTCCTTAATAACAGAATGGTTTACTACGCATAGTTCTAGATTAAATTTGAGCAGAGGAATAGGATTAATTGCATGAGGAATTTATGTTCCCTGATCAAGAAATAGACGATGAGAACAATGTATCATCTAGGCTTAGATTTGACACAAAGTTACGTGAAAAGTGACATTATACCAGAGGGCCAGCAACAGCATGCCTGGCATAAAAAAAATTAGATAGAGGGGAAAGTTTGGTTCTGCTTGCAGCACCTAGAGTTGAATAGTCAATGCCAATCAATTCTTCCAAGGTGTCTATATAAACATAATAACCAGATATTAATTATTGAAAAATCAAAAATCAAATTAATGACATTATGCCACTTACAAAAGAATAATTTGAAATGCATCTACCAACCAGAGCGGCATGCTTATTCTGACACTTCTAAGCAAAATTTAAAACTTCTAGGACAGAAACATGTGCGGATGGATTACTCCTTCGTTAAAGAATTCAGCAAATAACATGACACCAAGACTGATTAACAAATTGCATTAAAAACTAAGGATGTAAAAGAACAGCAAAACATGAATTTCAGAAAAAAAAAACAAAGAATAACACTAAATAGATTGAGAAAGAGAAAACAAAGGAGCCGCTCAATCAAGGATGATAGGGGGAAAAGTCAGTAGTGGAAAGGAAAAAGACCAAAAAGAATGGTAAAGGTGTCCCAGTTCATGCCAATTGTAGAGATTCTACGTAAAGTACCATCCAATTATTCGCCTCAGCTCTAATAATTGGATCCAGAGCACGGTTTTTTTTTTCTTCTTCTTCTTTCAAGGATGAGAGATTTTAGCATCGAACATGAATAGAAATACAGGCCCTGAAAACCCATCAAATTGAGCCATGCATTATAACTTTACATAAATAAATATATGTTGTAAATAAAATGCAATGAAACTAATCAAATCAATCAATAAAAAATGAGACAAAATCCATATTATTGGTTTACTAATCCATTTCAATAATCACTGACGTGTTTTGGAAGTACAAAACCTAAAATACTTTTCCACAAACTGCAGTAAAAAAAAATTACAAAAGCAGCTGCATTGTTTATGAGTTCCATTGCATAGATGCTGTGTTAAAGTAGAAAAGGATATTAGAGCAGCATGATAGAACACTTGTTGAAAGTTCACGAAGTTAAGACATCTTTGATTCATGTGGAGAATAAGAGAGAAGTAAAATTAAAACAAGAGACTGCATATCTATCAGCACACACACACACACACATAGAGAGAGAGAGAGGAGGTCATTCAAGCAGTTTTACCTCAAGGGAAGCACCAGAACCATAAGGAGATCGAAGTTTTCCATAATGCTGACAAGAAATTTTTAGCAATGAAAGAAGCAATTTCACCATTTTCCCCTTCTTTGGGTCCGCCGCAGCAGACTCAAAATGCAATATGCTCTCATCTATCCATTTGTACACATCCTTTGTAGAAGCATTCCCACCAACAAGCGGCCCTGGAAAGGAATTTTGAGATAAAAAACAGAAGTAATCACCTACAGTCTCAGCCTTCTCCTTCACAACATCGGTTAAGTTGAGAATTGAGACAGCAGCCTCTGAAGTTTCCTTCAAAAATATGCATAAACATAATGGTCAATTTGTTTGTTCTTCCAAAAACTTGAAATCAATGAAGCACACATTGATTCAATAAGTTTAAGGTGGAAACTACACCTAAAATTAAGCCAAATAAATACGCTCTGAGACTCACCATGTTATTATAGCTCATTTTCATGCCAATAGCTTTCGGATCTTTCATGACTACAAGTTTCCCGCCAAAACCAAAAGTAACCAAGGCATGTGGAGGACGACCAGCAGACGATCTCCCTTCATTGCCAGCATAAGAGGTATGAGAATAAGATGCATTATGAAAATGCTGTTCATGATAGTTAACTGATTTCTCTTCAGCATAAAAGTTTTGAGATAAATGTGACTGCAGGCTTTGCTCTGCTCTGGGCTGATTAAACTGGTGCATGTGTTCAGCTGGGAAAAAATTCTGAAATCCAGCTGAGCCTGTACTATTGCTGTAAACAGTAGTTTGAACAGTATCCCGGGAATTAAAACCCACTTTCTGAGACGGGTAATTCATTTCCTGCAACTTAGGATCATAAAAATTAGGTGGGTGTTGGTTTGCTGAAAAACTCATTTGGCTGTTATCATTGGCATCAGACTGATGAATGCTATGTTGAGCAAAATTATTACTCAACACATCCCAAGAATGCGCCATGTTTTGGTTGCCTTGGCCTTGCATGGCATTCTGTACCAGTGGACCACCGTCACCATAGAAACTAGAACTCCCTTCTCCAATGAAGCCATTACTACAAATGTTCGTATCCCCGCCCTGGCCTTGAACTGAATGGGATGTCTGCTGAATGCTTTGAGTATATGCATCAAGTGTAGACCATTGCTGAGTAATTGTGTCAAAATACCAACCAGGATATTGTGGATCAAATACCATATTTGGAGGGTAACCATTGCTACCTTGAGAATAATGATTCCAACTGGATACGACACTTGTTTTGCAATCCTCAGCTACTCCTCCAATCATTAAACTTGAACTTTGTTGGGAATAAGAGACCTCTGCAGTCTGGCCTGAGATGAACCCACTATCATCTCCTAGGTGATCTTTGTTAAAACTTTCTTGCACATTTACATTGGATGCGTTGTAATTAACAGATTGGGCAGCCACTGCATCATTACTATCTACTTGGCACCACTGCCCGGTGCTGGCATCAAACTTCCAACCCGGATAAAGGTTTTCCCAGTATTTAGCATCATTAGCATCGGTAGAATGTCCATTGTCGGTGCCATAAATATTGGAATCCTGTAGCTCGGAGGAAACCAGATTCATGACAGAACTAGGGACTGCACTGTCAGTATAAGTAGAGTTCACGCCACCATTGATATTTGTAGTATTGGTGGAAGCTTCTGAATTTTCTAATAAGAAATCTGAGAAGGGTTCAAACCCGCTAAAGCTAAATTCCTGCGAATCAGGGCAGAATGCACTCCACTGCACCTCCTTGACCCCTGCACACTTCGATCCTCCACTTCGCTTCACAGATGCATCCAATGATCTAATATCTGATTTCATCTCTGAGGGACCTTCCGTCCCAGCTTCAATTGATAAAGGAGAAGATATCACATCTGCAGCCTTCTGCACAGAAACGCTAGTTTCAGCTTCAGAAGCACCTAGAAATAGATTCGATGATTCGACAGAATCCATCAACTCTGCTCCCGCTTTTGGAGATTTGGAAGGTTGTCTAATCCTTTTCCCGAGTTCATCCTCTTCAACAGATGAAACCCTAGTAGCATCCAAGTCCTCCAATGAAATTCTCTCATCTGTTATCCCCGTCCCCAATAACGACCGGTCCATTTCGCTAGGTCCTTCATGTGACCCAGTGTCACCGAAATCATCCTCCACCAGTCTGTCGAAGAAATCCTCGTCCGTCTGATCCTCTACCGGAAGCGTAGGAAGAGACGCCATTAAATCGAAGAATAATAATACCTAAGCTCAGAATCGATCCACCTTCCTCGCCTCGCACTACACGAAGGGAAAACAGGATAAACGCCCTCCGCTAATCTCAACCCTCAAAATACAAAGAACTCCACCAAAACAAGCTGATCACTATTGCACATCCCCCAAATCCCTCTTATAACTAAAAATCAAATCCCTCAGCAGATCTCCAACTCCATCCACCTGAAATAAATCTAGGGCTTCGCAGTAATGCTCGAATCTGAAGCATAAATCCCAAAAACAAAGATAGAGAGAGAGAAAAAAACTGGCATGATCAATCTGAGAACGAACATACCGACGAACGAATTATGAGCAGAGATCAGAGGTGAGAGAACTCGGATCCAGCAAGAAAATCAAAAATAAGCAGCAGTAAAACCCTCGATCTCGTAGCAGCCGACAATCTTCAACCCGCCGAGGGCTCCAAGATTTCTCACCTCCACCCCTTCCTTCCGCTTCCTCCGGTTTTTAATTGTCCTCTAATTTCTTTTTTATTAAATAAAACAAAATAAAAAAATTACAGCAAGGGAGAGATGGTATCAGTGAGATCGAAAAGTTTAATTTAATTTATTCCAAATTTATTTTTAGTCCTGTTATTCGTATCAATCTAATTTTATTCGAATATTAGGCATTTGGCCTTTAGTATTTGTCGTTGGGTAAAACTGTAAATATAATTTTGTTTGGGTAAAAAAATTTTCTAGTCCATGGTCGAATTGGTGGGGAAAGTGGGCGTAAATTGGGTCGCAGTACAGAATGGACGTTAATTTCAACGAAATATGCTGTTGACCGGAGGAGCGGATCCGGCGGAGTGGGGGCAAAAAGTAAAAAAGTTATTTAAAAACAATGGAAGATTTACATAAATACCATTAAATTTCTATGTATTTAGATGTTTATCACCAAAATTTTATTTTTTACACGTATATATCATATTAACTATCTATACATGAAAGACTTTTGAGTGATGTAAAAGTAAAAATGTAACATTTAAGTGCTAAATATGTAAATAAAAAAGAATAGGTGGCATGTAACAGAAGCTCTAATACTAAATTTTGCATTTCTAACACATAAACATTCATATTTATATTATTATTTGCATACTTGATGCTGAAACTACAAGAAAAAATAGTAAAAATACAAGAAAATAGAGTTTCATTATCATTAAAATAAGATTACATCATGACTCGAATGAAAATGACAGTGCGAACATGAAACGACATAAACAAACACTCTTAAATATATCATAATTGGTGGTAGAGGTTGGTTAGATTGATGGGAATAATTGGAGGCGTGACGGCAGCGAAGGTGGGGTTATGTGGGAATGATTGTGGGTGGTCAGCAATGATCATATGAGGTTGAGAGAAACTTAAAGTAGTCAGCGGCTAAGGGGAGTGAAAGAAATAGGTTGGGGAGGATAAAAGGGGAAGATAAAATCAACACTTCAGAGAGGATACAGCCTGAGTACCACCACTTCCTCAGATACAACCTACAAATGGAAAAGAGCTCCACAAAGGAGATGTGAAGCTAAAATCAAATACAACTCTAATATGACTCCCACATACTCAAAGACAACAAATTATATACTCTTGAAGGAAACTTATACATAAAAGAAGAGAGTGGAAAACTCATAAAAATACAGAAGACACTCCTAAGAGCAGCAAACTTATGAAGCCCTACTTGGGATCGCACGTTCCCCTCAGTCTTCACGCGGGATCTCCTGCTCTCACGAATCCTCGCAAGACATTGCAGTCTCACCCCGCTCCTCTTCCGCCCTGCTTCCCGATCCCCTTCGCCCCGCAGTTTGAAGAACACGAACCGAGTGTTATCTCAGCTCCTGTAATCGGGTGTTGTTACCTTACCGCCCATGTCAATACCACTCAAAATTTTAATAACATTTCAAAATTTTCATCATTTTTTATTCTTTTTGAAAAGGAATACAACATTTTGTGCATAAATTTATCGTACCAATATGTTATGTGTGTGAATATTAAATTTTAGGTGTCCACATAAAAATACATAAGAATTGTGTGATATGCATGTAAAATTCCATTTAATTTTTACGAACGAAGCTCAAAAAATTTATACGTTTTTTTATATTTTGTATCATGCATGGTTAAATTATATATTATAATAGAAAGAGAGTACGGGGGCTGGTTGAAGCGAGATGAGTGCGTTTCTTGGGGAGCGAGGAGAACGGAAAGGGTTCTTCGTGCTCTGCTAGGGTTTTTTCTGCGTCTCGCGGCGCTTGGAGATCGGCTATCTTTTCTTTGCTTTTTCTTACTTTCTTCTTTTGATTCTTTTAGATCTGCCTTTTTGCTTTTTAGAATGGCTGATCCTCTCAATCGACCTTCTTTTCTTGAAGCACTTAAAGGTAATATTGATTCTTCAATTTCTGCTAACAATGTTTGTTTGTTTCCTGTTTCTTTTCGTGATCAGTTTGGGGAAGATGGATCTGATGGTTTATTGAAGAAAGCTTCTAAGAAAAATGGTAAACCAGCGTTAATATTTAACGAAGATGAAACTGCTCTTCTTGCAGAACCTTTAAAATATACTTTGATCGGTAAGTTTACGTATGCCCATCCTAGAATGGAGATCATACGAAGGTATTTTTTTGATCTCAAACTTTTAGGTAAATGAAATGTTGGTCTTATCGATGGTAGGAATCTAATGATTAAACTTGAAAATGAGTTGGATTACACTCAACTTTTTGCTAAAAAAGTAGTTCTTATTGATAAAGTTTATATGAAACTTCTTAAGTGGACTGTTGATTTTAATTCTAAGGAAGAGCCTCCGATTGTTCCTATCTGGTTTAGATTTCCTGGGTTAAAATTGCAATTCTATAACAAGAAGGTTTTATATTCTTTGGGTAAAATTTTTGGCTCACCGATGAAAATAGATATGACTTCTGTAAATTACAATCGACCCTCTAATGCTTGTATTCTGATCGAAAGAGATGTTACAGCTCCATTTTGTGATTCAAATTGGTTGGAAGATTCTGGTTCTGGCTATTGGCAATCTGTTGAAATGGAGTATATTCCTCCATATTGTAGTAAATGCCACATGTTTGTTCATACTTTTATGAACTGTTATATTGCGCATCCACAGTCTAAAATTCCTAATAAAGGAGTTGGCATTCCTAATAAAGAAATTAATCAACAACATATTTTCTTGCAAGAAAATATTAATAAAGATGCAAGATCTTTTATTAACGTGGATTCAAATGTGATTGATATCCCAGATATGATGGATAATAATGTTCACATTTCTTTACCTTAAGATTTACCTCCAATCGTTTCACATTTGAATTTTGAACAAAAGAATGATGATCTGAATGTTGTGACTGAGAACATGATAGTTCCTAATGAGGTTATTCCGCAATCTGTTTCTTTGATTGATCCTATTATTGGTAAAGATATTGAAAATGTTGATAAAGGGAAAGATGTTATTGGAGATAGAGTTACTGACAATATGGATGTAGAAATTACTTTAAATAGGACTGAATTAGAAGAAGATTGGCTGGTTCAAAAATCTTCACGAAGGAAAGGAAGCAGGGAATTGAGCTATATTAATCCTGAGCCTGTTGCTGATCATATGGCTGGTAAAAATGATTTCAATGAGGTAACTTCTACTTCTAGATATACTAGAGGTAGGAAAGATACTGATGATGAACTTTAATACCTTAATTTGGAACATTAGAGGCATTGCCAAAAGATATGCCTCTAATAGACTTAAAAATTTAATCAGAATTTATAATCTTCACTTCTTTGGTATTCTGGAGTAGTTAGTTAATTTTTCTAACAATTCTAAATATGTTAGAAAAATTGGTAATTTTCTGTTTACCTCTAATGTGAATAATAAAATTTGGTTTATGTGGAAAGATTTTATTAATGTTGAGGTGATTATTAATCATGCCCAACTACTTCATGTTTATATTTCTTACTTTGATATCTCATTTCATTTTTCTATTATTTATGTTGGTTGTACTAGGCGTGATAGACAGATTCTTTGGAGCTTACTTAATTTTATTGGTCCTATGAATGACCCCTGGCTTGTTGGGGGGGATTTTAATAGTATTTCTGCTGTGGATGAGAAGAGGGGTGGTCTCTCTCCTAATATTAATCTTATTTCTAATTTCAATAATGCTACATTTGAGGCTGAACTTTTTTATTTAGGTTTTTCATGTAATTCTTTTACCTGGCATAGAGGTTCTATGTTTAAAAGGCTTTATAGGCATTTTGCTAACCCCTTTTGTTGTAATATGTTTCCTAATTTTGAAATTTTACATCTTGCTTTTAATGCTTCTGATCACACTCCTATTTTGCTAAAGGTTTTTAATAAGTTACATAAGAAATCATATCATTTTAAATTCCTTAATGTTTGGATTCAACATCCTAATTTTTTCGATTTTGTTAGAAATAATTGGTTTTTTAACAAGGCTTTTATTTCTCCCAGATTACAGGCACAAACTTTGGCATATGTATAAATATCTTGCTAACAGGTTAAGGGATTGGAATTGGAATGTGTTTGGTAATATTAATAAAATGGTTAATGAGGCCGAGATTAGAGTTAAAGATTTAGAGGTTCTTTATCATCATAATATTATTAATCTTGATCTTTTTACTCGAAGCTCGGAAAGACCTTACTTATGCTTATCAATATTGAAGAGGGCTTTTATGCTCGAAAAGCCTCTAGAAATAATTTTATGAATGGTGATAGAAATACCTCTTTTTTCCATGCTTGCATAAAGAATAGAAGGAATAGGAATTTTATCTCTTCCATTAGAGATATCAATGGTAATATTTTAACCAGTGAAGATGACATTATTAATGATGGTATCAATTACTTTTCTTCTTTATTTATTAATGATAATAGTTCCCTTGATATGATTAATTTAGATGTTTTCACCCGATACGAGAAATTACGAGCATATGAATTTTAGTCACGTTCCTTCTTTAAGCGAGATTAAAAATGTTCTTGATGACATGGATGATGGGAAAAGCTGCCGGTCTCGATGGCTTTCTTGTTGAA
Source organism: Papilionanthe hookeriana x Papilionanthe teres (assembly GCA_022702705.1). Classification (NCBI taxonomy): domain Eukaryota; kingdom Viridiplantae; phylum Streptophyta; class Magnoliopsida; order Asparagales; family Orchidaceae; genus Papilionanthe; species Papilionanthe hookeriana x Papilionanthe teres. Next base: position 48,867,361 of record CM040428.1, on the reverse strand, counting down.
TTTTACAAACTACTGCTTGGGATATTATTAAATCTGATGTTGTTGGCACTATTCAAGATTTTTTTCGTGGTGTTGATTTGCCTAAATTTTTCAAATGTTCTATTATTGTTTTAATTCCTAAAGAGCATGATATTAACTCTTGGAATTCTTTTTAGACCTATCAGTATTAATACTATTATTTCTAAACTTATTTCTAAGATCATTGTTAAAAGAATTCAAAATGTCTTAAGTCATGTTATTTCTCTTAATCAAACTGCCTTTATTAAAGGTAGAAGTATTAGTGATCATGCTCTTCTTGTACAAGAAGTCTGTTATTTGATATTGATAAAAGTAGAAGAGATGGGAATGTTATTTTTAAAATGGATATTAAGAAAGCTTTTGATTCTATCAGGTGGGAGTTCATACTTCTGGTTTTGAAGGCTCATGGCTTTAATATGATTTATGTAATCTTGTTTACAGAATTCTTAATAATAACTACTACTCTCTTCTTATTAATGGTAATTCTCATGGACATTTCATGGCTTCTAAAGGTATTAAGCAAGGAGATCCTCTTTATCCTTATTTATTTATTCTTGCTTTTGATTACTTTTCCAGGAGTTTAAATAAGCTTTACATGGAAAATCCTTCTCTTACCTATGTGCATAAAGGCAATACTAGTATTTCTCATTTAAGTTATGCTGATGATTTGATCATTTTTACTAATTCTAATAAGAGGTCTATTAAGAAAGTTTGGAGACTTATTAATCATTTTCAAAGAGCCTCTGGTTTACATTTTAATTCTTCAAAGTGTTATTTTTATGGCTCTAAATTTATCTCCAACATTAAGCTTAATTGGATTCTTTGGTTATACCTTATGCCATTTTAATGAATTACCTATTAAGTATCTTGGTTTTAATTTGGATAGGAATTCTAAAAGAATTTCTCTGTTCTCTGATCTAGTGGATAAAATTAGGAAGAAAATTCACTCTTAGGAAAATAATTTTTTGTCTTTTGGGGGTCATATTACTCTTTTGAAGAGTATTATTACTTCTTTACCCATGTATGCTATACAGGTTATGAATGTGCCTATTACTATTATTAAGAAAATTGAGATTTTATTTAACAGCTTTCTTTGGGATGGTTGTGGTAAGAAAGGAATTCATTGGAAAAGCTGGGATAAGCTTTGTAAAAATATTTCTAATGGTGGTTTGGGTTTTCGAAGTATTAAGGATTCTATTAAATACAATTATATGAAATTATGGTTTCACTTTAGGGAGAATAACTCTATTTGGGCTTTCTTATTGTATTCTAAATATTGTGGCAATCAACTCCCTTTATCTATTATCTCTTCCAAATCTGATTCTTATATTTGGAAAGAAATGTTAAAAGTTTCTAATGTGGTTGAAAGATTGATGTGCTGGGATATTGGTTTTGGTAATATTTCATTCTGGTATGAGGGTTGGACCACATTTGGTCCTCTTGCTAACTGTTATGGTGGTCCTCATGATATCTTTATTACTGTTAATGATTTCTGGGAGGATAATAAATGGAATTTATCTAAGCTGAGAAGTGTGCTTAAGCTCAATGATGCTAATTTCATTTCTAGCATTCCAATTGTTTATAGCAGAGGTGATATTCCTAAGATTAAAGGTAATATTGGTGACTCTATCACTAAAACTTTTGCTTCTGTTGATCTTGCTCCTACTGGTTTAGATCTGGATTGGTTGTGGAATAAATGGCTTAAACCATCCATTTCTTTTTTTACTTGGCGGCTGTTACACAATTGTATTCCTATTGATGATCTCCTTAAACTTAAAGGTTTGAGAATAGTGTCTAAATGCTACTTATGTAGGATGGAAGTGGAATCTGTTATGCATACTTTTAGTAATTGCAAATTTGCTCAAGATATATGGCAGAAAACCTTTGCTTTATGTGGCCGGCTGGACAATTTTCAGAACTATAATTCTATTTTTGATATGTTTAATGATTAGAATAATAAAGGTCATCCCTTTCTTAGTAGTATTCCCTCTATTATTATCTGGTTTATTTGGATGACTCGTAATAATACTAAGTTTAATGGTATTGTGATCAATTCATTTCAGGTTATTGGTCAAATTTCTTCTTATATTTATAAAAGCTTATCTGTTTATGACCTTAAGTTTACTAGCAATAAGTATATTATTGCTTTAGCGTATAATCTTATTCTTCATTTAAGCTTTACATTAAAATCGTTGGCAAAGTTCATTGGTGCGAACCTCCTCGCTCCTTTTATTAAGATTAATACAGATGGATCTTGGAACAATTCGAAGGCTGGTATTGGAGGCATTTGTCGCGATTGGAATGGCATACCTCTTACCTGGTTTGCTGCTCCTATTTGTACTCTCTCCTTTAATTGCTGAAGCTGAAACTTTAATATTTGCACTGCTTATTGCTAAACATAAGGGTTGGCTTAATATTTATTTAGAAACTGATTCTCTTTGTTTATGGAATATTTGTGCTTTAAATTATGCTTGCCATTGGAGTATAGTGTTACAGATTAGAAAGATCAAAGCTATGTCTGCTGGTATTAATGTTGTCTGGACTCATACAAGACGTGAAGGGAACGTGGTGGCTGATTAAATTGCTAAGCTTGGAACTCATCTGGAAAGTCCTATAGTTTCTAACTTTGTTCATGTCTTCTTAAATTTTGTTCTTGTTCTTGTTTTAGATAATTAATGTGTCTTGTGTGTGGTCGTGTCGTGTGAGTTGTATGTTTTTATTTTTTTGGAAAAATGTCCCAGTCTTTTTTTTTTTTGGGTTTTTGTAGGGTATGTGAGTTGAGACCTTTTTTCCGGTTTTATAATTTTTTATTTAGAGCAATAAAATTGAGCTTATAGTGCTCTTTTATAAAAAAAAATTATATATTATAATACAATGATATCAAAATAATGATGATAGTAATAATATAATAATAAATATGCGAGTGATATATTCAAAATTATATGACTAACAGATGAGCCCACTTTCCCGATGATTGGCCGACGGATCCCCTAAAATGATTTATATAGAGATTTTATGATAAATATTTAAAAAATTATATACTAGAGATTTACATACGTGCATAGAATTCTAACGTATTTATATTTATCTAATGTTTATTATTCTAATATTATTTCTATAAAACTTTACTGCCAGACATATCTATATATATACAGGGGAAATGAATTTCACTTTAAATAAATTTAAATTAATATTATCTTTATTTGATTTAGAAATTAAAGGGTTGTATTCATCTTTTTTTTTATGCCTACTAGAAAATTCACGGCGGTAGAGTAACTGATTATCGTCTTAGAGTTGTACGAGAATTCAACACACACACATATGAAAAAGAAATAAGTAATGACTACACTATAAGTTTTTACATGGAAAATCCGTATAGGGAAAAACCACGGAGCCTGACCCAGTTGCGAAAATCCACTATTGATTGATTATTACAGAAATCTCTTGTCTCACAGACGGGAAAAGATAATTATATTCTTCAGATTACAGTGTCGATTGACAGCGTCTAGTTGGTGGTGATTAATGATGGTGGTTAGCGGTGGTCGACGAAGGACCGCGGTGGTCGACGATGGTCGCCGGTGGTCCACTATGGTCGATTGTGGTCGATGAAGATCGGTGGTAGTCCATAACAGTCGGAGATGATGTTGAGCTGCAGCTTCTCTTCAGGGTCTTTAGTTCTCTCTCTATGCTTCCCTTCTTCCACACGTGATGGGTGGAGGTCTATTTATAGGGGTTATGGTGCAATTAATGTAGTCATTTTAATCGGATGGTGCATAGGGCTTCCCTTGATTAGACGGTGTTTAAGGGCATTTGATGGCCTTAACAATGTCAAAATTGAGTAATTTTACGCTCATTGGATTCATCTTATCAAGAAGCTCCATTCGAGTATAGGTTTGCTAGTGTCAACATCTGTTTGACCTTCCAAATATGTCCAAAAATCTTTGAAAATCAGTTACATTATTTGATTCGGGCTTGATTTGACTTAGATTGGACTAACTTTGATATCATTCGGTTCCTCTCATTAAGCCGGTCAGTTTGACTAAAAGTTTGCTGAAATCAGAACTCTATATGACTTTTTATGAAGAATTGAACATTTATTACTCATAAAATTGCCCCGAGATTCGTACTGAATGATGAAATTTTGTTGTTGACGTGTTGGTGTGCGCGCGCGCTCAAGTGTGTGTAATGACCTCCACATCCACATTAGAAGCCCAAACACCTGACGTACAAATCCAATAAATCACAGAATTTGTGCAAAAATTCAACAAAAGAAAAAATTCTAAAAATAAATCTAGAAGATTACGAAATAAAAAATCTTTGAAAAATCTAAGAACAATATTTAGACACAATTGCCCACGCGCAAGATGGTCTTGACCGTGAATCATATGAGATATTCATCACTTCATTATAATGCGTTGAAATTCAATACAATTATAATGAATCAAATAAATATATTGCATATAACAAGACGACAATAAATCGCATATTGCACTAAAAGGATTGAAGTTTAACTCATTTATAGACTAAACATGTTGAATTTATTCATCATTTAACTAATCATAAAAAATATCTATTTTAAAATTATTGGATCTCTGTTCAAGTTATGAATGAAGTTTTTTTTTTTATTAATCAAAGACTTATGGTCTGTTTGGGGCAGCTGCAGCTTAATGAATAATCTGCTGATAAGCTGATTAAAAATAATCTGTTGATAAGCTAGGTGCAGTAGTTATTACAATTTTTTTTTTTTTGAAAAGCCAGACCGCAGACATAAAGTTCTCATTGTTAGGTAGGTGCGGTGTGAAAATGTCTGTTTTCAGCGTTTTGAAAACACATAAGCTGCCAAAACTCGGTTTACCCAAACAGGTCAGGTGCGTTTTCAAAAAGCTACCACACCAAATAAGTTGCCCCAAACAGACCCTTAAACATTTTTGACTTTTTCTGTTAATGCTTGAAATTTTAAATAAAGAAATATCAAATTGGTTTTTAGTGTGGTGGGATAAACTTGACGCCACCAATGAAATCTTTCCAGAATAAATTACTAATATCTTTCCCGCATGGTTCACTCATCTCCGCAACTTGGCAAAAAAAGGATTTTATTTTAGCCAATGGAATGTAAGAACTAGTATTCTTCAGCTAGACACAAAAATCCATGGATCTTTGTTTGTTATCAGTGTCATCAACAATATAGCTACAAAAACAAATGCTTATGGAGGATCTTTTTTATCAAATGGTTGTCCGCAATTATTATCGGAGATCAAGTAATTCAAATCAATAAAGTCATTACATCGAACGTTGAAAGTATTCGAGAGAAAAAATCTCAAGCTTTCTCCTTAAAAGAAATTCATGACCAGATGAAGAGAAAATATCAAATATATATAAACAAATCAAGCGAATGAAAACAAAAATACAATCAGAAACAGATGAAAAAATTATCTGAATCAGAAGACGACATGCCCGTCTCTAATTAAGGATCACACGATGACGAAGAAAGATGGGAACGAATGGTGACCCGCATCGACTCGAATTAATAACAAAAAAATAAAATGATCAAATTAATAACAAAAAAATAAAAGGCTACATTGATGGAGCCCCACGAAGGTCACTTCAAAAGAAATAATGAGTAATAATTCTGGTTGTTGAAACAGTACCAGTTTGTGAAGTGGTTGTTGCAATAATTATGATTGGTGTAATAATATTTATAATAATTTTCTACTTTATGTGACGTCACATCCAACATATGTGTTATCTTTTATTAAATTGTAATGTGTTAAGTTTGGGGAGAGCACACACATAGATATATGTGTGTGTAAATATGAATTATATTATATGTATATAAATTCATATTTAATATTTTATCTGTAAAAATATTTTATGAGTTGATAAAGTTTATTTCGCTTTTATATAAATTTATTTTGTTAAAGATGTCAAGTAATCCAAATCAATGAAGTCGTTACATCGAACGTTGAAAGTATTCGAGAGAAAAAATCTCAAGATTTCTCCTTAAAAGAAATTCTTGACCAGATGAAGAGAAAATATAAGATATATATAAACAAATCAAGCGAATGAGAACAAAAATACTATCAGAAACAGATGAAGAAATTATCCGAATCAGAAGACGACATGCCCGCCTCTAATTAAGAATCACACGATGACTAAGAAAGATGGGAATGAATGGTGACCCGCATCGACTCGAATTAATAACAAAAAAATAAAAGGATCGAATTAATAACAAAAAAAAATAAAAGGCTACATTGATGGAGCCCCACGAATGTCACTTCAGAAGAAATAATGAGTAATAATTCTGGTTGTTAAAACAATATCAATTTGTGGAGTGGTTGTTGCAATAATTATGGTTGGTGTAATAGTATTTATAATAATTTTCTACTTTATATGACGTCACATCCAACATATGTGTTATCTTTTATTAAATTGTAATGTGTTAAGTTTGGGGAAAACACACATAGATATATGTGTGTGTGTAAATATGAATTATATTATGTGTATATAAAGTCATATTTAATATTTTTCTGTAAAAATATTTTATGAGTTGATAAACTTTATTACTCTTTTATAAAAATTTATTTTGTTAAAGATGTCAAGTAATCCAAATCAATAAAGTCGTTACATCGAACGTTGAAAGTATTCGAGAGAAAAAATTTCAAGATTTCTCCTTAAAAGAAATTCTTGACCAGATGAAGAGAAAATATAAAATATATATAAACAAATCAAGCGAATGAGAACAAAAATACTATCAGAAACAAATGAAGAAATTATCTGAATCAGAAGACGACATGCCTGTCTCTAATTAAGGATCACACGATGACGAAGAAAGATGAGAATGAATGGTGACCCGCATCGACTCGAATTAATAACAAAAAAATAAAAGGATCGAATTAATAACAACAAAAATAAAAGGCTACATTGATGGAGCGCCACGAATGTCACTTCAGAAGAAATAATGAGTAATAATTCTGGTTGTTGAAACAGTATCAATTTGTGGAGCGGTTGTTGCAATAATTATCTTTGGTGTAATAGTATTTATAATAATTTTTTACTTTATGTGACGTCACATCCAACATATGTGTTATCTTTTATTAAATTGTAATGTGTTAAATTTGGGGAAAACACACATAGATATATGTGTGTGTGTGTGTAAATATGAATTATATTATGTGTATATAAAGTCATATTTAATATTTTTCTGTAAAAATATTTTATGAGTTGATAAAGTTTATTTCTCTTTTATAAAAATTTATTTTGTTAAAGATGTCAAGTAATCCAAATCAATAAAGTCGTTACATCGAACGTTGAAAGTATTCGAGAGAAAAAATCTCAAGATTTCTCCTTAAAAGAAATTCTTGACCAGATGAAGAGAAAATATAAAATATATATAAACAAATCAAACGAATGAGAACAAAAATACTATCAGAAACAAATGAAGAAATTATTTGAATCAGAAGACGACATGCCCGTCTCCAATTAAGGATCACACGATGACGAAGAAAGATGGAAACGAATGGTGACCCGCATCGACTCGAATTAATAACAAAAAAATAAAAGGATCAAATTAACAACAAAAAAAATAAAAGGCTACATTGATGGAGCGCCACGAAGGTCACTTCAGAAGAAATAATGAGTAATAATTCTGGTTGTTGAAACAATATCAGTTTGTGAAGTGGTGGTTGCAATAATTATGGTCGGTGTAATAGTATTTATAATAATTTTCTATTTTATGTGACGTCACATCCAACATATGTGTTATCTTTTATTAAATTTTAACGTGTTAAGTTTGAGGAAAACACCCACACAGATATATTTGTGTGTGTGTAAATATGAATTATATCATGTGTATATAAAGTCATATTTAATATTTTATCTGTAAAAATATTTTATGAGTTGATAAATTTTATTTCTCTTTTATAAAAAATTATTTTGTTAAAGATGTCAACAAATTAAATTTATAATTTTCATTAGATATTTTTTTCTTTTTTTTATATATTAAAATCATGCAATTCCATGATTGAAATATAGTTAAAAACTTCAAAGTTAATTTTTAAAGTTTCTCTTTATAAGAATTAAATCAATATTTTATGGCCATATTCAAATTATATGCTCATTTTTTAATAACTAATTTTTTTCTTAACAGTTTCAGCGATAATACAAATTTTGGATATATATATATATATATATATATATATATATATATATATATATATATATATATATATATAGAAATGAAAACTTAGACAACAAATTTCAATAACTTTGAGAAATAATTATTTTAAACGCTAATTTTTTATATTTTTATCTATCATTAATATTAAAATATAACAATTTTGTTCACGTCTTATTTATAGACTTAAAAATTCATACTAACTTAATATTACAACTCTCGTCAATTGATTATTCTAATCTAATACATCCACCATTTTAAATACGTGGTATAGGTTAAGTAAGGGAGCGTTTAAAGCGGTGGTTCTCTTTTTAAGAAATAGGTGTGAAACTAATTTATGGGAAAGCTATTTCACAACTAACTGTTTGAATAATCTATTGTGCTGCAGTTGTTTCTGATAATAAAGATAATCATGATCATAAGAATGTAAATTAACTGAATAACAATACATTTCAAAATTAATATAACAAAATAGCAAAGACAGCTTCAACAATACATAAAATGCGTTAGCAGTCTAATTTTTCAGGATATCAACTTTAAGATATCAATTTACACATAATATCACAATAATAAAAACTACTGTAAGAACAAGTAATATTAAAATGATGATTACCTTCATGTCCATATGATTAAGCCTTAGAGATAATTTTTTGTTCATAACGTCTCTCATAACTTGGTCCCTATCCGGAGTGAACTCCTTTATATCATCAACTCGCCAAAAAAATTTACAAGAAACTCTCAAAGAATTTGATGACATTAAACTTTTTTTTCCTTGGATTGTAATTTATTATGTTTAATCAAAAAATTAGTCTATATATTCAATCAGTTAAAAAAATATATATAAGAACAAATATGTAATTCTAATTTATAAACTTAAAAGATTAAAGTCTCAAAATATGAAGGGAAAAATAAACATATATCAATCATCAAAACATCTCAAATAATGGACTACAACCAGAATACACTGTATATTATTAATTACATATACCGAACAAATTGACTAAGCAATTTGTAATCGCTTCTTTCGATTGCATAATCTCTCGAACACACTTTTAATCGGGTGTGTTGAAGTCCTTCACACCAAAGTCTTCCTCAGGCAATGGTGGACATGCTCGATGTTTGAATGCTTCTACAGATATGCATGTTGGATCATCATCTAAGACATTGAAATCCAAACCATCATGAGATTGATGTTTTCATATTAAATTATTTAGAATATAAGGAATAATTAAGCATATTTTAAAGTACGACTCATTTTTAATTTCATAACTGCATGCTCTCTTGATAATACTCTATAATGATGAGATTAGATTCTTAACTCCGCTTGGAAGGGGTCGGTATTATGGTATTCTAGTATTTTATAAGTATGGGCTTATCATTTGGTTGACTTATGAGTAAGTCGGCTAAGCTTAGTTGACTTCAAACTGACGAGAATCTAACTCAGTCGGCTGCTTTGTTAGTATGGTTCGGTAGGATGATCTAACGTGGTTGAGTGTTTTCTATTCCTAATGAGGAGTCTTTGGATCCTCCATGGGATGGTCGATAATATTTTGTGCAATAGTATATTCCTTTGGATCAACTCTACTAGGAAATATGTTATTGCATCAAACCACCTTTTCTTTAGGGGTTGGCTCGTGCGCTCTTTTGTCTTGTTTCCAGTTGAATTGCTCGTGCTTGAATCATTCGGTCATCTTCTTGTCACCTCGTGGCTCAACAAGATTGGGCGTAATTGTCTTGGCTCGTTTGACTTTACTTGTTTTATCGGGTTGACCTCACTATCTCCTAGTATTAGACCAATCTCAGTTGTACTCTTCACTTTCAGCCAATTAGATCTCTTAAGATCAGTGCAAATATTAACATATTTTAATTTTATTGCTCATTCCATTTGGTTAATTATTGTTTATTTTATCAAAGATGCATGAAGGATTTTTTTTTAGATTGACATATTTATTTTAATATCCTTATATTTAGGGTGGAGCTACATGTGATTTTGTTGAGAAATTTAGGGCGAAGAAAACACAAATCGATAAAATTCAGAAGAACACAGAGAGATTTAACGAGGTTCGACAAATATGCCTACATCCTCGGGAGCAGAGCGACGACTTTCTTTTCACTAATCAGAAAAGAGTACAAAATACAAGATTCAACATAGATCCTAGGGTTACAACATGACCTATTTATAATCATAGAGTACAATATGTAATTACCAAATTACCCCTATACTGAACCGTGGGGCGTTGGCCCTGCACCCCCAACCCACATAATAAACTCCCCAGATTCGCTCGCTCCAACATTAATTCCATATTAGGTATATGAGTCATACCTAACAAATCTCCACCTTGGCGAATATCCAGCCCCTTAGGAGATAAATACACGGGAGTTTCTCATGCACCAATGTGGGTTGGGCCACCATGCTTCTCTAGCAGCGTGGATGCTCGACAAGTCCAAGCAATGCAAAAACTTGTTGATAGTAAGCTGGCAGTCAACATATCGACTGCATTATCATCGGTATGAACCTTCTGCAACAGTATCTCACCAGAAGTAATCAATTCTCTGATCTTGTGATACCTAACATCAATGTGCTTGGTCCTCGCATGGTACATCTGGTTCTTAGTCATATAAATAGCACTCCGACTATCACAATGCAACTGAACTCCACCTTGCTCAACGCCCAGTTCCTTCACTAGCTCAGTAAGCCATAAAAACTTCTTTAGCAGCTTCAGCCACTGCCATGTACTCTGCTTCAGTTGTAGATAATGCCACAATAGACTAAACTGTCGATTTCCAGCATATAGGCCCTCCACCAAGAGTAAACACATACCCAGTTGTAGACCTTCTGCCATCCAAATCGCATGCATAGTCTGAATAAACGTACCCCACAACTGAAGGATCATTGTGTTGGCTGTCAAAAATAATTCCATGTCCTACAGTGTCTTTAAGATACCTGAAAATCCACCTGACTGCTTCCCAATGTCGTCTTCCTGGTTTAGACATGTATTTGCAGACTTGACTAACAGCATGAGTCAAATCAGGATGAGTACATACCATTGCATACATCAAGCAGCCAACTGCATTGACATAAGGAACCTTTGTCATGTCTTCGATTTCCTCATCTGTCTTCGGATACTGTTCTGAAGAAAGCTTGAAATGATTTGCAAATGGTGTGCTCACAGTCTTAGTATTGCTCATCTCGAACCTGTTTAGCACTTTCTCAACATAGCTTCGTTGAGATAAACACAGTCGCTTTGAGCCTCTATCCCGCTGAATCTCCATTTCGAGAATCTTCTTTGTAGGACCCAAGTCTTTCATGTCAAATTCATGGCTTAACAAAGCTTTCGAACCACGAACATCATTTATATTCTTTGCAGCAATTAGAATATCATCAACATACAGTAGCAAAAAATAAAAGTATCATCATCAAGTCTCTTAACATAAACACAACAATCATACTCACATCGCATGTCGCCAATCTGAATCATGTAGGAGTCAAACCGCTTGTACCATTATCTTGGAGACTGCTTCAACCCATACAACAATTTATTTAACCTGCAGACCAGATACTCCTATCCAGGTAGAGTAAACCCTTCTTGCTGCTCCATATAAATCTACTCCTCCAAATCACCATGTAAGAAAACAGTTTTAACATCCATCTGCTCCAGATGCAGACCCCAAATAGCTACCAATGCAAGCACTGCCCTGATTAAAGTATGTCTGACTACAGGGGAGAAGATTTCATCATAATCTATCCCCTTCTGCTGAGAAAATCCCTTTTCTACCAATCGAGCCTTGAACTTTTCCCCTTCTTTTTCTGATATTGTTGGCTTCCTTTTATAGAACCACTTGCACCCAATAGCCTTCTTTCTCTCAGGAAGCTGAACTAGCTCCCAAGTGTGATTCTTCTGCAAAGACTCCATCTCCTCAACCATTGCACCCATCCACTTCTCTTTCTCCTGGCTGGTGATAGCTCCTTGAAAAGTGGATGGATCGTCACTGCTGGCGAGAAGTGCAAAAGAGACTAAGTCTTCATAGCCTAATCTACTAGGAGGTTTTATATTGGTGCGTCTCTGTCTATCTCTGGCTAGATTATCATTCTGCAAGTCATCTGTGCTGGAACCACTTGGTCTTGGATATGAACCTTCACCTCTCTCATCTGCTATTGGATATTGTTCTAGATCCATCTGCACTGTCTCTGAACTGGAACTGTTCCCTGGCACCTTGTCTTGATTCTGCTGCAACATGGATTGCTCATCAAATACTTCATCTCTACTGATCACCGCCTTCTTTGCAATAAGATCCCAAAACTTGAATCCTTTCACACCTTTCTTATAACCCAGAAATATGCACTTCTTGGATTTTGAATTAAGTTTTGATCTTTCATCTTCAGGTACATGCACATAAGCACGACAACAAAAAATTTGTAAGTGATCAAACTTAACTGGATTACATGTCCATACCTCTTCTGCAACCTTGCCACTTAATGAAGCCCGAGGGGATCTATTAATGAGATAGCATGCCATATTCACAGCCTCTACCCAGAAGCTTTTAGGAAGCCTTGCATTCAGTTTCAAGCATCTTGCCTTTTCACCTAAGGACCTGTTCATCCTTTCTGCCACACCATTTTGTTGTAGTGTCTTCCACACTGAAAAATGCCTCTGAATTCCATGCTCCTCGCACAACTTCTGAAACTAAGAATCTGTGTACTCTGTGTCATTATCAGACCTCAAATACTTGATTTTTCTGCCAGTTTGGTTCTCCACCTCAGCTTTCCACAACTTGAATTTAAAGAAAACTTCAGATTTCTACTTCAAGAAATACACCCAAACTTTCCTGGAAAAATCATCAATAAAGTTAACATAATACCGAGATCCTCCCTCTGATGCTTCCCTGATAGGGCCCCATACATCAGAATGCACATAATCAAGAATCCCTTTAGTTTTATGCTCTTCAGTCATAAAACTGACTCTAGTCTGCTTTCCAAAAATGCAGAACTTACAGAAATCCAACTTGTAGCTTTTCACACCATGCAGCAAATTCCTTTTATGCAATTCCGCCATCCCACGTTCCCTGAGATGACCCAGATGCATATGCCATAGCTTTGTACTATCATTATCTGACTCAACAGAATGTACTTCACCTACAACTGTACTCCCAAACAGTTTGTAGATATTACATGCAGTTAACTTTCCTTTCACGATCCTGATGGTTTCTCTATCCTCATTTCTCTACAGATTTATATATTTTAATTATTTTTTATTTCTCATTTCTCATAATATTAGTTTAATTTTAATCGTTGCATTTTGAATACTGCATATTTTACTTTCTTTTGCGTGAAGTATATTGTCATTAACTTCCATTCCGCTCGTGGGAAAGTCAAAATTGGAGATCTACTTATAGGGCTGTCAAAATGGCTCAGTTGTTCGCGTGCAGCTCGTGTTCGGCTCGTTCAGAAGCTCGATTTCGGCTCGTTCGTTAAGTTAACGAGCCAAACACGAATAAGAATTTGTTAGTAAACTAGATTCAAATGATGTTTTAATATAAACAATAATTTTTAAATTTTGCCCCAATCCTTAACATCTTATGGGTATCTTAATATTGTTGTCAAAATAACTCTTTGTTCGTGAACGACTCGTGTTCGACTCGCTAAGAAAACGAGCCGAACACGCACACTTTTTAAGCAGGATCACTCGTGTTCAGCTCGTTTACACCCCTATATACATATCTTTCATTTTTCCACCAAAGTTTCCTCCAACAACTGATTTGAAAACACTCCTACAAAATCTATATATCGCAATCATCTTTTAGGATGTAAAATCCTATCGCAACGCCTTTGGAAATGTCATTATCCCTTTTTACGTCCCTGATAATACTCTTAAATCGTCTTCTCTTCCCGCAACCTCTTTCTCTTCTACCGTGGTTTTAGGGCAAAATCATGATCGGTTTATTTCTACTGCCATCGTCTCTCTTTTTTGTAGATATAATTCCTCCCATTCTCTCTGTTTTTGTGGTTTGATTTTGGTATTTTATAACTTTGTTACTTATTTTAGCTATGTGTTATCCCTTTAGCGTTTGGTTATTTGAGATATTTCAGTGCTTTGGTGGTTTTTGTTCTTTGGTGGTATAGCTCTTATGTTTCTTTGTGCTTCTTGGTTTACCTGTTGGTGGTAGAAATCTAATCCTTGTATTGAAACATGTGGGTTTACATTTTATAACAGTAATTGCATATTTATTTCTTCTTCAAATTGAAATATAATTTCATGGATAACGTTACGAGCACTGTTTGCTCTTTTTAAAATATATTAATGAGAATTTATTTCCAGCTCTTACAAGAGTCTCAATTTAGATGTTGAATCAGTATTTGCATTTCTCATTCCTCTCCTTCAATCTAATAAAATATTTTACAAAGAGAAATATGAGTATCGTCGATTCTTTTGAACGTATATCCATGAAAATTTGGTTCGAGCAGTTGTAAATATCTCGGTTTACATGTTAGGTCAATAATTACATATCTCTTTCATCTTCTTCAAACTGGGAATACGTTGTACTAAGAGAATTACAAGCATTGTGGGCTCTTTTTTAAACATATCTATGCAAATTTGTTAGGAGGTGTGTTGGTTCTTTTGAAAACATATACATAAAAAATTATTACTTTTAAAATTTTTAATATTCCTATTTACATCTTAGATCAATAATTACATTCCTCTTTCATCTCCTTGTAACTTTAAAATGATTGTATTGAAAGTATTTAGGAACACTATTACTTCATTTGAATATATATTAATGAAAATTTGGTTTCACCTGATGCAAATATCTTAGTTTAATTGTTAGATCTGTAATTGCATTGTTATTTCCTCTTCTTCTCTCTTCAAAAAGAAATTGTATGGAGATTATATAAGAGTGTTAGATATGGCTTATATACCAGAAAGTGGAGTCTCTTGGAGTGAACAGAAGTGTCTCTTGGAGTGAACAGAAGTCTATCTTGGCGTGAAAAGATGTGTCTATTGGAGTAAAGATATGTCTCTTGGAGTGAAGAGCAGTTGACCCACTTTCTAATATGTTTGCAAATTGTGTTTATAGCAACGGCACCAAAAACATGATTCCGCTTTAATATATATATATATATATGTATATGATTGAATGTTTAATGTGGATTCTAAGCAAGTATACGTATCGTATCAAGTAATACAGGGCTCTAGTGGAGTCCTGGTTATCGATTCCACATGGAAGTTTTTAACAGATTTGTTATCAGCTAAATTTAAAGGGATTACTTACTAATATATTAGACAGAAATTTAAAGTAACTAAAGCAAACTAAAAGTAAACTAATGCTTGAAATAAAGTTGATTTAAATAATTCAGAAAATGTATCATTCTCCTTGTTTTTAGAAAATTAAGTGAATGGTGATTTTAAATAGTATTCTTAAATTGTATTGTGACAAATATGAGCATTCTTATTCTTTACCCTTTGGTCCAGGTGCAAAGAACATTAACTAATCCTATGTTTGATTACTGAATCTGCGGCTAGGTTGGGAGGATGCGGCTGCACAGCTTGAGCTCCCATGTTCTCCTCACTCGAGGCTAACATCTACTTGACTTCTCGAAGCAATAGGACTAAATTGAATATTTTAGTACGTCACACTAAAATGTCCGATTCTATGTCCAATAATTAATATTTCCTATTTATTTGCACCCTCCTTCGAGGCTTTTGACTTTCCCGAATATTGGATGTAATTTTTACTATAGTTGATAATTCAACATATTTTAATAACTCGATTGGTCAGATTGAAAGTAAATTACGTTTTAAGTAAAAATTATCACAATTTATTTTAATATATTAGGTACTTCTATTTCATTTTATCAATTCACATAATTTTCATAAACAAGGAGAAAAACTAAGAAAACTACTCAGAATGCATGGGAATAAAACAAAACATGGATTTCATTTAAAGTTAACAACAACAATAAACAAAGATACTTATCTTAATTTCATCCACAACGGACTCATGAAGTTCCTTTGACTTTTCATTTTAGTACAACAAACTAAATAGCACTCAATTAAACTAAGAAACTCAATAATGATAAACAAACACACTCAGACTCACTAAAATAGACACACAGAAGACTCAAGAGACACACTAAGACACTAGAATTCAGCCACTATTTATAGAGGTAGGCAAAGGTCCAGAGGTGCTTAAACACCTCTTCAAAAAGCATCAAGGTTCAATGTATTTGCATTTTGAACTGTCTCGCCGTCGGCGAGAAACGATCTCGCCGTCAGCGGGGCTTCTAGAAGGTCTTCAAACTGCGCGATCTCACTATCGGCGGGCTCGGGCTCGCCGTCGGCGGGAAACGATCTCGCCTTCAGCGGGGCTTCTAGAAGGTCTTCAAACTGCGCGATCTCACTATCGACGGGCTTGGGCTCGCTGTCGGCGAGGTAGTTATAAATCCTTCAGAAATTCTCCTTATGATCTCGCCGTCGGCGGCCTCGATCTCGCCGTCGGCGACTTAGTTCAATTTGCATGAATTTCTTCCTTTTTGATCCAAATTCGCTCCATTTCATGCTTTTTACTTCCATCACTTATAAATCTTCATTCATGCAGTAAAATAAAGAAAATACCTTTCTTTAAAGTGCAATTTCATCAAAATTAGATATAAATTTCTTAATTAATTTTTATGTGATCAGCAGTGTCTCTTAGAGTGAAGAGATGTGACTCTTGGAGTGAAGAAAAGTGTCTCTTGGAGTGAAGAGATGTATCTCTTGGAGTGAAGAGATGTGTCTCTTGGAGTTAAGTGGTTTGGGGGAGCAGGGGAGTTTTAGAAAAGTGCAAGGAACCATGTCACATGAGGCGAGATTGTCCAAAACTCAAAAAGCAAACTGATGAGAAACGTGATGTATCTCCAAGTCTGTGAACATGGTGCAGAGTGAAAATTCATATTACAGTGATGACGATATGCTTTCAGTTACAATAACTCAATTGAAGGATGCATGTATTCTTGATTCAGGATGTTGTTATCACATAACACCTAACAGAGAGTGGTTTACTTCATACAAGTTATCTGATTTTGATTCAGTCTATTTGGGTGATGATAGATATTGCAATATTGCTGGTATTGGTGAAGTCAGAATTAAGATGTATGATGGAAATGTCAGAACATTATGTGATGTTCCGCATATTCCATATTTAAAGAAGGATTTAATTTTCTTTAGCACTTTTCACAAAAATGATTTTATTCCTAAGGCAAATGAGAATAGATAAACCATCAGAATTGTTAAGGGTGCATTGCTTGTCATGAAAGAAAAAATCATTGCAGGTAATATCTACAAACTGTTGGGGAGTGCAATTGTAGGTGAAGTTCACCCTGTTGAATCATATGATGAAAATGCAGTCGATATGTTTCTAGTTACTATCAACAAGTTCTTGCATTGCTTGAACTTGTTAAATGTTTACAGTTGCTAGTCGACATGGTAGGCCAACCCACTATGGTGTATGAGAAACTCCAAAATATCTCTCTTAAAGGGATGGATATTCGCCAAGGTGGAGATTTGTTAAATATGACCGATATATCAGAAAGTGGAGTCTCTTGAAATGAAGAGAAGTGTCCCTTGGAGTGAAGAGAAGTGTATATTAGAGTGAAGAGAAGTGTCTCTTGGAGTGAAGAGATGCGTCTCTTGGAGTGAAGAGAATTGTCTAGCAGAGTAAAAAGATGTATTTCTTAGAGTGAAGAGATGTGTTTCTTGGAGAGAAGAGAAGTGTCACTTGAAGTGAAGAAAAATGTCTCTTTGAGTGAAGAGATGTGTCTCTTGGAATGAAGAGGTGTGTCTCTTGGAGTTAAATGGGTTAAGGGAGCTGAGGCGTTTTAGTAATTTTATCTGTGAGTTTTATCTATATATTTTATGTGTAACTCTATGTGTATGTACTGAACTTTCTTTTTGAAATAGTGAAATCGCCGCTCTGCTCCCGATGACGTAGGCACATTGCCGAACCTCTTTAAATTTCTGTGGTTTCTTCTGGATTTGTGTCGATTCTTACTTTTCATTGCCCTAAATTTCTCAACAAAGAGCAATGTTGGTTCTTTGAAAATACATCCATGAGAATTTAATTTTTTTATTATTTTAAATATCCCAGCTTTTATGTTAAGTCAGTAATTGTATTTCATTAATTCTTCTTCTCACTTGAACATGATTGTATGGAGATAATTTATGAGCAATGTAGGTTATTTTGAAAATATATCCATAAGAATTTAATTTTTTAATTATTACAAATATCTTAGTTTCTATGTTAGATCAGTGACTCTATTTCCCTTTACAAAAAAAAGTTGCACGGAGATTATATAAGAGCAAAGTTGGTTCTTTGAAAATATTTTCCACGAAATTTAATTTTTTATTATTTCAAATATCTCAGTTTTTATGTTAGATCTGTAATTGCATTTTTTTTATTCTTCTTCACATTTGGAGATAATTGTATAGAGATAATTTAGGAGCAGTGTTTTTTTATTTTGAAAATATATCGATAAAAATTTTAATTTTTTAATTATTACAAATATCTCAGTTTTTATGTTAGATCAGTGATTGCATTTCCCTTTTCTCATTTTCTAACTTGTAAAGAATTGTATGAAGATTATTTAGGAGCAATGTCTGTTATTTTGAATATAGATCTATGAGAATTTGATTTTTTTTTCTATTGCAAATATCTCAGTATTTATATTAGATCGGTAATTGCATTTCCATTTTCTCTTCTTCTAACTTGGAAAAGACTATATGAACAAAATTTAGTAGTAGTGTTGGCTCTTTTAAAAATTTATTCAAGAGAATTTAATTCTTTGCTAGTGCAAATATATTAATTTTCATGTTAGATCAATATTTGCACTTCACTTTCCTATTTTTCTAACTTGAAAAGGGTTTTATGGAGTGAATTTATGAGCAGTACTAGTTTTTTTAAAAAATATCCATGAGAATTTATTTATTTTACTATTGCCACTATCTCAGTTTTTATGTTAGATTAGTAATTACATTACTGTTTCTTCTTCTTCAAATTTGGAAATGATTATATGAAGTTTATCTAGAATCAAGGTTTTTTTTTTTAAAAATATATCCATGATAATTTAATTTTATGATATTTAAAATATCTCAATTTTCATGTTAGATTAGTGATTGCATTTTTCTTTCATCTTCCTCTAAATTGGAAAGAATTATATGAAGATAATTTTTAAGGAGTGCTAGTTCTTTTGAAAATATATCTATGAGAGTTTGATTTTTTTTATTATAAATATCTTAATTTTCAGGTTATTTCAGACATTGCATTTCTATTTCCTCTTTTTCAAACTTAAATATGATTGTATGAAGATTATTTAGAAACAATACCTGCTCTTTTGAAAATATATCTATGCAAATTTGTTTTTTTGCTATTATGAATTTCTTATTTTTCATGTTTGATCAGTAATTGCATTTCACTTTCATCTTCTTCCAACTTGAAAATGATTGTTTGAAGATCCAGGAGTAGTGTTGGTTCTTTTGAAAATATATTCATGAGAATTTGATTTTCTTGTATTGCAAATATCTTAGTTTTTATGATAGATTGATAATTGCCTTTTCTTTTCATCTATTTCAATCTGGAAAATTATTTTGTGGACAATTTAGAACAGTGGCAACTCATTTGAAAAAGTCCGGGATTTTTTTTTTTTGAAGTTAATTGCAATTATATCCATTTACGTGTTAGATTAGTAATTGAAATGCCCTTTCCTTTTCTTCTAATTTGGAAACGATTAAATTGAGAGAATTTAGGAGCAGTGTTGGTTCTTTTGAAAATATATCTATGAGAATTTAGTTTTTTGCTATTGCAAATATCTCAATTTTCATGTTAGATCAATAATTGTATTTCACATTTCAGTATTTTAATCTGAAAAAAAATATTTTATGGACAGAATGAAAGAGCAATTGTGGCTCTTTTGAAAATATGTTCTAAAAATTTATTTTTAAACTGTTGCAAATATATCATTTTATTAATTAGATTAGTAACTGAAACGTCCTTTTACCTTATTCTAAATTAAAAAAAGATTACATGAAGATTATATAGGAGCAGTGCTAGTTCTTTTGAAAATATATCCATAAGAATTTTGTTTTTTATTATTGCAAATATTTATATTAGATATGTAATTGCATTTCTATTTCATCAGCTTCATACTTGGAAAAGAATGCATGAACAAAATTTAGGAAAAGTGCAAATATCTCTATTTACTTGTCAAATCTTGAAAAATTACCTCGGGCATATGCAAATTTCAAAGTGTTTAGAAGTTGCCCGTTGCGATATTGGGTTCAAATTTTTCGACTGCGATACAGTTCATATTTAGAATGTAAAGTAGAGCAATAATGAAAAATAAAATCAAAGGACTCGACCTATCACCAATTGTCAATTGTATAGTTGACAATTAATATTTGCGACAAATATTATCTGACCTTGTAGTCTATATGATAAAATTGGTGAGGACGGATGAAACATTTTTTTGATTAAATGATCTCACCGAGTTCTAAGAATGTGTTTGGTCGCCGTTACTAATTTAGCATCTAACTTGAGATATTTGCATTAGTTCGAACTAATTTTTCCTTTACATGTATTCAAAATAGTCAATACTGCTCATAAATTCTCTACATACAATCTTTTCAGGTTTGAAGAAGATGAAAGGGTAATACAATTATTAATCTAACATGAAAACGGATATATTTGTAATAGCATAAAATCAAATTATCATGGATATCTTTTTCAAAAGATTCGATAGTGCTCATAATTTTCTCCATATTATGCTTTTCTAGGTTGAAGAAGGGGAAAGGGAAATTCAATCATTGATCTAACCTCTATGTGCACATCCTTAAGGATTGGTTAATATGTATTTATAATAAGTTACGTGACGACGCATTGTATTTTGCCATTCATGCGGTGTTGATGGTTTGGTGCTCGACTCTCCAGTTTATTATGTTTATGCACATGGACTTTGCATTGACCCTGTCTTTGGAATTTGTGGGGGTGAAGCATTTTATTTTTGAAATGCTATGTAGAACAATGATGAAAAAAAATAAAGAGCTCAATCGATTATCAATTGTTAATATTTACGATAGATAAAAACTGATGTTAAATCAGACATGTTAATGTTGCCAATATTACTACATGCTCTTAAAATCTAAATGATTATTTTCTTAGTTCTTTTTGAAGACTCGGAGCTTTAAGTTGTTTGGTTAAGTGTCGTTATATTATTCTGATATTTGAATAGATCTCTCTACTGAATCTTATCAATGATTCGAAGAGGAGATGAATCAAAATGAATGATATACGACAACAAATAGACAAATGAATTAAAAAAAAAACAAGCAGAAGACTATATATGGGTAATCTTCATGCAAATGATCGAGAATATATATGTCCAAATAGGATCGTATCAAAGTACCTTGAAACAAAATATTCATGAAGAAAATTCCTACATAAGCCACCTGTAATTAGAGAACAAAAAATAATATTTTTGTTTAGAGGTTAAGAGTATTCTAGAGAAACAAATCCCTTTAGTTAATTCTATTTTGGGGGAGACCCAAAATACTCTCAAAAAAAAAAAAAAAAAGAATTTTGCTTATATTATCATGAACATGAAGAAAAGACTATCAATATTGGTTATTCCGTATGAGAACGTCCTGATACTTCAAAGTTCTAACTAAGTCATAGGGCAGAGAGTAAGTCTCTCACGTCTTAAATGCATAGAGGCTCGACGATATCAAAACCTACGAAATAACTAAAATCATCTCGATGGGGATATCCTCATACTTTAGAGCTCACCGGGCTATAAAGACAAAGAGTGAATCACTGTATCTCAAACTGGGTGCTAATTGGAAATCGATCCGTCAAAATGATATCCAAGAAGTTAAAAGGAATTACAGGACTCAAAGGGGCTAAACAAAAGGAAGGGTAGATTAATCCTAGAAAATAGAGATAGTTAAGTCTGGGTACCACAGACCCGTCATCCCAAGCCACTAGGAGTCTAAGTCTACTTGGTCATGAAGGAAGTCGTCCCAACACGTACAGAGATCTCTAATAAGTAATATGTGAATTTCATTGTTCATGGGGAATCTCAGTAGCCCTAAGATCAAAATAAAGTAACTATTTTCCTATGACCTACATGGTAAAGCTCAAAAGGTGAGACTCACACTCCCTAGACAAACAACTAAGTTAGCTTAGGAAAGAAAAGAAAGAAGAGGTACAGCTTGTGGAAATCTTATAAAGTTTGTGGAAGCTGTGAAATTTTCACAAAATCAAGATCTTCACAAATCCATAAATTTCCACAACTTCGGCAAACTTCATAAGATTTCCACATAAAGTACAGACGAAAGCGTCCCTTTGTGTCATATAAAAGCGTCCCTTTGTGTAATATAAAAGTTAAAAATTCTCCGTTGTTTGCTCGATTTCCTGGCTTCATTGCTCGGTTTTTTGTCTCGTTTTTCTCAGCATTCGTGTTGGATTGATTGGTATTCTATTTGAGTGGTTCAAAACTTCGTGGTTAATTATTTCGTGTCACACTTTTGGAGCTAGTTTTGAGGTCAATGCCCTATGTATTGTTTGTGATGCTTGTATTTACAGTTTCTTCAGTGTATTTAGGCTTGCTGCATACTTGTCATACTTTAGGGAAATATATTCAGTGAAGAAACCAAAAATAAAAGAAGCAGCACAAACAATTCATAGTACATTGACCCCAAAACCAGCTCCAAAAAGTGTGATACAAAATAATCTCGTTTTCACACACACACTCTCTCTCTCTCTCTCTCTCCCACAGGCACATTTAAAGATAAATGAGAGAAAATCATGATTTTAAAAAAGAAGATCCAATCGGTCGGTTCATTCAATCCGATCGATCGGCGCGCAAAATCTTTTCAGTGTGAAAACGAGATTGAGCCGACATAATCGGGATTGAATTGACAAACCAGTGAACCAATTTAAGTTAAAGAGCTAATTGGTTACAATTTAGCATTTAATTTTGATTTGATGACTCAATAATAGAGAAAATATGATGTCTCAAAATTTTGATTTAAAATATTATTCTAAATATTCTAATTTAATTTTGTCTTACATTAAAAAAATATTTATTGAATTGATAAAATAATATTATTATATTATTTATATTACACTACAATAATTTTAATATTTATTGTCACATGATATTTAATCCTAATTGAACTGTTGAATCTCGAACCACACTTTATTCTTGTTTGAAAACCAGTCCGATTTTCACAATCTCGTAGAAAGTGTTAATCCAAAATAAATATCTATTATAATAAATAATAATAATAATAATAATAATAATGTGATGATGATAATTATAAAGTTCTGTTTTTATTTCCTCAATAAAGTGATCGTGAGGTGGCGGCATTTAATTTCATTAAAAGTTAATGGTGCATGTACCGAGTGGATGAAATTATGACCGTTGATTAATGAGTCCTATAGTTATTATATTATCTTAAAACCTATAAAAGAAAAAAATAATAATAATAGAATTAGCAAAATCAATAAATTGTCGAAGCGTGTAAATCGAATGGAGCCCACACGCGGGCACCATTAATTAAGTAATTTAAATTTATAAAAATTGTTAATATATATATAGATTAAAAAATAAATATCTTTTTAGAAATTATTTAAAAAAAGTATTTTCTAATCTTACCTTATTTTTAATAAACTCTGTCAACTCCAGATTTTATCTCTATTTATATCTAACACCTAAATAAACTTCACTTGCTACACGCAGATGAAAAATTAAAATAATAATATTTTTAGTGTGATATAGAAAATATAGGCGTTGTAAATGCAAAAATTAAAATTTTAGGGTTGTCAAAAAAGCTCATTGTTCGCAAACAGTCCACGTTCGGTTCTTCAAGGATTTCGTGTTTGGTTCGTTAAGGAGTTCGTATTCAATTCGTTCGATGAGTAAACGAGACGAACCCGGACAATTTTTTCACTTGGTTAGTTAAACGAACCAAACACGAATATTAATGTTTTCGTTCGTGTTCGAATCATTATTGTTTGAAATATTAAATAATTATATATATACATATATATATATATATACATATATATATACATATATATACATATATATATACATATATATACATATATATACATATATATATATATATATATACATATATATACATATATATATACATACATATATATATATATATATATATATATATATATATATATATATATATATATATATAATTTATGATATTTAAAAAAATTAAATTTTACAAATTATAATATATAATAAATTAATAAAAAAAATTAAAATACTATTAGTAATATACTAATATAGATATTATATATTTATATAATATAAGTTATATGACTAATATAATATATTATTTATATATATTAATATTAGAGCTGTCAACTGGCTCGTTGTTCGCAAATAGCTCATGTTCAGCTCATGTTTGACTCGTTCGTTAAAAAAAGAACACGAATAGTGACTTTACGAACAATTTCAAACACGAGCTTATTTCAAACAAACTAAATTCCAAACGAATCGAACACGAACACAAGCTCTGTTCGTTCGTATTCGGTTCGTTTACACGCTTATAAAGTTTAATTGGTTGATATGTAAATACATAAGAATGGGGTGGTATTTTGTCACCCGCACATCAATCACCAAAGAGCAGCATTATTGTGAAATTTCAAAGTTGTTTATACCTCAATTAAAATTATTTTAAAATGAATATTTAAAATAAAAATCATAAAAATAACTTTTCTTAAAAAATAATTTTAGCAGCAAAGAGGCACCAATGGCGCGCTCCATACAGGAAATGAAGGTGCATGAGGGATTCCAATAGCTTCCAAAGAAGAAACGCAGCACGAATTTCAACGCGGGTCCGGCAATCATTATTTGGTAAAATTATATCTAGGCGTATTAATGGGCCCAAGAATAATTTCATAAAGAGTATATATTATTTGTGGCTCCCAAATGTTCAGAGAAAGTGTCTCGTATGAAATCATCAAATGATTGGATAAAATGAATAATATTTGATGAGCTGTGGATTGGGGGAGTGAGAGTTGATGTACAAAACTTAACTTGAGGAAGATATTGCCATGAAATGTGAGGGCATGAGTTTAGTCCCACATCTAAACGTTGAAATATTATCGGCACAAAAAAAATAAAGACCCTAGAATCCCAAGGGCTTTGAAAGCCCTTCTACTATGTATAAGCAAATGACTCCAATTGAATCTTTGCAATATTGATTGAAATATATGAGGGGATTGAAGATTGTTGTGGATAACTCTAAACATTAGGAATATTTTGTTATGAAACAGCAGAGAATAATATTACTCTCACATCTAAAAATTAAAATATTATTTGTTAAAAAATATAAATAATCAATAATCACCTCTACACTTAGAGTCCGTTTGGGGCAGCTTATTTGGTGCGGTGACGTTTTGAAAATGCATCTGACATGTTTAGGTAAACTGCATTTTGATAGCTTATTGACTGCGGTGACGTTTTCAAAATGCAAAAAACAGTTTTTTCACACCACGCCTATCTAGGTGTAATGGATAGGTGTGGTGACAGCTTTCTGACTGCGGTCTGTCTTTTCCAAGTAAATAAAATTTTGTAATAGCGACCTCACTCTAACTTTATCCATGGATTATTTTTAATTAGGCTTATCAATGATTATTCAATAAAGTTACTGATTACTTGAAACGGACTCTTAGACTTTTAGGATCAAATAAAAATATCGCTATAAAGGATTAACTATCTTTCTCTGTCTCTGTCTCTCTCTCTCCCGCTATACGTATATATGTATGTATGTATATAATAAGATATAAGGGTAATATTACTATTAATAATTTCTACAATATAGTTCATATAAAGATGCAATATAAATGAAGATTCAAGAATTTTCTAAGATTTTAAACTGCCAAACAACAACTTTATGCATCACCGAATCTTACTCATAAATAGCAAGAAGCTACATATGAGCTCATGTGGACACATGCTTCTGTTTTAATCTTAGAACATTTAAGCGGGCCCACACGGAAGAAGCAACCGTACCTTTCAATCCAAAGCACATCCCGAATCAACTCCCTTCCTGAAGCCGCATACAACGGGCCATCCCTCGGCCCATATAGCTGCGGTCCACAACTTACAGGCCATGAATATACTTACTTGAAAAGTAAGACACAGTTGAAATATGTACATAGAAAGAAATAAATCACATCACTTGCATTCAGGAATTCCAAGTTTCCGAACGTCTCCACCCACTCAGAATTTTCCGCAGCTGTTAGTTGGATCAGCATTGAGCAACCCTGTTTTTCTCATCAATAGACCATTTTCCCCACTAGGACCCTACTAGACATTTAATTATACGTTTATTATTATGATTATGTGTCTTCATTGATTGTAATCTGCTAAATATTTCTTATAATCATTAAATAATATATTTTTAATGTTGAATACACATGATGTCATCTAGTGGTATAACTAACCTATGATTCCAGGGCTTCTAGAAAGAGTAATGCCACACGTTCCTATAAAATCACAAGAAATATATATTATTTGTGTCATTCGAGTTTTGCCTCATTAGTTCCCGAGTCATTCGATTGTTTGAATTGATTGGCTCTCGAGCTAACTAGCACTCTTATGGATTACGGGTCGATCAACCAACTAATGTGTTGGATATTCCCGTTATTTTGTGGCACTTATCGTCGGACCCTGACACGTATATAATTATTTGGTGCTTATGTATAAATATATATTGTAGAAAAATACCAATTGTATTAAAATGAAAAGTAATAATAGAAGAGCTGATCTAACAATGGAGCCCACAGCGCCGAAAGAGGATGCCATGAGGGCAGACCTAGCCTGTATTTCGTTGGTTGGGGTTATAACGGCCCGGCCCGACCCGGCCCAAAGTGCAGTCGGAGATGGTCGAAATGAAACGGAAACCGCGGTTTCACGGCACGTTCTCGCACAACCCGCTAAAAAGGCTCAAGACTTAAAAAAATACAAAATAAAAGGACTTTAATGTTTTTTTATGATTTAAAAAATGACAACTACGGGTTGGATAGGTAGTAGATCCATCAGAAGCGTCCATTAGAGATCAGACGTACCATCGTGCACGCCCACGTGATGAGAAGTACCACGAACCACGTAGCTAACGGCTGGGATTAACTGGAAGCGAATGAACGGCGACGATCGCCAACTGCTACGTGGTAATCTTATTGTAATTAAAATCTCTATGAGCTGAATTAGCGCCGCAATTAATATCGGATAGCTACGCTCCAACGGGAGGCTGGAAGTGGGAAAGACGGGCGAAGAAGAAGGGGTGGGGAAACTAACAAAAGCGGCGAGGAACAAGTACTAGTGGTGACAGTGAAGAGCATGAAACTGTGAAATCAGGAAAGCAATGAAGAAATGCTCCAAAGATTCAATTTTTATGCTTTTAAATAGAAACTAAGCAATTAATTAA
Organism: Papilionanthe hookeriana x Papilionanthe teres; assembly: GCA_022702705.1. NCBI lineage: Eukaryota > Viridiplantae > Streptophyta > Magnoliopsida > Asparagales > Orchidaceae > Papilionanthe > Papilionanthe hookeriana x Papilionanthe teres. The sequence continues at coordinate 48,839,680 of CM040428.1, read as the reverse complement.
GCTCTGCGAAGCAGAACGCCAGAATTTTTTAAAGATTTTTATTTAATACATCCTATCGCTGTTCCAACTGGTTCAGTGGGCAAAGGTAACTTAAGAACCCAAAAACGATTCTATAATAAAAAAGTGAACTTGAAGACAACCAAAATAAAAAAGAAAAAAAAATTGAAATGGTAACCGATGACATCCAAGCAGAGTGAGTAGAAGCTTTGGATACAAGCAAACTAACAAAATCAACAGCTTTCCAGATGAATTCTTTTCAGAACGATTTCATTGTATTCAGAGTCAGTTACAGTTATGGATTCTTACCTCGAGAAAGGCAAACGGAATCGTTTACTTTCGCTCAAACAGGACTGGAAGTCATGAACCCTGCTTCGGAGATGGCGGAGAGCTCTGCAACATCATCCAATGGTGCGGGGAGGTTGAGATCGAATAAGCTCTCGTTAAGCTTAGCAACGGGCGGCTGCGAGATGACGGTAATAGTTGCAGTCGAGGACAAAAGATGGGATCTTTTGTGCCCTCCCAAAGCTTGCCCGCTGTCGAACTCTCGGAAGCAGATTGGGCAAACATGAACGCTTTTACCCTCGCCGTTGGCAATGGCTTCCGGCGATCCTTCAATATCGGCCGGGGGGAAGCAGCTCCGCGACTTCTTGTGGCTAGCGCGGTGCCCTCCGAGAGCTTGATACGATCGGAATACCTTCTTGCAAGTGCCACACTGGAATCTGCTTCGCCCCTTCGCTTGCGAACTCTTCGGCTTTAAGTTCACCATCGTTATCACCTCTCTTTCAACTGCTACTTCTTCTTTTTCGTCTTCCTCGTCCTTGCTCCAAGCGTCACGAGACAGCAACATTAGACTGATGGCAACGTCCTCCTCTGGCGTCGTATCGGAGACAGAGCTAAGCAATTCAGCTTCCGGAAGCTCTGGAGCAGGTCGCTTGTTGCCTCGGCGATTGATTGTTATTGGCGAGGACTCCGTTTCGCTTTCTCGGTCTTGAACGACGGAAGAGGAGAACTCCGGATCCACCATGCGGAAGCTTTTTTTAGGATTCTCTCGAAGGCCGTAAGAGAGCCCTTTCGCCTCCTCTCCTTCCTGAGAAGAGGTTGAAGAAGATGAGTATTCGAAAAAAAGGGGTTTTGCCGAAGCAGAAGCTGCGACGGCGACGGCGACGGCGTGAGAACGCATGTGACCCCCCAACGCGCGGCCATTGGAAAAGCTTCGATTACAGAGCTTGCAAGCGTGCTTCTCCATAGCTGAGAAGCAGAGAGAGACAGAGAGAGACAGAAGCTTAAGAAGCTAATTCAGTTTCTTCTCCCTCTACTCCATTACCGAATTGCTTTGCTGATCGCTCTTCTTCTTCACTCAAAGAGGAGGAGAGCGAGAGCGAGTGGGAACTAAGAGGAGTACGTGAGAAGCATCCTCCCACCAAAAGAAACCCACAAACAAGTATAGAGGCGTGGTGCTTCTACAGAACTAGGCAACTAGAGATAGAGAGAGATAGACTGCAAGGGCTATCGATGAAAAAGGGTCTATTTTTATTTAATTTTTAGTATTTCCGTCCCCATATTAATGAATTCTGTATTCATATTTTTTAAAATTTAAAAAAAATATCGGAATGTTTTAAAACGCTTAATTCCCAAAGTCGTCATGCATTGTCTTCATGTATGGATTTAATTTTTTGCCTCTTCTTTGCTTATGGTGCGTCTTAATGGCATTAATTACAGAAGCGATTTGGCGATTTCCTCAAATTATTTTCACTTTTAACCTAAATATTGTAATTTTGTGGAGATGGTACGGCGGAGAACGCTTTTTCCCGTTCCCGATTCTTTTATTTCCTAAACAATTATTTACATTTATGTCCTTCAGGGTGGTATTACTGTTTTCTGTTTTACGGAGGGGGTTTGTCGGAAAAATCAAAACGGCGCCCCGAATAAAACTGATTTTGGTACAATCATTAAATTACCAATTCAACTGTAATTATCTTTATTATAATTTAATACAGTATAAACATTCATTACCTTAATATGAAATATTTTTTTAACAATTTTAATCAAATTAAATTAATAATTAAAATCATGATCGTTACTTCGGAAGCTGTTGTCTCTAATTAAACTAACTGATGTATCTATTAATTGCAATATTTATGAGATAATATATATTTTTATGTATTTAAGAATAGTATAAATAAATAAACTAAATATTAATTTGGTGGCTAAAAAACAGAAAATATAACTAACCTCCTAGAGCTCAGGTAAAGGCCACTTTTTTCGGAGAAGGCCACGAGGCCCACGACCGATTCCCGGAACTAGCCACAGCCAGGTGGGCCCAGGTATCACACGTGCGGAGCTGGCGGACTCGCACGTGTCCATAAGAAAAATCTAAACCATTCGATGCATCACAACGCGTTGCACGAATCTTCAAGAAATATGTGATGTTGTGAAAATGTCCTGCTTGCACATAATCGGAACTGGTCCATGGTGGAGACCAACGTTGACCGTCGATTAGGCAAAGTAAACCGGCGCGGCAAGTGGGACTGATTGAACGGCTGATATTCAAAGAACGGAGACGGTTCAACCGTCGGTCGAGTCTTGCTCATTTATTTACATTAATACCCTTGGTTGACGTGTAGTTTGACTCCCATTAATTTTGGCATTTAGCTTCTAATTTCCAAGGAGCAAATCAAGTTTCTACGTAATTGGAAGCACGGCAGTGCGGAGAAAATTTCAGTTTAGAATGCTCTTGATTTATGGTTGTAATAATTTTATTTATTTATTTTTTTTATTGGAGAGTGAGTCTCCGAATCGTGGTACTTAATTTTTATTTATTTTTATTTTCAACCAATATGATATGAATTTGAGCAATTTATTGTTTAATTTTATGACATATTTGTTTGTGCTGCATACTAGAATATTTGCGGGACTAGAGTAAGATATTACGATCTTAATATGATATGAAGTTAAGTTAAGATTCAACGCAAAGTTAAAAGAAAAGAGTGGAAAGAGGAGACATAAAAATTTTTATATTGAAAACACTAAATAGGAAAAAGAAATATGATATAACCCGATTAGAGTAATTCATTGTGTTTAATCTTAGATTGTCTGTGGGTAACACCCAAAGAATATAACGTAAAGAATTTGTGTGAGCGAGCGAGTGAGTGTCTGAGAGAGAGAGAGAGAGAGAAAGATTTTATAATAAAATATTTTTATATTAGGATTAATGCGTGGCGGAAAATTTTTGACGGTTGTGTAATAGACTATCGTGTTAGCGTTGCACGAGAATTCAACACACACTCTCATATCAAAGAGAACCGGGAGAGACACTAAAAGTTTTTAAGTAGAAAATCTGAAAAGAAAAAAAAATCACACGGTTCAGCAAATTGAAGAGATTCACGATAATTTCATTATTATAGTTACAAACCTTTATCCCACAAATGGAAAATAGTTACACAATATCTGGAGTTACAATACCAGTGCGCAGATAAACTTGTCATATAAAGTGAACGCGACTGATGGTAATTGGTGTTGTCGGCGAGTGGTGATGAGTGATGGTCGACGTTGATGTTATATCGAACTTCAGATCATTCTCTAGGCTTCAGTCTTCTCCAGGTTTCAAGCTCCCTCCACCTCTTAAGAGAAGGGTGTGACTCTATTTATAGAGTCTTGTTGCATGTAATGAAGGAATATGAATAATTTTGATCGGTTGACCCGGAGAAATTCCATCGATTCGATGGTGATGGATATTGAAGTGCCTTAACGATGTTCGAATTGAGTGATCTTGGGCTCATTTGATTCGTCTCGTCGATATGCTTAATTTGATTATATGCTTGTCAGATTCAACATCTGTTTGATCTTTCAAACATGTATGGAGAGCTTCTAAAAGCTGTTTAATGGCTTGATTGGAGCTCGATTTGGTTCGAATTTAACCAATTTTTGTACCATTGTGTCTGTCTCGTCAACCTGGACAGTTGAACAATATTTTTGCTGAAATAAGAGCTTTGAATGAGTTTTAATCAAAGTTTGAATATTTCTTACTAATTTTTTTTTCTCTAGCTCTCTGACTTGCCTCGAGATTTGTGTTGGATAGTGAAAATTTGTTGATTGCGTATCAAACTTTTTTATGCTTTTACATGTAAAGATCATTTATTTTGAGAAGAATGGTTATTATAAAATAACATTTATACATTTATTCCTATGCATTCAGTTAAAGATAACCGACTGGAACTGATCGATTGGAATAGTTGGGGTTGAGTCAACCGAAACTTGTCTGGCCAGGCGTCTAGAGCTGGCTTGGCCGGCCGACTAAAGCTGTGTTGGATTCCTTTTTTTTTATGTGATACACCTAGTACATGCTTGTTGCGTTCAGAACGTTGTAATTGAGGTTTACATTATCATAGTTGTGTCCTGAGTCGATCAAAGCTAAGTTGGCATTACTTCATGTTTCTTCCATGCTAACATTGATTCCTATGGCACAGAATTATATTATGATGATATGGACACTCCCTTGGTGCAGACTGTCAATTAGAGCGCATTACACCGTCTTCAGACTTAAATCCAAGGCCCAGATAGACAGATTTCATGCTCTCGATGATATGTTGACAGTTTGGCCTTGCAAACTCTTTTGAGATGCATTTTTTATTCCTACGAAGGTCCATGGATCATGAGTTCAAGGATCTTGACATGCTCACATTCAATCCTCTGGAGATCCCACAAGTCCCGGAACCCCCTCGACAAGCTTCTTCAGGAGCCCAATTTTTTTGGGGTTCTACATGACCATGCCTAAACCGGGAGTGGCCACGCGAAAACCACCCAACACAGCCCAAAAGGGTTGCGATCGACGTGACCATGCCAGAAAGTGGTGTGGCCACGCTGGCCAAATAGAAGTTACGACATGATTATGCCCCAATCTTGGTTTGACCACACCCAAATCTTAGCAGGCACCCAAGTTCATCGATCGACATGAACACACCCGCAAGGCACGTGGCCATGATGCCCTGATAGAGCGTCCAACATAATTATGCTGGGTCTCGGGCATGATCACACCGGGTCTTCATCTGTGATGCTTTGAAGAGTGGCGTGACCACGCCTGAATGCAGTGCGACCACATCACTTGGACCTGTCCGTAAATTTTGACCCTCCAATCTCTGGATTCCCATCGGCAAGGCGACAGGGACCACCAATCCTTCCCCTTTTGTCCTGTTCTTCACCCAAATAAAGCATAAGTGATATTTTGGGCACATTCTAAGTTGTTAAAGCGGCCTTGGACCCTTATAACTGAATAACACTTGTGGAAGGGCTCGTTTGAGCTGATCGGTTGCCATTTTGCTAAGGGGAGAGTTTGACGCAAGGAGAGGTTTCAAGGAGCATCCAAGGAGATTTTTGGGGGATTCATCTTCTTTCTCAAGAAGTTACAAAATTTTATTTTTCTCCTTAATTAGAGAAAATGAGGTTACAATACTTAGTTATCTCTCTATTATTATAACAAAAATTACGAAACTCATCGTCTGTTATTTGATGATAATTGTTGTGTAATAACAATTTGGATATAGTAATTAGGCCTTAAATGATGTGTTAAGCCACATCAACTGTACTTAGGCAACAACAATAATTGTTATCTTATAATAATTGTTGATGGTCATTGCCAATTGAATGTAATTTTTAGCATCCAACTCTTTTCATAACTGGACTTACTTCAGTGATCGCTCCCCCCTCATTCATATGAAGAATAAGAGTCTATTTTGTATTATTTAATGTATGCATTTTTATAAATACATCCAAAATCCCAAAACTCCATTAGACGGCTCGTTTTAACACCGTCTATCATCAGTTGCTATTTCATTAACTAGGTGCCATATTGACTTATTGGATTCCTTTCATTGCGCCGCTCGATTTAACTATAAATAAGCCAAATTTATATACCATATGATCTTCCATTCAATACCTTCAAATTTATATTTGCACTAAACCTCTAGGCTTATTTGAATTCATAACGAATAACTTTCTATGTTATTTAGTTTGCATTGTCAAGATATTCAAATTGATTATAAATTTGTTAGAAATCGAATATCAAATACTAGATTCACTCTAAGTCATTACTTTATATATATATATATATATATATATATATATATATATATATATATATATATATATATTGATACGCAACAAACAAATTTTCATCATCCGGCACAGATCTCGAGACATAACACGAATCTTGATGCAATCTATCGAGCAAGAAAGGTTCAAATCTTGATAAAAAATCATCCAGAGCTCCGATTTCAGCAAACTTATAATCAAACCGACCGGCTCGATGAAATAGACCCAATGATATCAAGATTAGTCCAATCCGAGTCAAATCGAGCCGAGATCGAGCCAATAAATCAACATTGGAAGATTTTCGGGCATATTTGGAAGGTCAAATGGATGCCGACACTAGCAAGCCCATACTCGAATCGAGCGTCTCGACAAGACGAATCCAACGAGCCCAAGATCACTCAATTCCGACATCATTAAGGCCATTAAATGCCCCTTAAACACCGTCTGATCGAGGGGAGCTTTCTGAACCGTCCGATCGAAATGGCTGCATTAATTGCACCGAAACCTATAAATAGACTCCAACTCTCACATGAGAGGGGGAGGACCAAAGGAGAAAGGAGAGAATTTGAAGTCTTGAGGAGAAGTAGCAGTTTTGCATCATCGCCGACCGCCGTCGATCACCGCCGATAGCCGTCGACCACCTCTGATCGTCGTGAACCTTCGCCGATCGCCGTGAACCACCGTCGATTGTCATCAACCACCATCATCAGTATATCGTCGATCGACGTTGTCATTTACATCATATAATTACCTTTTCCAGTCACGTGGGACGAATGATTTCGTAAACGTTAATCAATAGTGGATTCTCGTATCTAGGCAGAGCCCCGTGGTTTTTCCCTTTACGGGTTTTCCACGTAAAAACTTCTGGAGTCACTGTTTGTTTCCTTTTCATCTGTGTGCGTGCTGAAATCTCGTACAACACTAAGACGATAATCTGCTACTCTACCGCCGCGAATTTTTCTAACACGCATCAGTTTATATTCATATAATTTATTAAATTCAAATTAACTGAAATAACTAAAATCAAATTATATTCAAAAATAAATAAATAAATAAATTTTAACACGTGATTTCTCTCATTTAATTCGTTTTTTTCCCCTTCTATTTTTTATAATTACAGCGGCTTATTAGATGATTTCAAAGGGAATGACGATAGAGGGAAATTTACAAAGGCATCACACAATTTTTATGATTTTACATATCTAAAATGCAAAGACGCATTACTGCATATGATATGATGCAGGATTCTTGCATTAGGTTGAGTAGTGTGATTATTATAAGACTTTATATGAATTAATAATTATATATATATATATATATATATATATATATATATATATATATATATATATATATATATATATATATATATATATATATATATATTTCTCTTTGAACTTTGTAGTTGGCACTTTTTCCTACTGCGAAAGCTTTGATGAATATCAATTATTTTATACAATAAATAAAAATTAATAACTTTCAACTTTATATATGCTAATAAAAATGCTATTATTTTATTATTACATGAAATTTATAACACTATATAAATTAGCCATTCAGTGTGCTCGCCTATTTATCATAATAATGTTTTAGCAGATAATTATTATCATTACATCTTTTTTAAAATCAATCATACCGGGGATGTCCAGAAGCTCCCACATCCATAATCAATGGTTGATAGTCGAACTAGATCATGCGGCCAACCAATCCTGCTGACTCAAAGCCAACCAAGTTCGGTTGACCAATAACTCCAACTAAGCCTCGCTAACATAAACAGATCTATCGACTCAAAGCCATACAAGCACAGCTGACTGAGCTAGAGAGCAGCAAAGTGATAGACTCGTACATGTAAAATAACTATAAAACACTGTACAACCCCCATTAAAGTTGGGGCAAAAAAAAAATGTAACATCTCCACATCATACACTATCTCATATAAATGAGGAGATCATTTCATAAATAAAAGATGATTGAAATAGTTGAAGTGATAGATACAGTATTTCATTATTCATTGTTGTCACAAATAAATCTAAATTATTGCGGCATTTGCATGCATGCCACCAGATTTCTATTTACCAACAAACTTTGCATTTTACATTTATATCATCGAATTTTTTTGTAAATCAATAAATTGAGATGTATTTAAATGTAAAGTTTAAGTATTAGATATATAAACACGTAGCAATTGAGTAGGTATGTATGTATGTAAATATTCCAAATGTTGTTTAGTAGGCCTAACCAAAGTGCAAAACATAAATGGAATCAAGGAGCAGCCAGCAGCAGGGAAGCAGTAGTGGAGCACGAATACGGTGGTCCGGCGGAAAATGCAGGGCAGTTAGCTGAGGACTGCTGACCAATCATAGCTATCTTTGTCAGATCATAATAGATGCCACGAGGAAAATGATGATAACGTACATTTTTTTGTAATTGTAACGTATATTTTGCGCTCTTCCAGTCGACATTATTATTTATATCTCTTAATTGATGATAAAATTATGAGTGAGAGAGAGCTTGATTCGATGCATTGGCAAATTATATGACTTTGATTTTATTTGTTTCGGCTCCATATATATGAGTGATAGGATTCCAATAAATTTTCATCATTATTATGAATTTAGAGCTATGATATGGATCAAAAAATAATTATTTGAACAAAAAATATTTAAATCTTGATAAAGAGATATTCAGAATTTTGGTTTCAACAAACTTTCAAGACAGATCTAATGATATCAAAATTAATTCAATCTGAGTCAAATCAAGCTCATATCAAGTCATAAAATCACTCTCGGAAGATTTTTATATATATTTAGAAGGTTAAACGAATGTCGAATATAGCAAGCCTAGAGCCGAATCGAGTGTCTCGACAAGACAAATCCTATAAGCTCAAGATTGCTCAATTATGGGATCGATAAGACACTCAAATGTTTATCAAATACCGTCTGATCGAAGGAAACTCTCCGGACTATCCGATTAAAGTGGTTTATATTTCTGCATTAATTGCACTTAGAACACTGTAAATAGAGTCTCATCACTCTCTTGAGGAAGAGAAACGTTTTAGATTCGAGGAATAACTTGAAGTTTTGAGAAGAAGCTGCAGTCCAACACCATTACTATCGATCGTCGTCAACTACCATTGACCTCCGTCGACCATCATCGGCTGTGGTCGACTTTCACTGATCGCCGTCGACCACCTCAGACCTCTGCCTACCACTGCTGACTGTTGTCGATTATCGTCAATCTCTGCCGACCACCACCAACCGTCTTTGATCACCGCCAACTACCGTCTACTATCACCGATCACTGTCGATCACAGCCAACTACCGTTAACCACCATCGACTAGACACTATCAATCGTTATTAGTCACCGTGTGTTCATAGAAACAAATTCATGAGCATGTCGACTTTGCAGCATTGGAAACCTAGTAAGATATTCCCACCTGTGGGACAAACGATTGCAACTGTAATCATCTTTCATAGTGGAACTCTTCAGTTGGTCATACCTCATAATTTTCCCCTTCCAGGCTTTCCACGTGAAAACATCTGGTGTCATTATTGGTTGCTTTTTCTTTTCTAAGTGTGTACTGAATTTCCGTAACACACTAATATAATAATCTGCTACTCTACTACCTCGTAGTTTTTCCCTTTCTAGGTTTTCCACGTGAATACTTCTAGTTTTATTATCGGTTGATTTCTCTTTTCTGAGTGTGTACTAAATTTTCGTACCACATTAAGATAATTTGTTACTCTACTCACACGAATTTTCTCTCAAGCTTCAAAAAGTATAGTTTTTAGTTTAAACAAGTAATGTATATGAGTTCAATTAGTTTACAGGTTATTAGGCTTATTAGATTGTTTAATATGCTATTAGGTGCTTTTCTTGACTAAAACTAAGCAAATTTGAGAAACCTATGACTGTAAAATGAATGAAATTATTTATAGTGGATGTTTTGTGGTAGTTGTTGGAATCCGCAAATCACCTAAATCCTTAACTTAAAACTATCCCAAGTTTTAAACAAGATTGAAGTTTACTACTTATCCTTATGTTTGTTGTTCTTTTGCATCATTTGCTTCATTTTTTTTATTATGTTTGCATTAACTAAATTGGAGCTCTTGGTTGAGCATTGCCACTATGTATGTATGGGTTGTAATTTGGCACAATGCGATCCAGTCCGCCTAGCCATGTCGAATCTAGCAAGCTTATAGTCGCATCGAGCATCTCAACAAGACGAATCCAACGAGCCTAGGATTGCTAAATTCTGACATTGTTAATGCACTCAAATATCTATCAAATGCCGTCTAATCGAAGGAAGTCTCCTGACCATCTGATCAAAGTTGTTCATACTCCTGCATTAATTGCACTCAAAATACTATAAATAGAGCTCCACCTCTCTCATGAGGGGGAGAGCTTGAGGCTTGAGAAAATAACTTCAAACTTTGAGAAAGACCTGAATACAATCGGTGATGGTCGACGTTGTAATTTGGAAAAACTAGTAAGTCTTTCATATTTGTAGGATAAGTGGTCTATGTAATCATTAACTTGTAGTGTATTTTTACAACTGAGCGATCCTCTGTGGTATTTTTCTCTTTACAGGTTTTCCACGTAAAAACTTCTAGTGTCATCACTAGTTGTCTTCTTTTGCGTGAGTATGTGTTAAATTCTCGTACAACTCTAGGACGATAATTCATTACTTTACCATTGCGAATTTTATAGTAATGGGATGTTCCTCGGACTCATAGACACTTGTTATTTCATAAAATTTGATTTTACAAGTGTGGGGAGCCAAAAAAAATTCACTTATACATTATAAAACCCTCATATTTATAGAAGATAAGAGGGCTAGAAAGCATATAAAATTACATATTTAACCTTACTTTAGAGAGGCGAGTAAGAACATTTCAATCTCTTTATTCTAGACCGTCAAATTTACCTTGAGATCTATCATTTTTTAGTATACAATCAGAGAGGAAGTATAAGGTTGCAACCAAATGTATAGAATTAATTGCACTAAAATATATGCACTTGCAACCAAAATCAATATAGTTCAGACCTTAATACCGTTAGCTATAATTATTTACTGGCAATTATAACAATTTATTGTGAATAACGCATTATGCATGGCAAAATTTCTAAGGTGGGCTTCATGAATCTCCCATTAAGATGCTTAATGATAAAATAGAAGTAATGCAAATTAAAAAAATCATTATTTAAATTAAAATAACCTCCTGAAAGTTAGTTCTAATGATTCATCAAATTCATTGCAATATTTGGTTATTATATAAAATAAAAATTCAAATTACCACCCAATTTCTATATATTTACAAATCTAGCACCTAAATTTTGCATTTTTACATTTATACCACCCTTATCTTCCATATCACATAAAAACATCACCTTTCCATGCAAAGGTAAGATGGTATATATGTAAAAATTTAAGCTTGGGCGTCAGATATGTAAATACATAAGAATTCAGTGGTGTGTAAGTAAATCTTTCTTTTTTTTTCTAAATTTAATTTTCCTTTCTCCCAAAGTATGTTTATAATTAAATTAATGCCATTAATTTTTGAGAAATTTTAGCGAATTAAATTATTTTTAATTTAATAACATAAACATATTTTCATTTTAAATTAAATTTTAATCTTATTTTATCTAAATTAAATTATTTTTTAGTAATAATTTATATAAAATTTTATTTGTGTAATAGAAATTCGTTCCAAACTTTATTATTTAATTGTATAAAACCTAAATCATCAAAATCACAAAAAAAAAAAAAAATGAATATCAAATTTTTAGTGTTGAATATGTAAATACATAAGAATTTTGTGGTATGTATGTAAAGCCCCCTACATAATTTTAGTATTTTCTTATGATTACTTATTGAATCTCCCAAGCAAATTATACTGTGAAAATTTTAAATTATATAATAAATTTGCACACCATAAATGAGTGCTCTTACACTAAAACTTATATCAAAATCAAATGGATGATCGGGAACTTAAATTGATATTACACGTATAAGATATATAATTCTTCATGTTTGTTTATCACCGAAAACTATGACTAATAACTAAATTTTATTTATTCGCGACCGAATCGTTTAAACCGAATTAAATTTCAATTTAGTACGTTTAGTTTTATCAAAAAATTTTGGTTTGATTTTTTGGATTTTAGATTTCAAATTGCAATCGATTTGACTAATTTGAAGACTTAACTATCCATATGTTAAGTAATGTGGAGATCCGATCCACATTGATATAATTAGCTTCCTAATTAAGAATACCACCTACCGCTCACCCACCCTTCCACATACCACTCTCCTACAACATCCCACATACCGCTCACTACCTCCCACCTACCACTCTCTTGATTTCTATAAATAGTCTTTTTCGGCTTAAAGAAAAAGTGCAAAGCAAGAACCAAGCAAGAGCCAAGCCAAGTCCTCCAAGAGAGAAAGAGAGAAAGAGAGAAAGAGAGCAAGGGAAAGAAGAAAATAGAGATTTTCTTGTAAACGTCAAGGCACTCGACGGTGTAATTCATCAGAGTAATAAAATCCTCTGCAGCTCCGTGGACTTAGGCAAGTTTCTGAACCACGTAAATATGTGTGTCGCTCTGGTGTTTATTTTTCTGCGTGCATTTTTTTCTTGTTCCATTTTCACTTTATTGTCATCTTTTTCACAATAACTGGTATTAGAGTTTTGGGTTCAAATTTAAGGAAGAACGATGGACGGAGACGAAGTGATGACATAGAGGATTGAGAAATTCAATGACACAGATTTTGCTTACTGGAGGATGCATATAGAGTACTACCTCTATGAAAAGAAATTTCATCTTCCGTTATTGGGAAAACGACCGCAAAAGATAGACGAGGCGGAATGTAATTTGTTGGATCGACAAGTTTTGATGGTTATACGATTAACTCTGTCGAGATCGGTTGCCCACAATGTTATCAAAGAAAAGACTACTGCAAATCTCATGGTGGCTTTATCAGGTATGTATGAAAAGTCATCGACGAATAACAAGGTACACTTAATGAAAAACTTATTCAACTTGAAGATGTCAGAAGGTGTGTATGTTGCTCAACACCTTAATGATTTCAAAACTATCACAAATCAATCGTCGTCTGTTGAAATTAATTTTGATGATGAGATACGTGCGTTGATATTGTTGGCTTCATTGTCAAATAGCTGGGAAGCCATGAGGATGACGATTAGCGATAGCTTCAGAGTAAATCTAAACTGAAATATGATGATATTCGTGATTTGATTTTGGCTGAAAAGGTATGCAGGAAAGGTTATGGCGAGACCTCGAGTTCGAGTTTGGCACTGATTGTTGATTCCAGAGGAAGATCACAAGAGAGGAGCTCAAACAGAGAAAGATTAAAATCAATGTCTATTCAGCAGGCAACTTGCTGAAATTGTGGCAATGTTGGCCACATAAAAAGGAATTGCAGGAATCCTAAGAAGAAGGAGTATGATGGCACAAACGTTGTAACTGAAGAAACACATAATGTGTTATTGCTAGCAGTTCACAGTTCTGTTGATGACTAGATAGAGGATTCAGGGGCGTCCTTCCATACATCTTCTCACTGGGAGTTGATGCGAAATTATGTTGCAGGCGACTTTGGGAAGGTACATCTGGATGATGGAAAAGCTCTAGACGTGGTGGGGATGGGAGAAGTTGATATTGCACTCCCTAACAAGAGCAAATGGACTTTACAAAAGGTCAGATACGTTCATAAGTTGAAGAAAAACCTAATCTCCGTTGAGCAACTCAATGAGGCTGGTCGTTCGCTAATGTTCTCAGATAGCACCTAGAAGGTTACCAAAGGAGCATTCGTACTGGCTCGGGGTAAGAAAACTGACACACTATATATGACTACTATTTTACTCAACACTATTGCTACTACAGTTGCAGAGAGCACGAGAGTTCTGCGTCATTGCAGACTTGGACACATGCTTCAGAGGTGCATTATAGAGAAGCAGAAGAAGGTCAATTTCTTGAAAAGTGGCAGAGTGCCAAAGGCAGGAAAACCGGACCTTTTACAGACAAATGGTAGAGAACCACAGAGCTATGAAGAAATCTTGCAAGATGAAAATTCGAGTAAGTGGGAGTTGCCATGAAGAAGGAGTTAGATTCCCAGATGGGAAATCATACTCGGGAGCAGGCGGAACTTCCATCAAGGAGCAAGGCATTGCACAACAAGTGTGTGTACCGGGTGAAGACTGCGCTTGGTGACAGTAAGAGGTGCAAGGCTGGACTTATTGAAAAGAGCTTTCAGTAGGGGCAGGATAGTGCTCATGCAGTGGGAGTTGTAAGCAGATACAAGAGTAACCCAGGAAAGAGCTTGGTGGTATAAGGCTACGTCGACGATGATATGTCAACTGAGGGTGTTACTCGTAAGAAGCTGGAGTTGTGCACGACTTCAGCTGGTCTTCTGGCATGATGACAGGGGCTTTGAGTTGCATAGGTGGAGGATATCATGTTTGAGGAAAAGTTCGGTACAATTAGTAGATGATGCAGGTAGTAGGTGATGCAGTCAGTGTGCCAGTCTCCAAGTGAGAGAATTGTTAGGTAATGTGGAGACCCGATCCACATTGATTTAATTAGCTTCATAATTAAGAATCCAACATACCGCTCACCTACCCTTCCACCTACCGCTCACCTACCTCCAACCTACACTCTCTTGATTTCTATAAATAACCTCTTTCGGCTTAGAGAAAGAGTGTCAAGCAAGGGCCAAGCCAAGTCCTCCAAGAGAGAAGAGAGGAAGAGAGAAAGAGAGGAAGGGAGAGAAGAAAATAGAGATTTTCTTGTAAACGTCGAGGCACACAATGGTGTAATTCCTTGGAATAATAAAATTCTCTGCAGCTCCGTGGACGCAGGCAAATTTGCCGAATCACGTAAATCTGTGTATCGCTCTGGTGCTTGTTTTTCTGCGTGCATATTTTCCTTGTTCCATTTTCATTTTATTGTCATCATTTTTCACAACACCATACCGAACAAATGCTCACCCATAATAAAAACACCTTAACTTTTTTTTGGTGAAAACTTCGTTATGTGAGAAGGCAAAAAAATATTTTTATCATAAAATCTAAAGCTTAAGTTGTGTATCAACAAATATTTCTAACTATTTGTGAAGCATTGTGATTGAATAATTTTACAAACCCTAAGTTATTCCTAAAAGCAATCAATTCAACTATTATGTGAAAACTAGATGGTTTCACAATTAAGATTTTTCAATACTCTTTTTTTGTAATTTCCACTAATTATGTACTAATATGTTCTTTAATTTGATGGCAAATAATTAATTATTTAGTAGATATAAATATGTACTTTTTAATAATTTAAAATGAGAAGTAAAATTTAAGATCTCTATCTTATTTTGGTTAAAATACTTAACGGTGAAGATTCTTAATGGATTAAAATTAGGTGAACTCTACAATACAAAATTGACTAATTTATTGAATTCTAAATGATTTAATTAATCATTTTAGATATAATGTAGAAATCAGTTACTAAACATAGCCATAAATATAGATTAAAGATTTTTTTAGTAATATAAAATTGGTTTATGATAATTATAGGGTTTTTTGGATGAGAAATTAGTGAGGGTGCGAGGGAAAGGTAGGCTTGTAAATAAGAGAAAATTTTAGATTGATTTGCTAACCACAGATTATTTTGACAAATAATCTCATCATTTATTAGCGCTATTTGTTTTTTTGCACAACTGAAAAATAAACGAAAATAATAGGAAAAAGAAAGGACCAAGTGATGTCCAGCCCACTCTAGTAGGCCGAGCTATCAGATGGTGCAATTTGTGCTAAGACACTATTAGCCCATTAATGGCCCTTCTAAAGCTATATATATATATATGTTTGTGTGTGTGTGTATTTCAATTTGAAACTAAAATGTGAAAGAAATTTACTTTAATAAATTATTATAAATTTTATAAGAGTTGAATACATGATACGCCATCAACAGACTTCATCATCCGACACAAATCTCAATGCGTGATAAAAATCTTTAGGTAATATTTTGAGCAAAATAAATGACGAGATGTGAACCCTCACTACTTGTGCTATAGGGCTCAGTTTCCTTTTCCACAAATAATTCACATATTTTCAATTTTTTTTTAAAATATATTATATATATATTATTCGTGTTGCGTACCACGACTTTTTGGGTGGCATTCTCGGCATAAACCCATTAGGTCGGGGGTTCAAATTCCCTTTAGCATAGTAAGCCTTAAAGAGGTGGTACTTGAATTATTAGACATGTTAGAAGTGGCTGGAGTAACGTATAATAGCCCTTGGCCATTTCTTTATATATATATATATATATATATATATATATATATATATATATATATATAAAAATATAATTTTTTAATATTTTTATTAACTCAACCTGTCTTTGTATAAAATATTTATTTCAATATAATGATTGAGTTATAATTAAAAAAATTTATATCTATATATTATAAATTGTTTATCATAAATGTATCATATTATATTAATAAGTTCTAAGAAAAAAAAATTTAATACCCTTAACATCAATCTCAAAATAAAACAGTTAAGAAAATAATTAATTTATTTTCCCACATTTAATTTTAAAATAGCTTTTACACGTCATATTTATCTGAAAAAATCACACACAATAATTATTGTTTCGGCCGTTGTGGTTGGGTCAGGCTGACTAGCCATTAGGTTAATAGCCATTTATGGGCAACCATTATGTTTTTCTCTAATAAATGCCCCCCTCAATTGGCTCTCTTTTCATCAGTCTTAAGTTATATTGAAAGTCAGGCAGTGTTGCTCACATAAGAGAGGGTATTGCTACTGCCGGCTTGGCCTAGCTGGCTGAAACGATCTTGCTGACTCGAAGTTAAACAAACTTTACTGACCGAGCTAGAGAGCAGTAAAGTGATAGACTCATATATGTAAAATATCTAGAATATCTTGTGCATCCCCTGTTCAAGCAGAGGAAACAAGATGTAATATCATCATATTATACTCCCTCATCTATAAATAGTGATATCATTTTATGAATAAGTTATATCCAAAGTAGCCAAAAAGGACGAGAAAGATCAACACGATTGATACAATTTAATGTTTATTAACGTGCTCTCTATCTCCCTCCCTCCTCCTCATTTCTTACACTATTCCTTAGGGCGTGATTCGCTGACAATTTGATATTCAACAATATAAAATTTCAAAACTATTATATTTCATTTACTCCCGATATTTATCCAAACAAATTGCTCTAAAATGAGAATCTATATGTTTCAACACGTCTAAAAATTTGAAGACGGCAAAATTCAAATTAATTAAATCTTTATTTGATGATGTTTAAAATGCCTCTCAATATTCTATTTCTAAGTATAACCTATTTAATAATTTATTTATATTTATTTTAAGAGATTTTTAGTGACACAGCATGGTATGTTAAGAGTTATCTATTGAATAATACAATCACTTTATTTGACAAATAAATGAAGCCTAACAAGTGAGAATAGAAAAGCAAGACCTCGAATGACTTTCTAATGTATTGGTTTGAAGAGAATATGATTGATCTTCCTTGGCGAAAAAAGCATGCTAAATCAAGTTATATAGAAACAAATTTAAGACAAGGAAATTGCATCTAGAATTCTAGTCAATTTTTCAGTTGCCAACATCATTTCTTATTTAAAAGTGAAGAATAAAGTTTTTTGCCTTAGAAAGAGTCACAAGTTATTTTATATTGAGCAACATAGAATTAAGGGTTTGTTTGGGGAAAATTTATTGCATCAAGAGTCCTGATGTAATTTTGAATCAAAACTCTAATTAGGGTCTGTCATGTGTACAGACAGACCAACGCATGTATTAATTTGGAGTTTGCTTATACATGTGGCAGACCTTGAGTGAAGTTCTGATGCAAAACTGCATCTTATTTGGGGCAACGCAACTTATTAAGAAACATGTGTGAAGCTGCTGAAGAATAATCTGAGATTGCTAAAAATTGCAGTGACTATTACAATTTTTTTTCTTTTGAAAAAGTCAGATTGCAGCTATAAAGTTGTCACTGCACATAGTCTAGACCGATGGGAAAACATTGGTTTCAGCGGTAACTTTTGAAAAAGCTGTCAAAATACAGTTTATTCAAAAGAGCAATACTGTGGTGCAGTGTAGCACCACCACAACACCGCTGTCCCAAATAGACCCTAAATTCAAGTTTCATTATTACGTACATAGGACTCTAATTTTTTACATCACACGAGAAATATTATTATTACTCACTTTTTAAAAATAATATTTTTTTTTATGTACAGACTTATGACATTAAAGTATTATAAATATAAACATCAAATTTTAGATGTTTGTTAAAAAAAAAAAAAATTATGTGGAATACATATAAAATTCCTTTAAAAAAACGGGCAAAAGAGACAATTTCACCAAATTTTGTAGAAAAAATATAAGCTATATCATTTCAACTAATTTAAAGAATTAATAACAATTTATACTGTGAATAGCATTATGATATGACATCTAAACTGCAGCTTCTTTTTTCCGCTATTAACCAATTATTAAGTAAAATCATGAATAAAAGAAATAATTTCACGATTCTTTATAGGAATAATATGAGTTATACCCGGGAAATAAATAAATAAATAAATATATATATATATATATATATATATATATATATATATATATATATATATATATATATATATATATATATTAAGGGCGGAATTAGTTTCTCTTCCGAGAGAAAAATTATTGCGTAGGGATGGCGGACACAAATTTGCTTCCGTCATCCAATGACAGAATTTTTTTTTTTAAAAAAATAATAATAAAAGTGGGCCCCACCCCACACACTTTTGGGTGGGGCGGTAGTGTATTGGACGGCGGACACAAATTTGCGTCCACCGTCCGGACGCAATAATTTTTCCTTCTGAGGGGGGTAAATTGGACTCTATACCCAATGAGGGAGAGTCTAAGAGAGCAAGATGACATTTTAAGAGAGATAAAATTGATATTTTAGAAGAGACAAAAATTATTATTTCAGAACGGACAAAAGGCTAAAATTTTCTCCTATATAAATACAAATCTTAATTTGCAAGGGACTGCCCATATATATATATATATATATATATATGTATTTATGTATGTATGTATGCATGCTTGCATGTATTTAAAAAAAAAGTATAAGTAGGCAGGTATATATCTATATATATAAGTATGTATGTACAAATTTAAAAAATAATTGATCGGGCTCATGGACCTGCCCCTCCCTATGCAGATTTAATTATAAAATTTTAAATAAAAATCGAATTTAAGCCCAATTCGATCCCATCAATACCACAGAGTACGTGATCTTATTTTATCATTCATTTCTCTCGTATCATAAGAAAAAAATTAATAAAAGTATGAAAATGATCATACTTCCCAGTATTTCTATTTGAAGCAAAGAGCTTTAGGAAACACCCGAGCAATATTAAAGACTTCATTTCATAATATTGGGTAATATGGAGACCCGGTCCACCACATGTTAATTAGCTTCCTAATTAAGACGGTTTACCTACCGCCCACCTACTTTCCCACCTACCGCTCACCTACCACATCCCACATCTCGCTCACCTACCTCCCACCTACCGCTCACCCACCTCCCACCTACCACTCTCCTTGATTCTATAAATAGCCTCTTTTGGCTATTGGATTAAGACAATGCAAGTTCTCAAGAGAGAAAGAGGAGAAGAGAGAAAGAGAGGAAGGGAGAGAAGAAAAATAGAGATTTTTCTTGTATACTTCGAGGCGCTCGACGGTGTAATTCCTCAAAGTAATAAATTCTTCTGCAGCTCCGTGGACGTAGGCAAATTTGCCGAACCACGTAAATCTTTGTGTCACTCTAGTGTTTTTTTGCGTGCAATTTTCTCGTTCCAAATTTTGCTTGATTGTCGTCGTTTTTTCACAACAACTGGTATCAGAGCTTTAGGTTTGGATCTTAAGAAAAACGATGGGCGGAGACGAAGTGATGACATCGGGGATCGAGAAGTTCAATGGCACATATTTTGCTTATTGGAGGATGCAGATAGAGGACTACCTATATGGGAAGAAACTTCATCTTCCGTTACTGGGCAAGCGACCGGAGAAGATGGACGAGGTCGATTGGAATATGTTGGATCGACAGGTTCTAGGGGTTATTCGATTAACCCTGTCAAGATCAGTTGCACACAACGTTATCAAGGAGAGGACCACTGCGGATCTCATGGCGGCTTTGTTAGGTATGTATGAAAAGCCGTCGGCAAATAACAAGGTGCATCTGATGAAAAATTTATTCAATTTGAAGATGGCGGAAGGTACGTCCGTTGTACAGCATCTGAATGACTTTAATACTTATCACGAAATCGATTGTCGTCTGTCGAAATTGAATTTGATGATGAGATACGGCGTCGATATTATTGGCTTCATTGTCGAATAGGCTGGGAGGCTATGAGGATGACGATCGGCAATTCTGCGGAGTAAATCTAAGTTAAAATATGATGATATTCGTGATTTAATTTTGGTCGAGGAGGTGCGTAGGAAAGATTCGACGAGACTTCGTGTTCGAGTTCGGCAGCTGAATGTTGATTTCGGAGGGAGATCACATGACGGGAACTCGAAACAAAGGAAGATCAAACTCGAAGTACGGAGGCGGGAGCAAGTCAAAGCTCGGTCAACAAGCAATCTCGCTGGACTCGTGGCAAAATTGGCCACATAAAGAAGAACTGCGAAGTCCTTAAAAGACGGAGAACATCGATCTAATGTCATGAATCGAAGAAGCTCGGGATGCGCTATTGCTTGGCAGCTTCATAGTTACGTTGATGACTTGGATCTCGGATTCGGGGCTTCCTTCCATACATCTTCCCACCAGGAGTTAATGCGAAACTATGTTGCTGGTAACTTTGGAAAGGTACATCTGGCTGATGGAAAAGCTCTGGACGTGGTAGGGATGGGAGACGTTGATATTGCACTCCCTAACAAGAAGCAAATGGACTTCGCAAAAGTCGGACACGTTCCTGAGTTGAAGAAAAACCTCATCTCTGTTGGTCAACTTAATAAGGGAGGTTATTCGGTAGTATTCTCAGATAGCACTTGGAAGGTTACCAAAGGAGCATTAGTATTGGCTCGGGGTAAGAAAACTGGCACACTATATATGACTACTGGTTTACTCAACACCGTCATTCTACTACGGTTGCAGAGAGCACGATAGATCTGCGACATTGCAGGCGTGGACACATGAGTCAAAGGTGCATTATGGGGAAGCAGAAGAAGGTCAATTTCTTGAAAATTGACAGAGCGCCAAAGGCAGGAAAACCAGACCTTATACAAACAAATGGTGGAGAACCACAAAGCTATAAAGAAATCTTGCAAGATGAGAACTCGAGCAACTGTGAGCTGACCAAGGAGGAGATGGATTCCATGCCAGGGAATCAAACTTGGAAGTTGGCAAAACTTCCACCAATGAAGAAGACATTGCACAACAAGTGGGTGTACAAGGTGAAGACTGCGCTTGATGGCAGTAAGAGGTATAAGGCTAGACTTGTTGAGAAGGGCTTTCAGCAGGGGCAGGATAGTGCTCATGCAGTGGGAGTTGTAAGCAGATATAGGAGCAACCTAGGAAAGAGCTTGGTGGTACAAGGCAACGTTGACGGCGATATGTCAACTGAGGGTGTTATTTGTGAGAAGCTGAAGTTGTGCTCGACTTCAGCTAGTCTTCTGGCATGAAGACAGAGACTTTGAGTTGCAGAGGTGGAAGAATGTCGAGGAAAGTGGAGGATATCGTGTTTGAGGAAAAGTTCGGTACATCCAGGCGGATGATGCGGCCTACAGGTGGTGCGGTGAGTGTCCCGGTCTCGAGTGGGAGAATTGTTGGGTAATGTGGAGACCCGGTCCACCACATGTTAATTAGCTTCCTAATTAAGACGGTTTAACTACCGCTCACCTATTTTCCCACCTACCGCTCACCTACCACATCCCACCTACCGCTCACCTACCTCCCACCTACCGCTCACCTACCTCCCACCTACCACTCTCCTTGATTCTATAAATAACCTCTTTTGGCTATTGGATTAAGAACAAGCCAAGTTCTCCAAGAGAGAGAGAGAGGAAGAGAGAAAGAGAGGAGGGAGAGAAGAAAAATAGAGATTTTTCTTGTATACGTCGAGGCGCTCAACGGTGTAATTCCTCGAAGTAATAAATTCCTCTGCAGTTCCGTGGACGTAGGCAAATTTGCCGAACCACGTAAATCTTTGTGTAGCTCTAGTGTTTT
Organism: Papilionanthe hookeriana x Papilionanthe teres; assembly: GCA_022702705.1. Classification (NCBI taxonomy): domain Eukaryota; kingdom Viridiplantae; phylum Streptophyta; class Magnoliopsida; order Asparagales; family Orchidaceae; genus Papilionanthe; species Papilionanthe hookeriana x Papilionanthe teres. The sequence goes on along the minus strand of CM040428.1, from coordinate 48,817,305 downwards.
TTTTCGTGCAATTTTCTCGTTCCAAATTTTACTTTATTGTCGTCGTTTTTTCACAACACATAAAACATTGCAAACCAGTGAATTCCTTTTCATTTGATAAAATAGCATCTCTTTAAGTTGTTTCTAACAGAATGACGTACTCGAATTTTAAAGACTTTTCAAGAAATTTCATTGAACGGCAAAGCTTCTTTAAACTAACACTAATATTATTATTGTGGGTAATTATGGAAATAAATAAAAGATAAATAAATACAATGTGAGTCCCACAATGGTTAATCCAGTTGGCAAACCCCCCAAAGGGAATATTGAAATTGAATTAGCTCCCATGATTAGGATGGGCCCACCAATCAACGTTTTGCGAGTGTGCTGACCACGAATGAGCATTCTTCACCAAAGTTATAGGAATGACTTCGTTAATTTATTGTTTGACCTATGTATTAATTAGGGATCATAATGTAATATCAATTTGATTGATAAAGAGTCAATCCAAATTCAATAATTAATCATTTTGAATCGAGTCGAATTAAAAGAATGATTTGGGTCGCATTCTAGTTTTATTTAAAGTACAAATCTATTAATTTTAAGCCATAAATTATTTTAAAGTCAAGTTTTGTTTCTTATAGTCGTTATGATTCCACAAATGTTATTTTTATTTACAACAAATACGCCATTCTCTCTCTCTCTCTCTCTCTCTCTCTCTCTCTCTCTCTCTCTCTCTCTCTCTCTCTCTTCACCCTCAACAAATTAAACTTCCCAAAAAATATGATACTAATTTTTAATGCTTACAATCTAAGAGCTTGAAAAAGAGAAATAAATTATCTCAATTGTTGAATCTTTTTAGAATATAGAGTCTCATATTGTCCGTGAGTACATACAATTGATTAAAGACACAACTTTGTGTGAAGAGTGTTATAAGAAGATAATGAGATAAAATATATTTTTGGGAAGAATTTCAAGGATAATATCAAATTTTAACCTCTGGTAAATCGGTGAAAAAAGACTCCTTGAGGTTTCTTCAATTTACAGACTTTCAGACGGATATTAGAGATAGGGATACATAGCGATCCAAGGCTTATATGAGAAGAGAGTTACAGAGTAGAAAAAAGGAGAGAGAGGGAAAGCCAACCATTTTGTAAATGAAATAGAAAATAGAATAAAATTATTGGAGTGAGACATCAAAGACTATATTATTGACTTCATTCTGACCAATATTGTGAATATGAGGCATTATTAGTTACATTAGATATTACCACTACAGCCGCAGTCCCCGATGTTTGGGCAATGAGACCAAATCTTAGTGTCAATGGAGTCATTAACTGGGAGATTGACAAGTTCTTTTATTGAACATGATAACTTTCTTAAATTATAGCCTTCACTATGACAAGTCTATATCATCTCCTCGAAAAGTTTGATAATAAACTGAACTAGCTTCTTCGGCCAATTGGCTCGATTCGGTCACTTTGGCACGACTTGATTTAACAACTTCAGCATATGAGCCCGATTCAGCCGCTTTGACAAAAGGACCTGATTCAACCACTTCGGCAAGTGGTCCTGATTAAGTCACTTTAACAGGTGGGCTCAATTCAATCACTTCGACAGGTGCACCTAATTCAGGCACTTCAGGCTCAATTAGCATAACAATTATTATATAGTGTGAAAGAAGATCTTCTCAGTGCATTTGCAGATTTTATGATTAAACACAAGTTGTAACAGTTTTAACTTTTAAGAAGTGAAGTGAAATATAGTCTTTTCAGGTATAATTAATTGGTAAGAATGAGTGCCACTATTTTATATTGTCATTATTCATTTATTATTACCAAATTAGACTACGCATATCTTCAATGTAAGATTATTGTTTATACGGATTCATGAAGAAAAATGTGCATCAAACATTACTTTTCCTTTCATCATTGTACTTGAATCATTTGCATAATTATGATATAGCTCTTCCATTGTCTTAATAATCCTCATCAATGCCTTCACATTCAATCTATACACTATATACTACATATACACATCTAATAGATAAATAAAAAATTATATAATGTAAATCATTTTGTCATTTCATAATTTTTAAGATATAATTTTAAAAATGATTGAAAATAAAAAAAAAACCCAGTTGAGACACCATAAGTTCTTAGCTGGAAAAATCAGAAAGTGAAAAAACTACCGGGTTTGACCTAGTTGAAAAAATCTACTATAAGTTGATGATTATAGAGACTCATTATCTCACAGCCGGGAAATGGTTATAAAACCTTTTGAATTGTAACATTGACGCCCGAACAATCTCGTCGTAAAGAAGTGGCAGCGCTAGATAGCGATCGACAGCAACCAACGGGTGGTTGTCGAGGGTCGTTGATGGTGGTCGACAACGGTAGGAGTGATATTGGATTTTAGCTCTTTCTCAAGTCATCAAGCTCTTCCTCAAACTTCAAGCTCTCCTCCCCCATCAAAAGAGGGATATGACTCAATTTATAGAGTTTTGGGTTTAATTAATGCAAGAATATGAATCACTTTGATCAGACGGTCCGGAAAGCTGTTTTTGATTAGATGACACTTGATGGATATTTTAGCGCCTTAACAATGTCGCAATTGAGCGATTCGTTGGATTGGTTTTATCGAGAATGCTTGATTCAACTATCAGCTCGCTTGATTCGACATTCTTTTAACCTTTCAAATATGCTCATAAAGCTTCTAAATGTGATTTAATGGCTTTATCAGAGCTTGATTTGACTTGGATTAGATCAATTTTGGTATCATCGGGTCTGTCTCATTGAATATTTCAGTTTAACTATAATTTTTTCTGATATTGAAGCTCCGGAGGACTTTTGATAGAAGTTTAAATTTTTCTTGCTCAAAAGATTACGTCGAGATTCATAAATGCTTTGACATTCGTGTCGTATGTCGGAAATTAATTGATGGCTTATCAATATGGATATGGATGCATATTAAAAATAAGTAAAGAAATGGGCAACCGTGTTATAAAATGATTGGACTCTATTCATATTCATACAATCCGGCCACTCTATTGACCGAAGTTCACATTTAGCCGAGCTCAACACCCAAATTCTTATAGCAAGTTGTCAACCTAAGTCTAGTTTGTTCACTTCGTGATTAGGTGGAGAAAATTTCTTATTATTTGGATGTAAAACTTATATTTTTATAGAAGGATACATATTAAAATTTATGTATTTTCTATTTGAGCTTTTATCTTCTTCATATCCCATAACAATCTTTGAGATATGAATATGATCGGCTACAAGGTATCACCAAACTCCACTTGATGCTTATGTCGGCCAAGAGATAGAAATAAACGACGAGAATGGCGAGATCGATGATGGAAGCTACTCACATGCTTTTGGTCAAGGATGAAATCGGGAACGAGAACGGTGAAAGGAATGACAAAAAGTTACAAGCAATGTTAGTTTTCCAGAGGTAGCAAATCCAAATCCAAGTAACATCTTCAGCCCCTTCTTTTTTCATAGTCATCAGGGAAGGTAAGACTGTAGTTATAAATTTGATGCAAGTCCTTCAAATCTTCTAAGTACCATGCATCCATCCGTTGTTCTTTTAGAGGTGTCATTGAACCAACTTAGACTCATTAGTCGATTGGAGCTCGACTCAATAATAGCTCATAAGCTGAGCTCATGAACTAATAAATCAAACTCAAGACCCTCACTTGACTCGTTCACTCACGACTTGAAATTAAAAAATAAAAATATAATGCATAGTCAAAGTAAATTAAAATTTATGATTATATATATATATATATATATATATATATATGTATGTATTATAAATATTAGAAAAATAATGATGCCTGCTAAAAAATTCATGGCGATAAAGTAATGAATTATCATCTTAACATTGCATGAGAATTCAACACACATTCAAATAAATGAAATAACCAGTAGAGACACCAAAGGTTTTCACGTGGAAAACCCAGAAAAAGAAAAAGTTACGGGGCCTATTTCAACTAAAAAATTCATTATAAACTAAATATTAAATATACAATCTCTCATCCTATAAACAGAAAATTGTTGATTGGTCTTTGGAGTTATAACACAGGTGTACGAATAAATTTATTGTATGAAGTGGGCGGGCGTCGATGGTGATCAGCGACACCTGCGAGAGATAGTTGGCGGCGGTCGGCGACGAGGTAATACTATATTTATGCTTTTCTAAGCTTCAAGCTCTTCTTTAGGCTTCAAACTCTCCTTTCTCATCTCATGAGAGGGGTGAAGTTCTATTTGCAGTGCTCTGGATGCAATTAATGCACAAATATAAACTAGTTTGATTAGACAACTTAGAAATATTTCCTCGATTAGACGGTGTTTGATAGACATTTGAGAACCTTAACGTTGTCAGAATTGAGCGATATTGGACTCGCTGATTTGTCTTATTGAGATGCTTGATTCAATCTTAAGTTTTACCAAATTCAACATTCATTTGACCTCTTGAAAATACTTGAAAAGCTTCCAAAAGTGGCTTAATTGGGTATGTCTTGTTGAGCCGATCAGTTTGACTATAAGTTAGTTAAAATCATGACTCTTTTCTCGATTTGTTATCAAAGTTTAAATGTTTCTCTTTATTATTCAAAAAGATACATCGAAATCTGTCATTGCCTCAAGATTCGTGTTGAGATTGAAAATTTATCGACGACTCATCAAATAATATTTTTAAATTTTATATCAAATAAATTATTATTATTTTTCTTCTAATTATTCAATTTATTTATTATTTTACGATAACATTAATTTGAATAAATATTATTTTCATTTGTTAATAATAAATTAGCTACTTGGTGTGTCAGCTGGACTTATAGACCTGTTTGGGATAGCTTATTTGATGCGGTGTCATTTTCAAAACACACCAGATCTGTTTGGGTAAACTGTATTTTGACTAATTATTACTTTTTCAAACGCTAAAAATAACATTTTTACTGATATCATTTGGCTGCAGTCTGATTTTAAAAATAAAAATAAAAAATTATAATAGGAATCAAATCTAACTTATGAGCAGATTATTTTTAAACAGCTTATCAAGTTTATCGAATAAAATGGAGCTGCAAATAGACCCTTATACTCAGGCTCAAAGTTAATTATTTAATCCAAACAAATTAGGATCAGCCGTTGCCTGAACTTTATCCGGCTCTTTTACGCTCACTCAGTAAAACTAACAGAGCAGATATAGAGAGAGAGAGAGAGAGAGAGCGAGACAAAAAGAAGCCAAATTGCAAATCCCTAATATTTCAATTGATAGTCTCAGCGGCCACCAACATCAATCAAATCAGCCCTTCGGGCCCAAATCCACCACTTGTTTTTATACGCTTTCCTTGAACCCTTATTTTATTTATTTCCGACAAAATTTGAATGCAGGACGCAGAAGGAGTGGAGCGGACTTCAGCCGAGCGACTAGGAGGCGATGCGGTGGAGAAGCACGCTCACACCGCCGCCCCGCAGCCCAATTCCCGACGTATCACCACCCCGGAGCCATAGATGCATAAAACCCCCCGCCGCCACCAATTGAGGAGCTCGCCGGTCCTCTTCCTTCCCGACGAGCTCTCTTTCAAGAATGTCGCCTTTAAGATGCAGCTTGCTGATCAAGCCCTAAACCGAGATCCCTCCACTTCTCGCTCCAGTTCCCGCTCCCCGTCACCGTGTCGTGGTTTTGGCCATGACTTCACCGCACTGCTCTCCGACGAGCTCCTTCTTCACATTCTCTCGGCTGTTCGGGGATCCCATCTCGGCTCCATCGGCCTTGTCTCGAAGAGATGGCTACGGCTTGTCGATCGACTTCGCCGGTCCCTCAACCTTCTGGACTGGTCTTTCTTGGCTGGTCATACACGCCGCCTCACTACTCGCTTCCAGGAACTCACTGAAGTCGACCTCGTTCCTGCCGCCTTCAGACGCCCATCGTCATTCTCACCAGTAATCCTCACTCGCGGTCCTTATTCCCTCCGTATGGACCCCATCACCTCCCACTCTGCTGGCGAGCTTCCTTTCCTCGATTCCGAAGCCATTAACAATGGACTGGACGTGCTCGCCCGTGGCTGCCCTCACTTGCAGAGACTCTGCACTGTGGCTCCATTAGAGTCGGAGTTCGGGCTTGCCACTGCCGCTCTTGAGTGCACCACTCTCCAGGAACTGGAGCTGCACCGCTGCTCCGACACTGCGCTCCGTCCCATCTCCGCCTTCCAAAATCTCCAGATTTTACGGTTGGTGGCGTCCTTGGACGGACTTTATTCTGGTCCAGGGGTGAGCGACATCGGGCTTACGATACTTGCCCATGGATGCAAGAGGCTTGTGAAGCTGGAGCTGGGCGGATGTGAGGCTAGCTTTGATGGAATCAGTGCAATTGGACGTTGCTGTCCAATGCTAGAAGAGCTTGCTATTTGTGATGATAGCAAGATGGAGGGAGGATGGCTAGCAGGGCTATCATATTGTGTGAATTTGAAGACTTTGAGGTTACAAAGTTGCAGGAAAATTGTTAGTTTGGCAGAACCTATGGAGCATCTTGGATATTGCCCTACAATTGAGAGGCTGCTACTGCAGCGTTGCCAGTTGAGAGATAAAAGAAGCCTGAAAGCTCTGTTTGTGGTTTGCGAGTATGTGAAAGAAATTGGCTTTCAGTATTGTTGGGGGCTTGACAATGATATGTTTAGCATTTCAAGCATCTGCAGGTATCTTTGCATCATTTTCTCGGCAATTTTTTTTGGTATTTTCCAGCTTTTATGTTGTCATTTTCCTCACTTTCATTAAACCACAAATAGATCAATTTGGGCACGTCTCATTTATTGATTTTGATTTGAGTTTAATTCAACAAAAAAAATTTGCATCATTTGTGTGAATAGTTTTGCAATGTTGCCATTCGAACATATATCAATGCGTGTCTACTTAATTCATGCATTTTTGCATAAGTGCATGGAAATGAAAATAATTCATGCTTACATACGACCGAATGATTTTAAGCATGCTGACTTTTAATCTATGCTATTCTCAAGTTGAGCTTGGCTTGGCTCATTAATAAGTTTTCCATTATGATTAAAGCCAGATTCAAACAAAAATATTTAGATTTAAGTAACCTTTTATCTTATAAACAAATTTATCTGGTTAGGTGCACGCGATAAGTTTCCTCCTTCTCTTTTTTCCCTCCTAGGTCATGTATCTGCTTTTTCTTTCAAACTTTTTAAATTTTAAAATCTAACCAAACAGCTCTTACATATACCTTGAAATTGACATTTAGCTTATTCTGGTTTTGGATTCAGCTACGACCTTTCTTTGTATAATACATGAATAAACAATTGCATGTGGAGGTTTTTGGATAATAATGATTTAAGAAAGACAAATATTTCTTTCCTATTTAATGTATTAAATGAACTGAAAATTTTATATGCAAAGGTAAAAATCAACCTGAGACTTTATCATGTTTAGTGCTGTAATTTATGTATAATGCAGTACTATACCATTAGCATATACTTGATGTGGTATGAAAAGCCATTCTCTAGATGGGAAATTCAAACTAATCGTGCAGATGCTTTTTAAAGCATTTGATTTCTCCTTTTTTTTTCATAATGCAGTGCATGTTTTTGCTGCCATCTTACCGTTCCACGGGTGTTCTCCTGTAAGTGAAGTTAGTATTAGCTAGGGTTTATATGAGTTAATTTTGGATGAGCCGGACTGTGCATGAACTAGTGATTATCATGTTATTGCTTGATCTAAATTCTGCTTTAATGAATATGGATATTGTTTTTAAGTTTACCTGACCAGGTCCGTTGAATATAGAACCGTCTTAAATATGTTTATGATTAGTGTTATGCAAGATATTATTGTTGTGAGTCCTAGATTTATGGTTTGAGAGAGATTTTCTACCTCTCGAATTTTAGGAATCGGGAGAGATCGCCTACATCTTCAAATTATAGGTTCTTATCTTTCTATTCTTCTTGAGTGTTTAATATTTTTACAATAATTATTATTTGCCCTAATTTTTTTCCACTAATCTTATCAGTTTGGTAAGTTTGATTAAGATATATTTGTTTTTTAAAACACTCAAAACACTTAAAAGTTATTCTAAGTATTTTTGAAAACATGTTAATTTATTTTTAAAAACAAATCAAAAATGTAAAGAACACATCAAACAAATATGATTTAAAAGAAAAAGAAAAACAAAATTGATCCAAAACAAGCCTAAGAATCACATATCATATTAAAAAACCAGAAAATTTGTTTTTTACAGTATGTTCATCTTCAATTTTGCAAAGACCTCAAAATCTTGTGGAACCTCTTATCCAAGGTTAAATTCAAATTTGGGAGTGGTAGCAGCTTTAACTTAGAAATTATAATAAAACCTGGACCATAGGATGGAAATTTAGTTAATGTTGCAAATTGCTTCAATTTCATGGTACCTAGAATGAGTAGCACTTTTCTTCTTTCAACTTTAATTTAAAACAGAACAAGAAATGCATAGAGTTAGACATTTAAAGTGTAAGATAAGAACCCCATGAACCTTAGTGAAGGTGACTATTTGATTAAAGGAGCCACCATGATTTCTTCACGGTTTGGCCATCTGAAATTAAAAAGAATGTGTCGAGGATACTCCTAATGGGTTGCTTGGGATTAGGGGTGTAAACGAACAAAGCTATTGTTCGTGTTTGAAATGTTCGAACACATCACTGTTCGTGTTTGGTTCGTTTAGCAAACCGAACAAAAAAAAAATTGTTCGTTTTCGTCTCGTTTGCTTATCGAACGAATCAAACACGAACTTCCTCGCGAACCGAACACGAATTGTTCGCGAACAACGAGCTTTTTTGACAGCCCTAGCTTTGATAGCATATCAAGTACTCCGTACACATCAGGTAATCTATACTTCCTCAAAATGAAGCAAACCGAATAAGACATTTAGGGTTTTATTTAGAGTTTTATTTAATATATAGTATAGTATATTAATTATAATATTATAATATTTATGTTAATATAATTAATACTATAATATTATTATTGTTATTAATAATTTATCATTTATTATAATTTATAGAAGTTTAATTATTTAAAATATTATAAATTTTTATAATATATAATTATTTTTAAAATATGATAAATTTTTTATATATAATTATTTTAAATTATTTTATATTTCAAATAATAATGAACCGAGCATGAACGAACACATCACTATTCGTGTTTGGTTCGTTTAACAAACCGAACGAAAAAAATTGTTCGTGCTCGTTTCGTTTGCTTATCGAACGAATCGAACACGAACTTTTTGGTGAACCGAACACGAACTATTCACGAACAACGAGCTTTTTTGACAGCCCTTCTTGGGTTTATTTACTATTATATTCTATATTTTATGGTTTATTTATATTTTATTAGATTTTTCATATTTCCATTTGAAACCAGATATGTGTGCCATTTTAAAAGAATTTATTTTTATTTTTTTTAGAATATTGAATAAATTAATTTATGTGGTGATGGACAGCTGCTGGTGAGGCAATTCTGGTGGTGATTATAGTGTTGGATGGTAGTTGGTGGTGGCGGAGGTGGCGGGCCGTGAAGATGGTGAAGATGGTCGGTTATGGCTGTAGCGTGCGGTGAGCAGCAATTGTAATAACAACTTTTAAAATACTCATGCACCTAAAAGTTGCTTTTAAGTGTTTTAAATATTATGTAAAGATTTTTCTAGAGCATTTGATTTGTCGCCCATGAAATTAGTCATGTGCTAGTGAGTTTGTGTTTGAAATTCAGTTTAAATTTGATCAAGCTAGTTTTGATTCAACCCTCGTTATGTTACCAATAATTTTAAAAGACAATGGAGAATCTCTTAAAATAAAGAACTATTGGAGGAGAAATAGGGAAACAGCTGCAGGAAAAGATCCCAGTCTCAGAAACATGGAATAGATAGTGAAGTTGATTAGAAAGAGCAACCATCACATCAATTTTGGCTAGTTTGAAAGAAAATGACTTTGATGATAAATGGTACTTCCTTCAATGAATTCAGGCATAGTTGTTGGATTTTCCTGCACACACACGCGCGCGCACGTGCACATTTGCTTATGAGACCTGTCTTTCCATTCGATAAGTACCTATGTCATTCATCAGTAATAGTAATTATGTCTTTATTCAGACAGTAGCTTTAAGTGTAAGGTTAATCTTACTTGCTGGAAAATATGAATATGACCTATTGTATGTGAAATCAAAATGATTTGGAAATAGAAGATTAAGAGGCATCAATTGATTGCTCGTGATATAAAGATTAACAAGCAAAATAAACAAACTTAGGATTTTAGGCATTAGAAATTCCAGCAAGCTTGTATAAAAGTTCATTCTTATTATACCACAGCCTTAAGTTTAAATATGATATTTCTTCTTTAAACTTATAAAACTGCACTAACTTCATATTGAGATTATTTAATTCATGTACCTTAAAAAGATCATTCAACACTGAAGCCTTGTTGTATATTTACTCTTCAAAAGCCATGGTGCATTGTTTAATCTTCATGTTTGGATCCGCTTTTGATCTTCTGTTTGCTATCAGTGTCCACCAAAGTGCTTTGAGACCTTTTTTGCCTTCTCGAAAAGATTTTCCTTATACTTTATTTTTTCAAATGAACATTGTCATTAGCAATGACCTGACTTCTTCTTACATTTGAAGCTTTTTTGAGATGCGTCCTCCTTGATGTTCTAACCTGCATAAGAAACACATGATTTCTCTTTAGAAAAATAAAAATAAAATTTCCTGCCTTCGCTTCTAAGACGATTCTTTCTCATCATCTTCTTTATAGAGTGAGTATGGCAATATTCATAAAGAAATTCATTTGTTAATCTTTTTCATCCAGGGAGAAGTCTATCGTATACAACCAGTAATGATCAATTATAATTTCTATAATTTGTACTTAAAACAAAATTTTACTAAACAATGATTGAATACATGTTTAAAACCAACTACTCTAAAACATAGGACCTGAAATGCATAAATTCAACCTGTGTGATAATTAAGGTATAGGGTTTAGGGCGATACCTTTTGGGCAATGTGATTGTTATGTCAAAGGGGTGGGTTGGTTTGCTTGGAATTAATGGAAATAGAAAGAAAACATATGGAGTTGTTCCCTCCAAGGAGGAGAGGCATGATGTGACCATTTGTTATCTATTTGGTGGAGAGCTCAACTATTTGGTGTTGTATGACTAGAAAATGAGGATCTAGTGAGCGGAATCAGGTTGGTGTTGTCAGAGGGGGTGGTTGTTTGGTGGTGGGGGAAGAATGGACGTTGTCTAAATCAGGGCTTCTCGTTGCCTATGAATTTATTATGTCATTAATTAGTTTTCTATATAAAAAAAATTAATTGTTGAAATATGTGCTGGAAATTTGATGAGAGAATTTATATTGAAATTTTTGTGTTAAATTGTCTTTTATATTTTGTAGTAATTTCACTTGGATTTCGTAGATTGAATTTGTCAGCAAATTAAAATTTGTCAATACTTAACAATTTATTTTTGTGGTGAATTGTAAATCAAAATAAAATTAAATAAAGAAAAATTGCACAGATCAATGCTCAAGTCTTTATCTTCAATAAGAACAAACATATAGATTTTTAACAATTATGCCCAACTTGGAGAGACTTAGATATGTATTTAGTTAGCATTAACTCATCGAGTAAATGAAGACATAAATTTAGTGCTTTTTGTAAAGTAGTCTTTGAATAATCATAAATAGGTCAATCAAGCTAGTGAAATATCTCTTGAATCCAGCAATAATTATTGAGATAATCTCATAACCCGGAATAGTCTCAGAAATAAGTTTTATAAATTTCATTTAGAGAATTGAATATAGATTCATAATGAAGAGGTTGTTTGCTAGAGTAGTCCCTGACCAAAGTTTCCCTAGTGGAAGCTGTTACCATTAGGTGCCCTTTCGCGCCTAGAAGACTCATTTCCTGTTCTCCAAAATAGAGGGCCCGTAAACTTGGCGTTCATGGGGTAGCGGTTGTAACCGATTTCTACAGTTTCAGTCTTTAAGTTTCTTATTTCTTCATTGCGGGGGTGTGTGCGAATAATGCAAAGCGGTGCTGAGAGTTGGTGTTGGACGTCTTTAAGTTCTCGTGCGAAAGAGAAAGGAGAGGAGCATTCATGAGTTCCAAGAGAGTAGAGGCGCTTGAATGTGGTGTAAATTGTACAATCTCTTCTCATTTCATAGTGAAATTTTTAGTGTAGTGTGGCTGTGTGATTTTTTTTTATTTTCGGGATTTTCCATGTCAAATCTTAGTACTCTTTGCGTATTTTTTATGGAATTACTTGTTTGTGTGCTTCTATTCAATTATTTCGTTCTGGATCTCTTAAATCGATGTTTCACAGTTATCTTAACCCAAAACAAGTGATATCAGAGAGGTTTTTTGTAGATCTTTGGTTCGAGTGGGAGCAATAGTCGACGAAGCAAAATGCAATGCGGAGAATTCCAATGATTCGAATTTTGTGTTCTGAAAAATGCAAATTGAAGGTTTACTGTATTAAAAGAAATTAAAATTGCCATTAGAATAAATCACTAAGAAGCTTGAATTGACGATTCTGGAAGAGTAGGAAGTGCTTGATTTAAAATTTATCGATTTGATCCGACTCAATTTTCTCATTTGTTACTTTAAATAATGTGATTGAGAAAACTACGATAGATCTCGTGGTTGCATTAACAAGGATGTATGAGAAACTCTTATCTTCAAATAAAGTTTTTCTAATGAAAAGATTGTTCAATATGAAGATGACGGATGATAGTTCGGTGGCTGGACATTTGAATAATTTCAACACTGACAAATCGGTTGTGTTCTGTGGGCATCAAGTTCGATGATGAGGTCAAGACATTGTTATTTTTATCTGCATTGTCAAATTGTTGGGATGGAGTAGGCACTGCAGTAAGTAACTTTTCAGGTAATATTAAGTTAAACTTTGATGACATTATAGGGTTAATGTTGAATGAAAAAATTTACAAGAAAACGAGCAATGAAACTTCAAATTATGTACTAAATGTTGAAAGCATAGAAAAATTTTTGAATAGAAATACATACAAGAAAAAGTTGAACTCTAGGAGAGGAAAGTCTATGTTAGGGACATAAAATGCAAAGGTGAATGCTGAGGCTGCAGGAAAAAACGTCGCTTCAAGAAGGACTGCAATGCTCTAAAAATTGGCAGTGGAGGTCCATATATGAAGTTTTCTACAAATATCTCCACATATGAAATCCAATGTGACTCGTTAGTTTTATCTCTGAATAATATTTAATCTTAGATAGTAGATTCGGAAGCATATTTTTTTACAGGCCCCAATAAAGAGAGGTTTATAAACTACATTCAGATTGTTATTGGGATTATGTATTTAAATGATGACAAGGTTTGCAGTATTATTGGAAAGGATGACATGGATATTAAGCTCTATAATGGAACAGTCTGAAAGTACAATAAATTTAGGCATACTCGTATTTAAAGAGAAAATTGATCTCGATGAGCCAGCTTAGAAGGTTAGGATATGTGATTGCTTTCATAGGTGATTCGTGAAAAGTGGCCAAAGAGGCATTGTTGATGGCTCGGGATAACATTGAAGACATTCTTTACTTGATTAATGATTTGTTTGAATCCATTTATGTTGCCAGAACAAAGATTGTTGTAGGTCTTTGGCTTCATTGGGTTAGCCATAGAGACGAGAATGTATAGAATCCCTAATTTCTATGATCAAGATTCATGATTTAAAACTATCGAGTTAGATATTTTTGACGATTGTGTTGATGATAAGTAAAAAAAAAATGTTAATTTCTCAAAAACTGTGCCAAATGTGAAGTCCAAAAAGTTTGAGTTAGTGCACACTGATGTATGAGGTACTACTTCATTTTAGTCTATTGAAGATTCTTAATATCTTGTCGCTTTCATTGATGATAACATCAGAAAGGTATTTGTACTTGAAACATAAATTTGTTATTTTTGAGATGTTTAAGAAGTGGAAGGCAGTGGTTGAGAATGAGACAGATTTGATGTTAAGTATCTCAAATCAGATAATATTAGAGAGTATTGTGATTAGAGGTTCATGATTTATTGTGTATAAGAAGAAATCAGACATAAGTTTACTATTCCAAGGACACCACAAAAAAAATGATGTGGTTGAGCGCATGTATAGAACCATCAGAGAGTCTGTCAGGATTATGAGGTTGCATGCAGGCTGTCAAAATCGTTGCAAAAACATTGAAAACTGCAGTCTATTTGATAAATCATGGTTTGATAGTACCTTTGAATGGAAGCTTGCATGAGATTCGTAGGGTGATAGAGACATAAATTTACATCACCTGAAGTTATTTTGTTGCTCATCATATATTAATGTAATCAGAAATTCATTAGGAGTAAGGATATTATCTCCAATGAAATATAAATGTACAAGGATAAGAGGAGAACTTATGATTGTTCATCAGTTACTTTTGAAGAGGCCTCCAAATATGTTGAGAGATATTGGTGACCAGGAAAATGAATAAAGGATATGTGCTCAATGTGGTGAAGCACGGGAAATTCCTCAATCACTTGCTACTGAGCTAGAATGTCTAATAGAGTTATACGAACAATACAAAGTAGTCTTCTTTTTTGTACTATCTTTTGTTAACTGATAGTGTTGCACCAGAATGTTATGGAGAAGTTATTCATATTGAAGACTCCAAAAAGTGAGAGTTTGTTATGAATGATGAGATGTAGTCACTGAAGTCAAGTCACACACGAGATTTAATAGAACTACCAAATGATAAAAAAACTATGCACAACAAGTGGATCTACATACTGAAGGAAAAGTCAAATGGTAATAAACGTTATAAGCAAAGACTTGTTATGAAGGGGTTTCTACAAAAAGAAGCGAACTAGTTAGAGATATTCTCTAATAGTGAATATTGCAACTATTATAGTTGTGCTGAGCTTGGTAGCATAGAAAAATATATTTCTGAAGCAGATGAATGTGAATACAGTTTTTTTACATGGTGACTTAGAAGAAGAGCTGTATATAGTGCAACCACTGTGATATAAAGTTCCAAGAAAAGAAGGCACGGTCTACAGATTGAAGAAAAGTCTATGATTTGATACTTACCTCAAGAGTGGTACATGAGGTTTTATGAGTTCATGTTAGACAATGGGTACATTATGTGTCATGCAGATCATTGTGGCTTCATATAAAGATTTGATAATTGTTATATCAAACTATATGTAACTTTATGGGTTTGTTTGGGGTGGTTACAAATTTTTTTATAAAATTGATTGTAAAACTATCGCAAGGAAAGAATTTTTTTTTGAAAACTATTGCAGGTGTTATAAATATTTTATTCTATTTTTAGACTATAATTTTTGGACAACTACCATATTTTTGTATAAAGCAGCTTTCTATCACAAAAATTTCTACAAAATAGTACAAAATAATAAATAATCACAACTATGGTCTAAGAAGAAATGCAATGAGAAAACTACCCAAAACATACCCTAAATCTTACATAAATGTATTGTTTTTTATCACAAAACATGTTTCCCAAGCCCTTAAATACCTAATTATTATAAACCGTTATACAAATTGTTGGTTTCAAGAAATTGAAGATTTAAATTGTGTTTCTTTTTTTTGATAGCTTTAAAAATCAGATCAGACCAGTTGGTCCTACCAGTTCAACCATAAATATGGTCTCTTTCCTGTTCGGTTCAAATCTAAAACTACTTCCACATAAACCCAATCTGGTGAATGAGAATCAATCCGAGTTTGGATGAGTCGACCTATTTTAATATTAATTATTCATTGATTTTTTTGATGTTGATCAGATGGCTATAACTAAAAGATTTAAATTAAAATTTAGAGATTTTTTTGCAAATCTTATCCCAATATTTTGATTTAGGACTACTTTCAAAATATTAAAGATGAAATATCCTGAATCAGAATATTTAATATTGAATTAGTGAAATATATTTATTGCATCATTATCGACTTTAATAGTAGTGAAATAATTTGAATATTTATTTCATGATTAAGTTAAACTCTCGGTTCAACCCCGGTTGAACAGTTGAAAATTACACATGGACTTTCCACTCAATTTCTTTTAGTTTTGATAGCCTTACATTTTTCAAGGAGTATTTCATATTATCCAATGAATTTTGCATTTCAATTTACAATAATTGATTTAGGAAACCTATGTAATTTAACCACTTCATCAAAATAAGGTCATTGTGGGATGCATTTAGTGTTATGACATTGCATGAATCGCATCATCGGTTGAGGAATGATCAGTTGCTATTAAAATGGAATCATATTTTTGCAAGTCCAATACAAAATTCTTATTGATTTGCTCCCATGATTTATATTAAATTGGGAATGGTTCATTCAACCCTATGTTCTTTTTCTTTTTTGTTTTTAAATAAACTGTGAAGTCTACATTATAAAATAATAATGTTCCATCCTTTTCTATAAATATCTTTTTTTTTTTTCTTTTTTTGTTACCATAGTCTTATTTCTATTAGAATGTCTAACAAACTCTCAGCATGTAATTCTAAATAAGAAAGTCTCTCAATAATGAATCGGGAGTGTAACATGTTCAAAAACACTATCTTTGTCGTGCAATGATGAATTAATTGCAAGTCTTGGTAAAAATTTCAAAATTTGTACAAGTTGTATATTCAATCCTTATAATGATCAAAATCCTAATGTGCATTGCATGTTAATTGGCAAAGATTGTACTCAGAAATATCAACAAGTTGATTCTCAGTCTTGTCACAACATTTAAGGACAAAAATATATTTTTTTTCTTTTTTTAAATTCAACCCACTAAGAAAGTCTATGTTCAAATTCTTTTGTGAACTCAATACTACGAATTTTAATGATTGAAGATGATCCAAACTCTTTAGGTAGCCTGTAAGGCCTCTAATATTGATGAGCTTGCAATAACAACAAAATTTTCAGCATATTTTGAATATTTCTACATAGCTTTATTCAATTTTTCATGAAATAGTAGATTGAGAAGTCCTTCCTGACTTGATACTCCTCCAATGCCAATATAAGGCGCTTCAGAAAACACCAAATACTTTGTTAAAATAAGAAAACTTTTGCATATATGTATTTGCAAGTCTTTATTTTAACTCATTAAAATTATAGCGATAGATCTAGTCCGGTTAAATTTCCATTTTTAGACTTTGTTATGTATGCATGGCTGTCTGTAAAAAGAAAGTAAACTCATGAAAACTTTGAATATCCCCTGTCAGAGTTATCATATAATCTAGTTTTAGATGCAGCAAATTCTGCGATCACCGATGTATTTATGAAACAATACTTCCTCAAATTAAGATGTATATTTTTTATTTGTGAAGTCTTAAATATTTTTCTGAGATGCACCAAATGATCAACTCTCACCTTGCTGTTAGTTAAAAATCATCAAAGTAACTAATAAGAAAAATTTCGATAAAAGCTTAGAAGATATGCTTCATTATCATCATGGAAGAATTAGGTGTATTAATTAACCCAATATGCTTAATTATGATTTTTGATAAATTATGCACCTTTAAAATTGACTTGATAGATTACGTTTTATATCTCAATTTTTTAAAAGCTGTATTTATTAGCATATTTTGTTGGATATTGATGTCACTTTTATTATGACGTTTCTTCTATGAATTTTTGCAACAATGGCAAACTAAAACAAATTCAATTTATGTATGATCATCCAAACTAGAATAACATTAACAAGTAATATGTAAAAAGTTGCATTTTTTTAAAAATTTTCATTTTGATTCATCAGTTATAGCAAATATGATTGGTTTGTTCGCAGATTCATAAATAAACATATTTTCTATTGGAAGTTTGTAGTCAAATTCAACCTTATGCTTAGTGTCGGCGTTGTTTTGGGTGTGAAGTGCCCGTAAGAAGCTGTCGGTCGCCGAAATCGGAATCCCGTCGCCCGCTTTGGAAGGATCCTTCAACGAAAAGAAAGGAAGTCAAACTGACCCCATATTTTTCATAGTTTGAATGAAATAGCGCTACACCTCAAGTTACGCACTTATCCCGAAAGACAAACACAAGACTTAAGGGTGAGCGCTCGATCAAATAAACTAAGAAATATATGACGTCCGTTTGGTCGCGAAACCAATTTATTTGTCGGATAAATTCCCTATTTAATGCGAAGAATTAAATAGTGCTTATTTTAAATCGAGTTCGAAAACGCTTCCTATAAGCGCAAACCCCTATAGCTTAATTACATCTTAAATGACCGAAATCATCTAAGAATCACTTCGATAAAAATCGTGAAATATTATCTTCAAGGAGGCTAAAATGATAGGACTTCTCAACGAAATAAGATGTGGAGGTGTGCAAAAGGAGTTGGCTCAAATTTGGAATGTAGAATTCAAAGGGAGAGGAACTAGGGGACGTTAGAGGTCCGAAAGCGAGCCTCAATAATTTCCCGAGCTATCCTATGGTTTTGCTGACGACGACAAGCTCCACTGTTGAAGACGGCCGTGCTGCCCACTATACTAGCCTCCGAGCTCCTTATCGTGAAGAGATCTGAGTTTTCTAAGCGTGCAGTCAAAATTTTCAATCAGTAGCTTCTATTGGTCGAAGTTCTTCTAAACATCTTACGCCAATATGTTTAAGTGTTGTACGATTTATAATGTGATATGTATATAAGACAGAGAGTAACAATGAAGCATGCAACAAGATATAATGTAACGTGCTAAACGAGATAACACGCAAGAAATAGCAGTAAACAAGAAACATGCTAAACAGGTATGAACATGCTGAGTAGGAGAAAGTACATGAAATGTAAGACATGCTAAGCGAAGTATACGTATCGAAAGAAATGTTCAGACTAACATGAGTATAGGTCGAAAAAGTAAACATGTCAAGTACGTATAAAGAAAAGAAAGATCGTCACAGAGTGCCGTATGCTTTCTTATCCTCGAGCAGTTATTACTTATTTATTATTTTTTTCTTTTATATTTTCTCGCAACAAATTTGTCAGATCTAAAAGAGCGTGAGTAGAAGTAGTAAGTCGAAGACAACCTACGAAACTAAGCAAGGCAGTATAGGTGTGTACAAAGAAAGTAAAGTCCGAAAACTCAACAAGAAAAACGAACGAAAACTGCTAGAAAACGAGGAAAATCACGAAAGAAAACTTAAGAAAGTCGGAAAGAAAGAAAGAAACGTCCGTGAAAACTACGAAAACAAACAAGATCGTAGAAAACTCGCAAAGACCGCGAGAAACCTACGAACGACCCGCTAAACTCATCAGCGAACCATAAGAAAGCCACGAGCCTCCTGAAAGAAAGACCCGTAAGTACGGTGGTGTTTTGACTCGAGCCGTGCTTAATGTCCCGACTTCGAGTGCTAACTACTTCGTACCTACTTTCCGGCAGGCGATCATAATCCGACTCAAATAAGCCAACCGTGGACCTTTATAAATTTTCACACATTTCATTTTTGGTTTTCATGCAAAGCAAAATGTATCAGAAAAGAAGTATGCGTAGTAGTGGAGGTAATTTTGTATTTTTCAAACATATGTATTTTTTTGTTTTAAAACATTTCAATCCATGCGTCGACTACCCTAATAGTGACGAGTGTCTACGAATATTGGATCGTCGTGCAGTAGAAACCCCGAGGACGGTCGAACGGTTCCGTGATTCCCGCTCTACTCTCTGCAGCAGTCTCCGAGTCGCGCCCTCATTCTACGATTCTCGTAATTTTTCTCGTTTTGCAGCTTCATCAACGTCCCCCACCGCACTTACAGACTGTTGATGGCCCCATATATAACCCAAGGAGGTTATATATGCACACCTACACGTCCCCGTAGGTGTGTGCTTGAGCCAAGAAACAAGCGTGAAACTAGGGACGAGAGGTCAAGGAAAGGAGGACGGAAAGCGGCTCACTTAACACAATTTCGAAAAGAAGTGAGTCGATTTCCAATAATCAGAAAACACGTAAGTCACCCTGGACTCCCGACCGACCTCACATGTCCTGTAAAAAAGAACCTAAAGGCACATCGACGCTCCCGGAGAAGGTGAAGACTAGACCCCTAAGAACACACTCCCTTTTCCCAAATAACAGTGAAATTGTAAATAAAGATAAAATAAAAAGAAGAAAACTCGTCGCTCGAGTCTTGACCCCGGTCACTAAACTAGGAAGGCTATCACGAAACTCCAAGGCTCAGCCTTTCACTTTCCTTTCTCTTTTCTTTTACTCCAATTTCATTTCGTGCTACGAATTTCGGGCTCGAACAAATGCCGCAACAAAGACCCCCAACCCCAACATCAATTTATCACATAATTGCCAAACTCACACCTTTACATATTTTTTTTTACCAAGCCTCAACGTTGAAATTTCAAGAATTAATTGAAGCAAATAAGAGATGCCTCCAAATTCGTCCAACCAATTTCATAAGCAAGTGTAGCAAGAGGCAAGAATAACATCACCACATCCATCAAGGTTCTCGGCCAAGACAAGAGTAAGGAGAGGCCCACAACCAAGGTCACAGCAAAGGAGGCAACAAGAAGTAGAGCCCCCGCCCAAATGCCAAATTTCCATAAGGAAGCTCACGGCCGAGCCTAACAAAAGACAACAAGGTAAGGCTTCCCACAATTCAGCACATCACAAGTGAAGCTCACGGCCAAAGCTCCCTAACAAGCCGCTCACACACTTCCAGCTCAACACAAAGCCACAACCCGAGCCCTCAAAGAGCTCCAAATAAGGGTGCAGCTGAGCCACTATATGGCACCTAGCCGAGCCGACAACATCCCCAACTTCAAGTTATAGCAGCCCAAGCATAAAGCCAAAGTCGTGAACACTAAAAGGGCTAAAACCGAGCCATGGCAAAGGTGAAAGCAAGCCTAGCTCCAAATTAAGATAGGAGAAATAGCAAAGCTAGCAAGAGACTGAATCATGAAAGACTAAAATCGAGTTTAGATTAACTTTAAAGCGAAGCATACAACAAGACTCCACAAAACCAAGCCCTACAAGGCCAAAGAAAATCCGGCTAGAATCAAGTCCAAGGCAAAGACTATAACAAGATTTCAACAAAACCGAGCCGTATAAAGCCAAAACCGACTCCAACCATAATTAAATCCAAAGCCAACACAGAAGCTGAAGCAAACTCTCCTTGAAATCTCAATTAAAATGAAGCACATGTATATATCCTTTAAAAGCTTCACCACCATGTGCTTGCTAGCAATAATGAGTATAGAATGAACATGGAAATCTTTCAAATTAATAAATCATGCTTCATGAAGGGCTAGAATGCAAGAAGCCCAAAGATTAAGTTTCCACATATTTCAAACATAGGGCCACAACGTGTTTTATATAAGAAGCATGAAATTTCTCAAGTTTAAACTAAGCTCCTTCCTAACATGCTCTTTTGATAAAGAAAGCACTAAAAGGGGCAAGAAATGAATCTCATGTGCTTATGAGAGAACACAGAATGAGCTCCCCTACTATTCTTTAACAAACAAGAATGAATAAAAAGCTCCAAGCTACACATCTCAATATTTTTGCAAGAAGGGCTAGCATGAACCTAAAGCCACATTTTTAACATCTTATACCTGCTTTGAACATAAAATAAAGAGGGAGATATTAGCATGCCATCGAAACCCAAACTTTCCATATGCTTACACTCCTATCTTTCACATGCTTCACATAATAACACTCTTCAAACTTTTGCATAAACACATGCTAGCATGATACTAAAGAGGGGGAGTGAATAATCAGCTTTTACACAACAAGAGAAAGCACTCCTCAACATATACATGCCCAACCGAAATGTTAAACAGGGGAAGCTAAGCCAACAGCATGAGTTACGGCTTCCCTGGGCCAAACCGAAAGACAAATAGGGGAGATAAGGGGTACCAGCTAGTGTAGAATACACAAAGGAAGCAGGAAGTCCAAGCCTCAAACCAGCAGCACTTCCCCTTCTCCAAGAAGAAATTCGGCCAGCCCTAGATTCACCTCCAAACAGGGTTTATATAGGCAGAGGAGGAGAAGAAGTGCTGCTCCCTACCTGTGGAGTCGAGTAGGATCGAGGGAGGTACGGGGTATGGAGGAAAATGCCGCAAAGATGAGCAGCAGAGGCTCGGGCCACTTGCGCACGCGGGAAAAGCCGTAGGGACGCACGCGCAGAAAACGCCGCAAGGAGCAACTTGCTCTCGCACGGATAAGAGATGGGTATCTGCGGCTCGAGGAGGAGACGACATGAGATGGGGCGAGAGGCGTGCGGCTCGAGCGCGTGAGAAGGCTCGAGGAAGTTCCCATGAAGCTCGTGCGAGGGAGACGACATTACCCGAGTCGAGCGGGGTAGGCGAGTCGAGCGTGAGAGGGGTTTAGGGCTTAAGATTAGTTTAAATAGATTTATTATTATTTTATTAAAAATTAAACCCTAAATCACAACTTTCGCTCCCGACAAGCTATCGTCGCAAATTGAATGTCAATTTTAGGTAAAATCGACATTCCGGACGCATCAGCGCAGTCCGTTTCGTCGTCCGAGGTCGTCTGGGCAACCTCGTCGACGAGCGCGTCAAAATTGCGTCGAAATTTGGTATCGTCGCAAAATTTTGACGCGAGCGCGATCGAAAGCGAGGTCAACACTTAGTTTCATTTCCATGTTCAAAATTTAATTGTTAATCAAGTATAGCTTTAGGGCTATGAATATGCTTTACTTAGGTTCTAATTCATGTTCTACATCATTAGATATAGATCCAAATTATAACTATAAATTAACTTATGCATTTAAATATCATCAAAATAGTAT
This sequence comes from Papilionanthe hookeriana x Papilionanthe teres, assembly GCA_022702705.1. Classification (NCBI taxonomy): domain Eukaryota; kingdom Viridiplantae; phylum Streptophyta; class Magnoliopsida; order Asparagales; family Orchidaceae; genus Papilionanthe; species Papilionanthe hookeriana x Papilionanthe teres. The sequence goes on along the minus strand of CM040428.1, from coordinate 48,794,549 downwards.
TATTGGACAAATGTTTTTTTCAACGAGAGATTATATCGAATCATATCCATTGGTGTATTTCTTGATACTTTCAATGAGTTGTTTTGGAGTTTTGCTTGAGAATAAGCACAGGCGCACCATCCATACATCAAGTATTGTTTGGAAGAGTCATAAATTCATAACAAAGGTTGGAAGTGTCGTTAATTCTTTGCAAAGTCGGATCAGAAATCAAAGTTCTTTACTATTCTTGATGTTGCCCTGCTGAATCCTTTGAACTATAGGCTTAGATGGAAGAGATGGTGAAGATGTTTACCGATTAGGGTGATTTTGAACTTGAAGGACATTTAGAGCGCAAATTTCAATATTGAATGTGCTTAGATGGCCAATTCTCTAGCTTTTTGCCAACAACCAAAGCATTGCAAGTGGGGATTAGTAGGACCACCTTGGCTAAGTGATCACAGGGAGTCTTGAGTTAAAACTTGGTGATTTAGAAGAGAATAATGGTCTTATTCCCACGATTAGCATGAGGAAGGATATTGTTGTTTCCATGACTTCTAAAAGGATCGAGGAACCAAGTCCATTACCGCCAAACTTATATAAAATATGCCACTTGGGCCCAAATTCAATATTGAATGCTTAGTTTCAACGTAGAGAGTGTGGTGAAAAGGAGGAGGCTGGGACGTTAGGTCGATGACATGCCTCATGGTGACTTGATTGGTTTGCACGTTAAGTCATAAAAAAGTTGCTTTGTTAGAAACTCGAGTATTACTTTGAAAGCAACTCTCCAGTGCAAATTATGGAAGGTGCACACTTCCCTTTTAGGCATAAAACTCTTCTCTGACTTTTTTCCTAAAATTTCTATGTCCGAGAAATCATCAATCCCAATTGTTCTTCCTTTCTTTTCCCCAAATTCATTGTCTTTAGTGAAGTTTGTTGAGAGAGGATAATTGAGTCGTCCTTTTACTTGCTCCTTTACATACTCCTGTCGAGCAGGAGAATAAAGATATTGAAAAGGATATGGTTCTAGAGCCAGAAGGAGAAAATAACTAGTCATTTTAACCATCATAGGTTCAGAGCCACAAATGAAGATGCCGAGAAGATTTCTCTTGAGCCAAAAGCTAGACATATTGGAGACGTTGCCTCTGTATATGGTTTGAGGTTACTAAGAAATTCATTTGGGATTGGCTTGTTGATGAAGAGAGAACAGAGAAACTGAGGAAGCTGGAGCATTACTGAAACCATGCCTTATGGTGAGCTGAGTGGTTCTAACGTGAAGCCATTTGTGGTTAGAAACCCCAAGGATTAACTTGATAGAAATTTTTTATTGGATATTTTGGAAGGTGTGGATTATCCTCTTAACAATAAAAGTTTTCTCCAGTAGTTTTTTGGTATTCTTAAATCTGAGAAATCATCCATTCTAGTTTTTCCCTGTTACCTTCTTATCCCCAACTTTGTTGCCTTCAGTTTAGTTTGTGAAGAGAGGATGATGGAGTTGTCCTTAACCTTGCTCCTGTACTGCAGATCCAGGATTCAGAATGAGAAAATAAAAAAGTCCTCTTAACCATATTAAGCTTTTGAGGCATATAATTAAATATTGAGAATACTTTTACATATCTAACAACTAGACATACAGAAGTTGTTTCCTCTGTAGACATTTTAAAGACCTCGATCTCTGAACCTTTCATAGATCGGTCATGGATTGTCAACTGCAACATTGACAATCTTTCTATTGTAACTTCATTGTTTTATTGTATCTTTTGCTAAACTTTTCTTGGTTTTGTTTTGCAAAGATGGATAGTATGCTGAAGAAGCATGCCGATGACACTATGCTACAATACGGTAATTCTACTTTCTAGAGGAATAATAATAGTCAGTTAAGCATCTACCTCTTCAAGATGACTCTGTCCTTAAAGTAATGAGATGAACTTTATTAAGAGAAAAAAGAAATATTTTATGATCTTGAGAACCAAGTTTTTGATGCACTAGGCTCTGTACATAGTGGGATGCCTCAAAGCTATGGAGCAGAGTAGGCATCTTGCTAAGTAGAGATTCAAGATTACCCAAAATGCTGTGTGGAATGCTAAAACTAGATTAATATCCATAATTGAAGAACTTTATGACAATATGCTTCATTATTCAGTGGAAGATTTGAGGATGAAGAATCTTCTGGCTATGAACATGAGATTGTTGAATTCGCTGGATGAAAAGGATATCATTGTTTTTAAATAAAAAAATGCTGTATTTTTGTAATTTGAGGGTAGGTTTTGGTTTCCTTTAGATGCAAAATAAGGTACCGACTTTTTTTCCTCCTAGAGCAGATTAAAATAGGTTGAGTAAATAAATTAAAGATGATTGAAGTGGGATTTGCATATAAAATTAAACTTATGGGAGACTAGATAATGTCCCTGCGATCATAGATTTATAGAAGAAGCTTCTGGCATCAAAAACAGCTGCTCTTGTGGATTCATGGTAGAGTTCGGGATGTTGGTACTTATATTCTAGCTACTCTCTCTGATATGAAAAGTGGCTCTAAAATTTTTAAAAATGTATTAATAAATTAAAATGTAATCTGTTTGGATACTATTCAATTATTGTATGTAGAAGGGCTTGGAATAAAGGAATATGAGAGAAGTGTGGTTTTTATGTATTGATTTTCTTAATGTAACTGGATTTCTGAATGAATGAACATTTGGTGTTGGACTTGAATAGTTTTTTGTATTTTTTTTTTTCTTTTAAATCTTTCATTTTTTCATTAATTGTTTGCTTAACTTGGCTTTGATTGCAAGTTGAGTACTTGTGCCTGGGTATTCAGTGATAGCCTTTGTTGTTGTTTTTTTTTTTGTTGAATGTTGATCTTGTTTTTTTTTTAGAGGCAATTTATACTTAGTTGTTAGTATTAACAGGTTGTTTTTATTGTAGAATACACCGAATTGAAATGCTTGGTTGTTCGTTGTGATCATAGAACTATGCCTTCATTGTCAAAGTCAAAATCGCTTTTCTTTTTGCATTGGCGGGTATTTAAAATAGGCCACAATAAAGAATATTTGAGAGATAATTGATCAATAGAAAATGACACGGATAAATTATAAAAACGACTTATGTGATTGAAGATCAATAAAATTTTCATTCCCTCGTCAAGTAACACTATCCCCTCAGGAAATAAATCATAAAATAATATTATCAAATAATATATTGTAATAAACGTGATTAATTTTTTTGCTTATGATTCTTCTTAGGAGAATTGTCATGTTGACTATCAATGAGAATTATTCAATTTTTGAGTGGAATTTTTCTTGAGAGAGCGAGTACACGAGAGCTTGTTTGAGAGATAAATTCTTCGAGAGCTCTAGTTTGTAAAAACCGAAATGACCAATGATTAATGCCTTTGCCATGCAGCCATAGAAATAATTCTGAAAATTGAACACATTTTGGTTGATTAGATGGACTAATATATCTTTCGTTTAATCAACATAATAATGCATCCATAAAGTCTGATGCCAATTGGTACATAAAGATTTAAGGTTAAAATTTTCAAATGTGATATATGCAAATCATGAAAGAGAAATGGAGCATTTTTAAATTACAATCCAAAAATTTACTTTCTTTGAATACAACAACAACAACATGCCTTTGTCCGACTAAGTGGGGTCGGCTACATGAATTCTTCTTCTCCATTGTGTCCTATTGAGTGTCATTTTCTCATTTAATTCTAATAGATTATGTTCTTTTTTAATACAATTTGCCTAAGTCTTTTTAGGTGTACCTTTGCTTTTCTGAACATAAGTCGAATCTAAAACATCTAATCTCCTAACATGATTATCAGATGCTCGGCTTTTAATTTGACCAAACCAACTAAGGCGACTTTCTCTAATTTTGTCCGCCACTGGAGCTACAGCAACCCTATCACGGATATATTTATTTCGCATTTTGTCTCCGAGTGTCAAGTCACTAATCCACCTAAGCATTCTCTTCTCAGCCACACTTTGTTTTTTGCTTCTCTTTTAAAGGCCAACATTCTGCGCCGCAGGCTAACTTTCTTTGAATGTAAATGATACTTATGAGAATTAGAACCCTAAATAATAATATAATGATCAAATGAATCCTAGGAAATCAACTAGACATTTAAATTACATAAAACCAACGAACAATTGTAATTTAATTACTATTAAATAAATTTCATTTGTGTCTGATTTAAACGAAAATTAATAGCACTAGCAGGTCGATTGCTGTTTGTGTAGAAGAAATTAAATCGAGGAAAGAAGTTTACCGAACTAAGAAATTAAGGTTTCATGCTAGACAAAGAGAACTTCTCTCGAAATCACACAGTTACACTTGTATTGCATTCAATTGAGTCTCCGTGATTGGGTAGCCATAGTTTCCTTTCCAAGCATTACTTTTTAAGATTCAGTTGACAATTTTAAGTACCCATCCAATCTTAATGCCCGTGAGTTTCTTTTTCAACACATGCTTATTTAATATGAGATGCTTGTGAGCTTCTTTTTCAACGCATTCTTACTCAATATTATTGCTCGACAGTATTTCTGACACTGCTCAAACACCATAGGGATGTAGAGACTCATGATCTTTTATTTTAGTGCTGGACTATTAAATATTATGAGGAAATGGGGTAATTTACATACATATTACCTAATTCCTATGTAATTACATATCTAACACCTGAACTTTATATATTTATACCATGAAATCTTTCGTATACCATAAAAAATATCAGTATTTTAACTTTCCAAAAGTGAAATACACGTTTTAATGCAAAGTAAGGTGGCATATTTGTAAAAGTTGAAGTTTTGGTGTTAGATATGTAAATACATAATAATTGAGTGGTACGTATGTAAATCTTCCTAGGAAATATTGAGGCTTTAATTGTGCAGATAAATTCCAAGTGCACTGTTTCCTGGGTTTGTATTGGTTTGGTAGAAGGCTGCATTGTCACATTGGCATGGTTATGGGTGGGGTTTGACTTATTGAGTTAGTTCCTTGGTCCGGTTTGTATAAAGATTGTTTGCCTATATTTTTGTCCAATCTTTTCTAAGATTTCTGATTTTATTCCTTATAAATTAAATATCTTATTCCTCAACCCATTAGACAGTTCGTAGGCCAAGCGTGGAAGATCTGATTAATGAAAATAACTTTTTTTATTTAATAAAGATTTTGATCAATTGCAGATCGATTCTTGGGGATTTTATGAGGATTGATCAATGATTTAGCTTAGACTGGTATATCTTGCTACTTGAAATAATCAGAGAAGTGCTGAAGAGTATTTATTAAAGTTAATTCTTCACAATGCTGTTTTGTCATGTCTTACCTCAAATTTGTGATTCAAGGTCTCTTTGGGGCAGCTCCAGCTTAATAATAAGCTGCTGTGAATAAATTTATTGTCTGTTTGTTTATTGCAGTTTGAAAACAGTTGTGCTGCAGCTGTTTCCGGACAGATGAACATTCTGCCCCTGTATATTAATGTTGTTTGCAACAGAATTGTCATACCAATATATATATATAGATATTTTTTTAGACGAAAAAAATCCAGTGCAGAAACTACAGAAAAATGCTATACACTTCACTTAACAGTGAATATCATTATTACTAAAATTAAGACGAAGCATATTAGAATAATATTTAATAATATGGTAATATTATTTTTAAAATATCGACGTATGTCACGAGCTAAGCCGTCCTCTAGGGATACTATCTATGTCTGATCACTCTCGGTAGTGGAATCTTCCAGCATATTTGCCCAAAAAAAAAAGTTAGAGTTTTACGTGATTCTCCGCGAGCACCTATAAAACTTCCTCTCATAGATATATGACTAATGTGAAGTTTGCAGAGAACTTTAAAGTCCACAGAAGCAACGCAATCATCAGGAGGTACTAGAAATCATCAAACTCATCTTTTCGGAATGCTTTAAAAGACATCTCATTGGACATAACATAAGTAAAAATTATTAAAAGAAGTAATTAATTATAGTTTTATGCAACTGTGAGTTCTCAAAGAACTCAACTCATTATCATTAACATATGGGGATGTCATGTAGGGGAGCGCTTTATGGGCCAGTTATAATAATTATACATCAAGCATATTTCCCAGATCGACTTTTTTTAAGCAAATGTCACAAAATATTAATTTTCTCTTTATCCAATATTACAGATGAATCTGCCTCTTTTGTCTTAAACATTGTATTACTAGTATGAACTAAAACAAGTTAACATAAACATTTTTCATGAAAATATTTAACATGGCTCGAAAATATAAAAGAATGCCACAATAGCATCACCACTGGTCCTCTGCACCACAACAATTACGCATAACCGCTACCACCATCTCCACCCACACAATAGTAGTACAAACCCCTTCACACACGCACACAACACAACTTAGACCTCCAAATCCCTCCCTCCAAACAACAACACACTAACCAACACATACACAACCACACAACACATCCACCATCAGCAACACATCTACAACCACACTGAAAATACCTACCACCACCTCACCCATATAGAAACACATCCACCATCACCAACACACCACAACCACATGGATACCCAATCACCACCTCCAAACACATCCATCTCTTCCACACACAAACACCACCAACTCCATCTCCACATCTACGCACGAACCACCCTTCACCACCACATCCACATCCTTCTACCCAAACGCATCCACTCTCATACCCACCACATAAACAATATCAGTCAACATCAACCAAATGCACATAATCCGTTATCAACCGAAAAACACCCCTTTGCACGTGATTACAAGCCATTGAACTTAAAAGAGCAAGCATAAAATTGAAATCCAACATCAATTGAAGACCAACTCCCATTTTGAAGTCTCACACATGGGTTCCAATATGAACCAAAAACCAAATAACCATATGAAATTGTCAAATCAAAAACCACAAAATCTTGAGCATGGTATGCATTAACCAACAGGATAGGGAACCACCGCACAGAGGAAACCGCTAACTTCTCGGGCATTATAAACCTTTTGCAAAATAAAAAATCACAAATATGTTAGGGTATAGATTACCTAGAAGGAAGAATACGAATTAGTGAAACCAAATTCTCGGGCATTAAAAGCCCTTAGCAAAATCAAAAGCTAGTTAGGGTACATATTACCCTGCATGAAAAAAGAGGCGCAGAGGAACAACCGCAAAAACACATCCACGAAAGCATATAGGCATTTCCAAAAATAAAAACAGTAGCATATTTAAGATAAGGATTACCCAGCAAGAAGAAGCACCACATAGATAAGAAGGCACCACAACAAAAAGACACCACACAACAAGAAGGTGTCACAACATGAAGACATTGCATCAAGAAGGCACCATAGCAACAAGGCACCACACAGAGGAAACCCTATCCATGAGAATCGCACGCGAGAGAGAAGAGAACTCACCTTATCCGTGAGAATCGTGTGAGAGAGAGTGGCAACCCTATCCATGAGAATCACTCGCGCGAGAGAGGAGAGTTTAGGGCAAGTATCTCAAGAGAGAGAGCATCGCGGAAGAGGAGTGCACTGCTATGGAAAGACAAGTGAACAGACCAAGCGGTGAGGAAAGGGGCAAACGGGATCACGAAATAAGGAAGGAACGTGGGCCACGGGCCGCGTGGGCATGCATGTGGTCGCGTTTTCTTCAGCATTTTTAATGAAGCCATCATGCCACGAGTCTTCAAACAGGGGATTTCGCGTCTGCATGCCACATCGTGGATGTGCCGCAGCCCCAAACGGATAGTCTGGCCTTTTTTGGTTGCCTTAGGTAAAGTTCATTGCCACTTGTAGTAGCCCGATTATTATGAAGTTGGTTAGATGTTTTATTCTTTTTTCAAGCAATTTTTATTTGGAAGATTTACATACATACTACTCAATTCCTATAACTTATCTTACACCTATACTTCAATTTTTACATGCATACCACCTCACCTATGCATAAAAATGTGTATCTCACTTGCTAAAAGTTAAAATGGTGGTATTTTATATGGAAGATTTGGGTGTTATAAATATTAAAGTAAAATTTAGGTTTTAGATGTGTAAATACATAGGAATTGTGTGGTATGTTTGTAAATGCCCCTTTTAATATTCATTAGTTTGCATAGAAATTAACCGTATTCGGTGTTATTTCTGTCAAATAAAATCAAATTCAAATCCATTGTGTAGTAGATAAGTGAATTATCTCCCATAATTTCATGGTTTAATTTGAAAATTCTTCGACAGTCCTTTGTTAGGCCTTTTTTTTTTTAGACTATCCGTGCCAAAAGTTTCAGGTTTTTCTTTTAATATATTAAAATTGTGTTTAAGATATTGTCTTTGAGTTAATACAGTCATTGATTATATCAGAAGATACATAACCAATATTTTGTAAGTTTTGATTCAAGTGGCAAGCATGCATCTAGAAGAATTTTTTGTGTGGTTGGGACAAAGTCTTTTATATTTTTCTTTGCCTCTCCGTTTTGCTCCATTTTTAGGCATTCATGTACATACCGCATATGTATTTACATACTTAACATCTAAATTTTATTTTTTTTACATTTATACCATCTAAATCATTCATATCACATAAAAATACTTCTATTTTAACCTTTGAAAGGTGAAGTATACATTCTCATGCATATGTAAGGTGCCATAAATGTAATCAGTTATTAGTAAGATATGTAGATGCATAGGATTTGAGCGGTAGGTATGTAAGTTTTCCTTTTCTAACTACAAAATATTTATTTTTACCAGTAGCTTGCTGTCTGTGTTAGCTGTGTGTCTTATAAAACTTCATGCCTGGTGGTATTTAACTGTAATGTTGATGATGGAAGCAAAGGACCATCTCTAAACATATTCTGAATGTGTTTCTTAGCTTCATGTTATATAATCAGAAACCATTCAGTATCCGTCTTCACTAAATACACCCTTTTTTTCATATATATATTCTTACTATTTTTTTAATGATTCATATGGATTTACAATCTAACACATAAACTTCAATTATTACATTTATGCGACGTCTTTCCAATACATGTAAAATATTTCTCTTTGCATTGGCAGGAGGGTGAAACTTCTATCCCTCGAGGGATGTTCGAAGATAACAACAGAGGGTCTGGAATCAGTATTACTGTCATGGAATGATTTGCAGAGCCTCACAATAATCTCTTGCAATGGTATAAGAGACGATGAAGTTAGTCCATCCCTTTCAGGCCTTTTCTCCGTTCTCAAAGAGTTCAAGTGGCGGCCGGACTCCAGATCTGTTCTTTCCATGAGTCTCCAGGGAACTGGAATGGGGAAGAAAGGTGGAAGGTTTTTCAGAAGATTCCGTGGCTGAACATATGTCCATTGCTTTAAATGACTTTGCCATCAAAAGAGCCTGATTGGGTATACGGGGTTTCGAAACTTGATCGAAGAATATGGTTTGGAGAAGAATGTTGGATGAGTTCAGGCTGAACGTTGGCCCGAGTTATGATATATTTTACTTGCTGAAAAGCACACAATTTTGTGCTTGTTGACCTGGTAGAGTATGAAAGTTTAGTTGTTGCTGCTGTTGCAGTTTAGTAGCTGGAAAAGCGAACTGTTACTTCAAAGTAGGTTTTATTCAACTTCCATCTAATACTTGCAGATATAGTATCTTTAAAGAAAGATTTTTCTCATTCATTATATATACTAATAGCCCAAACTTCTTAATTAATAATGCAGATGAATAGTGTTGATCAGATGAATCTAACCAGTTTAAAATTAAAGATATCATTCTAAATGTTTGAAATAAAGCTGTGAAATCCGCTCATAAAAATTAGCATTGGCTATATGATCACTCGGGATTCATTTTGTTTTCATGTTTATATAAATGTTGTTGTTTGCCATTTCTCAAAATGGGACTAAAAGAAAAATGAAAAAAGTACAAGAATATTTTTATGTGACTTTAAGGGATATATTTATAAACTAATTTTTAGAAGATTTACATACATATCATTCAATTTATATGTATTTGTCTTAACACCTAAATTTTAATTGTTTATACATGTCACCTTCTCTATGCATAAAAGTGAAAATACATCTCATAATTTATTTCACTTTTTATATAAGAAATATCTTAAAAAATTTATATGTATTTATACATATTAAAATCATCAAATCTGTTCTCAATTCTGGATGAAAATTATTTAGATTTATTTTGAAAAAATTATATTCTGCCCCCACTTTGAAACTTTTTTAACCTAAAACTAATGAAAATATTATATTGTGCTCGGAAACTAAAAAAAAATATTTTTTATGCTTGAAGAAAGATTTGCAACAGTAAAGCAATAATTTAGTTTTTGATAAAGATCAAACAAACACACAAGTAATTAAAATAATTGGTAGAGACTAGAAGTTTTGATATGGAAAGTCTTATGTTTTCGTTCTTTTTTTTTCTTTTTTTTTTTTTTTTTGTTGTAAAAAAAGTAGCTAGTTTGTCCATTGTCGTATACTTCTATTTTTCAAATAAGTCTCTTCTAAATAATGTGAATGATCATAAGAAAAGAGGAACCGAAAAAAAAGACTTACGATAAAGATGACAAACAAGAGAAAGAAATATGGAGAGTTTACGTATGATAAACTTCACAATGATAGGTTAAGTATGTCCACCCAAACAAAATCGAGCAGAAACAACTTGGACTGACATCCACGAGTGAATACCCTTATAGACTACTCACAATTAGATATTCAAGTTTGTTTGCTTGTTATGGTATTTTTAGTACTCCCAAAGGGACATATCCCACTTGATAAATCACATCTTGGGATAATACTCTTTATCCAATGGAGTTATGCTTACAATAGTAGTAACGACTAACACAAAGCTAATAAAGGATGGTGATTTCGTATGGGAACGCTTCGATACTTTCAAAGCTCTCGCCAGGACACTGGGCAGAGAGCGGGCCTCTCACGGTCCCACATGGGTAACAAACTCATCGACATACGGAGCATGTGAAATAACTGAGTCTTCCTGTCGGAGAATCCTGATATGTCAAAGCATATCTGGGTCATAAGGGAAGAGCAAAAATCATTGTATCTCAAGCAGGCGATACCTCATCAATAATCGGGCTGTCGAGATGATACGAAGGCAAAATGAATGACAGGGCTCAATAGGGGTAGTCACAGGAAGGGATGAGCAATCCCTAGAAGATAGAGGTATTCAGGTCAGGTTACTATGGTCATGTCATCCTAAGTTACTATGACCATGAGTTTACCTGATCGTGAAGTTAGTCAACCCAACACGTCCAGAAATTCTCGGTCAGCAATTCGTGAACTGAGTCATCCACGGGGACCTCGGTAGCTCTAAAGTCAAATGAAAGAAACTTTATCCTATGACTATCCAGTGAAGCTCCAAGACATAAGACTTATACTCGTTGAATGGCGAGGATGTCGCTGAAAAGAAGAGAAATGAAAGTTCAGCTACAATGCTCGATACACTCCCAACAAAAGGACTTACATCCCATCCGGGTCGGGGAAGCCACTAACGACATAAGCGCACTAGACAACTACCTAAGTAGAAATCTAGTTTGACCAGTCAGGTTGGAGAAGCACGAGGACTTCTTCTTGGGACATGTAGATGATGTAGTTATCTAAAGCGATCCTTAGATATTATAGAGGCCCTATAATATGACTTGGGTTACACCCATGCAAGACAGACTAGCCTAGCCCGAATGCCATGCAAGAAAGTAGAAAGCAGGTTTTGAAAATTCCTAAATTTTAATTTATTTGAAATTTTTATTAAAATTATCATAGAAAAAATTATAATTTTGAGCTCTTAAAGGGCCTAAATTGTAATTTTTATAGCATCTCATATACAACTAGAAAGAAACAGGGGAAATAGCCCAAGCATGCAATCATGCATGAAAAGCAGTAGAACAAGCCAAGTAAAATAATAAAGAAAGGTTGGTGTTGCTGCATTGACGACATATCCCAGAAAAGAAAAAGGCAGTGAGACTCTGCATACATCTCTGGTTTTAATTCTATACATAAATGAATGTTAGAATTAAGATATGAGACATGAACCTGTTGTTCCTGGTCCCTATCAGGTGGCTTGGTGGTTTTGGCACTTCGAAAGTTGTGTTTGTATCTTATTTCTAATACAGACACTTATTAGGACTCTAGAAAATACATTGGGAAAAATTTTAAAAAAAAACTCGAACTATAAGAAGACAATGTCAGCGGGATAGCCAAACAAGCATGCAGTGTCTGGGCCATGCCTAGTGGGGGAGCTAAGCAACGCCTATGGAAAAGAGTTAGTAATAATCATCAGGCTGCTCCTACTTTTTATTGTACATGTGTGTGCACATATATATGACATGCTACCATGCAGAAGACTGCTCTAATATACTACCATGCATAACATACAGGCACACACAAGCACAACCAAAAGCACAAAAAGTGACGCATAGTTAGAACAAATAAACAGACAAAGAAAAATAACCAAAGATGTCGAAAATACTACCAAGCACCCTAGTTCTAGCCTAACACAATCTAACAAGAAGTGTTCCAACCAGCATCTAAGTGCATAAATTAAGTCTCCTTGTATGTATGACTTTGACGGGGTCACCACACCAGCCCCATCCTAAAGATACAAATGATCTAAAGGGTGTCATCCAGGATAGATTTTGAACAAATTTGGTCTTAGATATGACCTAGTTTGAGAGGTAGCGGCCCAAAAAATGGGTGTGTCATGGACGTAGTAACCTAGAGGGTGGGTGTGTCATGAAGGCAGTGACCTGAATGGTGGGTATGATGAGGAGGCAGCAGCTTGAAGAGTAGATGTGGTGTGGAGGTAGCGGCCCAAAAGGGGTGGGCATGTCGTAGAGGCAGCGGCCCAAAAGGGGTAGACATGTCATGAAGGCAGTGGTTTGAAGGATGGGTATGTCACATAGGCAATGACTCGAAGGGTGGGTGTGTCGAGGAGACTGTGATTCGAAGGGGTGGGTGTGTCGTGGAGGCAGTGACCAGGAAGGTGGGTGTGTCGAGGAGGCAGTGACCAGGAGAGTGGGACATGTATGATGGGTGTGTCGTGGAGGCAGTGGCCTGAGGGTGGGTGTGCCATGGAGGCAGAGACTCGGAGGTTGGTGTGCCGTGGAAGCAATGACTCGGAGGAGTGGGTATGCTGTGGAGGTAGTGACCCAAGGATAACCTACAGTTCAATGTGGTGTCATAAAAAGAGAATGTGAAGTAATTCTCATCGAGGATAATTACACAATGGTTAGGCTTGATGTTTAAACCGTTCGGTCACATGATGTGTGAATGTGCGGGATAAGTGTATGAGGACGCAAATCTAAATGCACACAACTTCAAGCATGTGAGTGTTGACCTCATTTTTGATGAGGTCTTCCTTTCTTCTTTTTAGTGCTTAGGATCTAGCCTTAGGCTTTTCCTTTGACTATCTTAGAGGACTAGAATTGGGACCCGCCTTTAGAAATTCAAACCACTTCTAAACTCCCCGCAAACTCCACAAACTCGACTATAGACCCCTAATCACCTAGAGGGTCGAAATCAAATGTGGAAGTTTAAAGGATGAGTTCCTATAGTGATTCTTCGGCCTTAGGACCGCCTCCAGGTGGCCTCGGTCCGGTGAAGGGGCCGACATACACTACACTTACACACTACATTTCCACACACTTCCTAAAACCACACCCATACCCAACTCGACCTCCCGACTCATGTAGGTGATTCACATGGATGGTCCTTAACCCCTAAGCCCTCGGCTAAGAGGTTAGGAACAACATAATGAATGCCTCAAATGAGTCCTTTCATGGCTCATATGGGCTTGAAATGGCTTCATGGCTCAACCAAAATGATTTCTTTCCACCCAAATTCACCCAATCTTCAATTTCCCAAATTTTCAATTTTCGACCCCGGACCCTACACCTACTAAACCTACCCAAAACCCTCGAATTACCCAAATTTTTGCAAAATCTCCAAATTACCTAAAATTTTCCAAAATCAATCACAAACACCTCCACATCACTCAAATTGATCATCAATACCCAAAATACCCTTCTTGGCCTAAAAATCCAAAAATTCAGAAAATTCCCGAAAATTCCGGAAAATCCCAAATATTCCCAATTTCATTTTGTCCAACTACACCATGGGCCAATTTTGTCAATTTACCCTACTTTTGTCAAAACCCCCAAATCGACCCATTTTAACCCAAAGTGGACCCAATGTCAAACCAAACCTACCCAATCGACCCCAATTTTGGTCCAATTCAATTCTAAACTTCAATTCAACATTCCCAATACCAATTTAGACCAAATCCAAGTCCAATTTGGTTGACATTTGGATCCAACTCCACTTTTGGCCTTAAAGCCCAATTTCGACCTAAACCCAAACCTAACCCAAATAGGCCCAAACCTCAAAATCAAAACCCAACCAAAGCTAAAACCTCTTTGAAACACTCCCATAAACATTTCTAAACATTTATTTTACATCAATTTCAACTCTAGCCCAACATTGGCCCAACTTGGCCCACTTGGACCTATATTGGCCCATTCACCAAAAGAATTCAAATCCAACCCAATTCAAGTCCAAACTACCCCAAATTTGCTTCAAGTCACTCATGACACATCCATGAGCTAAACCCAATAATTATTTGGCCCAACCTCTTTACAAAATTTCATCCCAAAATCCATTTTAAAATTCAAGAGCCCACTTTCCTAATCCATCTTAAAAGCCCATCTAAAACCCTTTCAAAAAGCCCAAAATTCTTCCAAGGCCCATATGACATTTCCCCTCATCATACTTTCAATTAAAATCATCCCTAAGTCCTAAATTCATCATCAAATAATTCCAAATCAAGCCTCATGCCAAATCACCCCTAAATACCAAAATTTTCCTTAAATCCATTTCCATGAAATCGACTTTACTTTTCCCAAGCCAAATGGAGCCATGGAGCCATGCATAAGCCATATGCAAGCCATGAGAGCCTCTTTACATGTCACCATGCCATTTTGGGCAAAAGGAGGAGGCTCTTTCCTTAACTCCTAAAGGTGGTTAACCACTTACATGATTCCACTAAACCATGCTTAAGCCTAATCGTACTTGGATTGTGACTCGACCCCACTAATCAAGCCGATCCAAATCACTTTCTCCTCAGCCTAAACCAGTGCCTCGGGTGGTGCACCTAGCCCAAATGGGTGGGTTGACCCATTTAGGTCCAAATCTAGCCATGCCCCATTCCACTTTGGATCAAAGCCTTTACACATGTCCATGGCCAATTGATCGCACAAACCTCCAGCCCCGACCCACCCGACCCCGAGGGTGACCCATGCTCGGCCGGCCGGCCACCGTGCCGCCGGAAAACACCATGGCCGAGAGCTCACATGTGAGCCAACATTGAAATTCTCACTCGCCGAGCCGCCCCGTCCCTAGTGGTCACCATGGCTGATCTTCTCCTCACCAGCAGCAGTCGATCCCAAGCCCTAACTCTCCCCGGAGGCCCCCGACCACTTCTATTTAAACTCCACCCCTCTCGGCCATAAGGGGAGCCAAGCACAAACCTTGCCGAAACTCGCCAAAATTGTTCCAAACCCTTCACCATCCTTAGAGCAGTTGATCCCAGGTGTCAATTTGCCCTAATCCCCACCAACGAGCCCAATTTCTCAACCGAAATTCCACCCAAAACCGTGACACTTTGCCACAGCTGAGCCAATCCTCAAATCGACCGGTCCTACACCTTCACCGGACCAAGAGGAGAAGTTTCCCACCGAAAGCCCCATCTCCAGCCACCTAGGCTGCTCCACTCTCCAAGCTTTGTGATCGACCGTGGTCACTTTCATAGCTAGCAATTCACTGCACTGTGAGACTTCATCTCGGAGCCCGCCGGGACCCAATCGAAGGTGCAACAACTCTCGATCGAAGCCACACTTCTCCGAGCTAAGGTATGAGCTAACTCTCCATCCCGAGCTTCGGAGATTCTTCATTTCGAATGCCTTAGTTTCAATGCATGTTAGCCGTATAGATGTGTTCGTCTCTTCAAGACGAATCCATAGAGCATAAGAACATGAAAATCCATCGAGAATCGAGTGAGATCTTAGTGGATTTAGTGTGGACGGCTCTCGGGCGAGAACACTGGGGACGATGAACGGATGCCGTCCATTCGATACACGCGCGCACGGACGGCCGGGATTGCGTCGGACCGGGAGACGCGTACGAGAACCGCGGGGCCCGGACCGCCGACTCGGGTGGCGGCGTCGAATGGGAGCGCGACGCGCGTGCGTTCGGAGTCGCCGAGGTTTCGCCGGCGCCGCGTGGATAAATAGAAAATTAGTGGTATTTTCTTATTTATTTAATTCCCTAAACTTCAAAAATCCATATCTTTGTGTAGAAAAATCACAAAAATAAAATGAAAATACCCCTCGCTCGATGAATGCAGTGAGAATAATGTGGAAAAGAAATCATTTAATTTAATTAAGTATTTTATTTTTTATGATTTATTTACTCTCTCGCATACATTTAATTCTCCATGCATGTATACAATTCACCATGGCATGAGACCATGAGGCTTTGAAGCCTCCGAACTTGGGAACATTCCCCGAATTTTCCAAGGTCGTAGGCCATCTCTCGTGAAAAGTTATTTATTTTTCAAATGCATGTTGTCGTTTTGAGTATTTTAATTCCAAAAATTAGCATGTTGTGAAATAAATTCTAGAAATATTTGGTGATGTTCCTTATGACTGCAGAACTCTAGGAAAAATAAGACTTCGAGTTAATTCACTCGCATTAACCCTAATCGGCTTAAACACCCAAAATAGGTCTTTAATTAATTAGAGTTAACCGTGCATCAAATTGACTTGAAATCAATTCTCCACTCGACCTTTAGGATCAGAGGAATCCACCATAAAAATTTGAAGTCAATTGGACTTGGTTAGCCCCACTAATTGGGTTGATTAAGTCACTTAGCCATTTTAAACTTTAAAAATTCATAACTTTTAAAATACTTTTCAAAAATTCATCAAATTGGTTTTGGAGCCTCTCCGATATCAGGGGAACCTAAGAAAATTAAAATTTCAATTTTCTAAAAAAGTTGATTTTTAATAATATTTTAATATTTTTAATAATTAAAAAATAATAAAAATCACAAAAATAATAAAATTCACCAAAATGTCACATTTTAAATTTTAATCACTTAGGAACAAATCCCACATTTTTCCTAAGTCTATTTAGTGAGATATTAAATTTTAAAGCTCTAGGGTAATTTTAAAATTAAAAAATGTATTTTCTAGCATTTTCACTAAAATAATTATTATAAATCATAGAAAAATCAGAAAATTGCAAAATTTGTTTCTCCGGTTTCCTTGATATCGTAGAGATTTTTGAAAAATATAAAATCCATTTTTCAACATTTATTTTATTTTTAAATTAATTAACACTCCAAAACTCAAAATAATTATAATAAAAATAATATAATTCAAAAAATCACCAAAATTGGTCCAAGTGCTTCTCTGGTCATTAGGAATGTCCCCTAATTTTCTTAAGGACAGAAACTTTCCCTTGGTCATGTTATCAAATTTTCCTCGAAAATCTCTATTTTCCACCAAAAATAATTATATAAATAAATTAAATACGTAAAAATCACATTTTCTCCTCTCATGTCTTTATTGACATATGAGTGAAGTCACATAAAAATTTCAAGTTCATTCGAGTTCAATTTAGTGAGTTATGAAATTATTAAGCTTAATGGGTAAATTGGTAATTAAACTTTTAACCCTTAATTAAAACTTTAGGTTTAATAAAAAAGTCAACAAGTAAAATATTTGATCTTAATCTGATTTGGATGATTGAAATTTAAATAATTAAAGGGTAGAAACCCATTAAATAATTTTAAAATGATTAAACTTTAATTAAATAATAGATTAAATTTGGAAGAATAATAAAATTTGAATTATTAAAATAAGTGATCTTTATTAGGAAGAGATTTATTCTTTAATTTAAAAATCCCTAAATTAATTATATCAACTAATACTCAATTTTTTAATTAAAATGATAACTCAAATTTAAAATATTAAAAGACTTAATTAAATTATTAAAATCTTTTGAAATTTCAATTAAAATTAAAAATAAAGTAAATTAAAGATAAATTAAATTAAGATTAAATTAAATTTAATAATTAAATTAAATTAAATTAAACAATTAAATTAAATTAATTAAAATTAAATTAAATTAAATTAAACAATTAAATTAAATTAAATTAAATAATTAAATTAAATTAAATTAAATAATTAAATTAAATTAAATTAAAAAATTAAATTAAATTAAATAATTAAATTAAATTAAATTAAATTAAATTAAATTAAATAATTAAATTAAATTAAATTAAATCAAATTAATTAAACATCAAATCAAATTAAATTAAATTAAACTAAATATAAAACAACTTCAACACTATTCCAAATTTAAACTCTTTAACTTAAACCAAATCATTTGAATACTAACTTACCCTCGAAAGCTTTCGATTAATATAACTCCTAAATGAACATTAAATGAAGTGTTACTTCACTCATAGTGATATTCAAATGTCCTAGCTTAATTGAAGCAAGTTAACAAGACTTAAAACCCTGGACGATCGATTCATTTATATAATTAAATTCATTTGGACTTAAAACAATCCTGAAATATCGAAAAGATGTTTAAGATCCTTCTTAAACACTTTCTCAATATGATAGGATATTTATAAGAACAATCAATTTGATTATTCTTGGATGAAGAAAATCGTCTTCAAACAAAAACACAAAGAACCTAGACGTCATAGAAATGTACCAACTATAGGATTAGAATTTAGTAAAAACCATAACCTTTCCTTACTTTACCTAGAACCTCGCTTAAATATTCTAATTGTGTTTTAAGTGCAACTAGGATGATCGGAAGACCCTCCAGTACGCATTTGTATTATTGCAATTTACTTTCTGCAATCTACTTTTCGCAATTTACTTTATCACGAATCGCGTTTATTTTTCTGTACGATAAAACAACTAGTTGCATGAAAACCCACACCTTTAGTGATAGACCCTAAAACCGAAACCAAAACTAAGTTAAAAGTCATTGCAAGATAAAATTCACCGCCACAACATTTCAAAATATAAAACAACTCAAAATTTAATCACAAACGAACACAAAACTACAATTAAAACTAAATTAAAACGTCCCGTTGGATGATCGGAATACCTCTGGATGATGTAACCTACGTGTTGCTAACTGGATTTCCCACTGGCCTAAATGAAAGTGTGGAACTCATTCAACTGAGTTTAGCAAATTCATCCTGACTAAGTGAATCCGATAAAAATAATGATGCTGAAGGATGGAACCGTGGGATCTTAACCTGTGTCGTTATAATCAACTTTAAGATTTGTTTTAAATAAAACATAAAAAACACCCTGAAATTAAGGTTTTCTCAAACCAAAACACTTTTCTTAACTCCCGATTTATGATTTCTAAAACTAAACCTCTCGCAACAACAAGGAGCTCTGAGTATGGTGGCAAAGACGACCATCGTCATCAAGAAACTCGAGTCTACTTCAAGAAAATTTTCCTGAATTAAAACAACCAAGCCATATGACTTCGAGGTAGCTTCGTCTAAGTGCAACATAAATCCTCAACTCTTCGTTAGGCATTTGCATTGCAAATTAAGCCCTAACCGGTCTTAGGATTCCGAGGTAGTCGTCCGATACGACAATAAACCCTCACATCTTCTGAATGCTATTTGTTTGATTTTATCATACAAATATAAGCCCTAATTAATTGAAATTGCGCAAGATCAAAACATTTAAATAAGTATTAGGACTTTCCTAAATTCAAGCCAAACGATAGGATAGTCGGGAAATTATCGAAGTTCACTTCGAATCGATGATTTCTCCTACCTTTCTTCCTTTGGATTCACAAAACAAAATGTTCCAAAAATTTGATCCATTCCCTATCGAAACTCCAAAATTCAATCTTCGAAAACCTTAAACTTTGAAATTCTTGATAGCGTAATCATCGATTATTATCGAGAGTTTTCTTAGGTGATTCCCGTCACTTAAGATGTAATTAACTATAGTGGCTTGCCCTTATAGGAATTTTAAAGAACCTGAGTAATATAAACCCCGTTTAATGTTTTCATATTAAGCAGGGAAACTTGTTTGGCTTATAAAATCGGTTCGCAGACCAAACGGATGTCACTAATCTTCTAGTTTATATAATCAAGCCCCACCATCAAGCGAGTGTGTCTATCCTTAGGGATAGATACACTGGTCTGTGGTGCGGTGCTCGTTTATATAAACTATTTGAGATGTGAGGTCGGTTTAATCTCATATCTTAAAACTTTCAAATTTAAAAATTATTTTCAAAATCAAATACTACTTTTCAAATTATTTATTTTAATTAAATTAAAAATTCGCCGACAGATTTCTGTTAGGCGACCCCTCTTCAAAATAAAACACGACCTAAAATATGCCGACAGTGAGTCATGAACATGCAAAATGTCATGCAAGACAAACATGCAGAAGTGCTCAAGTGTAAGTGTGAACCAATTGTGATGTAGTGCTAAGTGACATGAAGATTCCACAAAACAAATGCAGAGTAATGTGTCGTTGGGACGCACAAGTACTCTTCACGAACATACGAGGGCATATGTCTGAGGATGTACGGTGCAAGTGATGGATGTGTTAATGCAAGGTCAGGCAATCAACACTAACGCACCTGTAAGATGCACACTGTGCAAATGTAGTTGATTGTTCGACTCGTCAGGTCAACCATGGTAATCAATTTGGGAAAATGCAACCAAGGAGCCCAGTCAGGCTAACGTGACCAACTTGATCAAAGTGACTGGTCGACAGGGCCGAGGCAGCCGGTCCAACTGAAGTGATCGATCGATCGGGTCGAGTGGTCGGTCGAACCGAAGTGTCATCTTGGGCGGCCGATCGGACCAAAGTGATCGGTCGACTGACCTAAGTAGGTCGGTGAACTAAAGTGTAATGTCGACAGAGTCGGGCCGGCCGATCGAAGTGATATGTAATGCCTACCAGGCAGGGGCTCAGACTAAATTGAAATGCCAACCTGACCGGAGCAGCTTGTCGAGGCAAAATGTAATGTTGACCATGCCAGGGCTACTAGTCGAGGAAAAGTGTAGTGTCTAAATGCAACATGTGAGATGCAATACAATAGCGAGCCATACTCAACTAACACTCTCACATAGGCACTTAAGGTTTTAGCTATTGGATTCACGGCATAGCCGCCTCCGACTTTGGCAAGGAAACGTGGAGAACTTCATTTTTTGATTTCTTATAGAAGAAGTCCTTCACCGTTTGTAGGGTAGACTAGCTATATACGAACCTCCCATGATCTTATAGAATGGGTTAGCTACAAAGCTTTTCACATTCTTCAAGATCCAATAATTCCAATCCCTCCAAGAAAAGTTGGAAGCATCAAAGCCATGGTAAATTGGGATTCTAACTCACTATGATATAGGTCTAAGGCTTGCAACAGGAAGTCACTCGACTTCACAATGGATTGGCCACGAATGTGATTCCTAACCTAAGGCTTCCTCTAGGAAACAATTGGTCAATCAATAGGCATATCGTCGTGCCGACTAGTGCCAGCAGACCAACTTGCCTAGCGTAGGAGACCAAATACCTACAACAACATCACAAAGTTGGCCAATCAAAAGGCATATAGTCATGCTCACTAGTGTCGGCCAACCAACTTGCCTCGTGCGAGGGACCAAACCCACAACACCTATCAATATCTACTCCTAGAGCTGGCTACGAAAGAGAAAGTGGAGGGTTTAGGGAACCTTACCCTTCACGATGGTTGATTGACATCCTAAGTGTGTGTCCCGAGTGATGCTCTCCTCATAATGGGAGAGAAGCCCACCCAAGTCCTTCTCCAAAGTAACAAGGAAGCTCTCCTCATAGGAGCTCGTTGGAGTTTCGCCTTCACAATGTATGATGAAGCTCTCCCTCCGAAAGAGAGATTGTGAGCTCGTCGGAGTCGCCCTTCCCCTCTAAGCTACGAAGAAGCTTTCCTAGCCGCACTCCTCGGAAGGTTTGCTAGAGAAGGACGAGATCGTTGAGAAGAAGGAGAGGAAGGGGACCAACTCCATAGCTCTCTCCTTGAGGAAGATGAAGAGACTTCCCCTGATCCCTTTGCTCCAAGAGATTTTCCCCTAAGGTATCTCCAAGTTCTCCAAGGGAAGAAGAGGCTTTCACGCTCTCCCTTGTGTTCTCTCAAGTGATCTTCCAAGAAAGCTTTTTCAAGCACTAAAGACGAAGATCCCTCTAGCTCACACCTAATCTGAAGAAGATGAAGTAGCTCTCCCTCAGCAAATCCCTAACCAAGTGGAAGAATGGAGAAGAAGACCCTCCCTTCGGTCACTCCTTTTTTGCTGAAATTTCATGTGTTTTTCCATCCACCATGGACTCAAAGTGTCCCAAAAATGGACCTAGCCATCTCCAAACTCTCCATGGAAAATATACCTTGATTGGCTGCTTAAGGGTGTTTTATGGTGGGGTGGGTGAAGCTGCCGAGGATAAAAATCAAAAAGGCCAAGTGATCAGGCGGCTCTCGGGTTGGGTGGAGTGATCACGCCGCCGTGAGGCATGGTCACGCTGCTAGGGTGACTTGGACGCGATTCAAGCGTGGTCACGCCTGGGGTTGGGTGTGGTCATGCCCAATCTAGGCATTGTTACACCGAACCCCCCACTAGCTTGGGCTTCCAGAAAGGTTCGTCGATGGAGATTTCAAGTTGTATGTGAGACTAGAAAGTTTGGATATCAGTACAACGTTACCCTAGGACTTCCATAGAAGCAACGAATGCGTCTTGAGGCTCCCAAAGGCACTCAGAACGTGTGTTGTACCAAAAATAGTTGTTGATTCCTGGGAAAGAAAAAAATCATGGTGCTTAGCTCATTTGAAATTACTCACTATTTAATTGACACTTATAGTGAAATGCGAAATGCGAAGCTGATGTATAATAAATGTAACGGGCCGCGAAGGCTATAGTCAATTTTTTGGAAGTAGTCTGTCATGAATGTTTTAGACGGTAGTTATAACACTAGTTTGTCTTAGAGATCAAAGTTGGAAGTCACAGTAATAGTTGATCATGTGTCTTCAGGAGCATTGTTTGGCCACACAGGTCATAGTATGGAGCTACAGGATTTGTCAGCCATGTAGATGTAGCTGGTCACATACGTCGTAGTGGCAAGCATAGAGGTTGGAGTTGGGAGTTGTATAGTTTTTTTATCAAGTAGGTTGTGGTTGGCTATGTAAGATGTAGGGGTGAGCTGAGATAACATCCATAGGCCACAGAGGTTGGAGTTGAGAGTTGCACGAGTCATGGACCACCCCGCCATAGTTGTTCATGTAGATTGTAGCGGTGAGCTGCAAGGAAAGAGCTTCAAGAGTTGAAGAAAGTCAATATATCCTAAGTACAGTGGTATAAACATTATTATAGTGTGCTTTGTTACATCGACTTCGGAAGGCATCGTTACATCATATGCGGAGCGAGTCGTACGGTATTTGGGTGCATTGTTACACTATATCGTCCCACAATCTTCGGGGTATGTTATTACACCATATTATGGATGTGTTGCTTCGTAGGATGTTTTATTTCTCCACGATGTTGGTCATTACTCTGCACAGTGTTTCGTTGCTCCACAACATAACATGAGATTCCACAGCGCACATTGTGATTTTGTGAGGGGCTTCATTGTAATGAGTATGGGGCAGCCAAAGATGGTCCATCGTAGTCGACTGTTGCAACAGTGTGTGATGTTTGTTGGACCTCCAATGTGGAACACTGGATCTTAGCTCCTCCTCCAAGTCTCAAGCTTCCTCTAGTTCAGGTGTAAATCTCCTTTAATGAAGGGGGTAGAATTTTATTTATAATCTGAGAAATATCTCCCCATAAATAATTAATGAATCTAAGTCATTCCATTGATGACCCAAAAAGATTCGCTCAACCAACATTTGAGTGCCTTAACATAGTTGATGGATTCGTCCTGTCAAGACACTCGATCAACTATAAGTTTAACAGAATTACAATCTATTTGACATTCCAATTGAGCACGATAAGCTTCCAAAAATCACTTAATGGCTTAACATGTTTAATTTAACTAAGATTAAACCAATTTTAATTTCATTGTATTCATCTCATCAAACTATTAGTTTGAATTTGAACTTAAATATGAACTTGCTTAAGTTCAAATTCTAAATTATTTCTAATTAGACTCATAAACTTTTCTTACTCAAATAAATGTTCCAAAAATCAATGAAGATCATCTCAAGATTCATGCTAAACGATAAATTTGCTAATGGCACAACACTTTTCAACAAGAAATTATTTAATCATACAAACTAATTAAATTGGCATGTTCTTATTCATTGACCTTTCATTAAAATAATCAATACTTGAATTTACTAAGATAAATTGATCATACCACAATTAATATTGTTTCATCAATTTCCATCCTCTCTATCACCTTCCCCTCAATATCTCCCCACTACAGCTCCATGCAGACAAGTCTCACTTTCAGTTTAATATACACATTCACCTAATTGATAGTTATAATAACCACCATTACTGATCAATTCCTCCCCTCCAAAAATAGGAGAGATCACCCCCTTATTAAATTTACAATCTTTAATTATTATACAATTATACTTTAAATATGTGATGCATAATTAAAGGCTACAAAACATAAATTCTTATTACATAAGCAAAGTTTAATGGTAAAGTTACATTGAATGAATCAGTTCTTTATCAAAAATGAAAAATAAAGAAAAGGTCACTGCTTCAGCTGCTACTCTCACCTTGGAACTGCTAAACCAACCTCTGGAAGAAATGAAAAAAAAAAAAAAAAGTAAGCTAAATTTAAAAATATATATTTGTTATAACAACGAATTTTCTTAAAGATATTATATAAACAGTGAGTGACATGATAAGAACAATACAGCTTAACAATAAATAGATAAAATGTAATCTAATTATTTGAGAACCCACCTTAAGAAAAAGCAATGGGGATGAAGCAAAATGTGTCACGTGCCCTCATTTCCATCTGGGAAAATGTTTTACAGTGTTACCCCTCCAAAACTTTTGGAATTTTGCATATTTACACGAGGCAGTAAATACAACAAAATTATGTAAATACACTCAAAGCAAGAAGAAACTAGCAACTCTTTCAAGGAGTTCAAGTGGTAGTAAGGGCTCTTAAGAAGCAATCTTTGTGATTGAAGAAGTAGAGATATAATTGTTGCATCAGTTTAAACATCTAAACCTACATTGCAAGCTAAATGTTCTGAAAATGAGGGGTTATATCACAATATCTACAAGAAAATGTGCTCAGTAATTTCATTTTAATCGATATATTACAATGATTAGAATGCAGCTTAAACAAAATTAACAGATTTTAAATTTTCAACAAGGTTTATCAAGGAATATTTGGGTATAATATTATTTATCATCAATATTAAATAAGAAATATAGCTATATATATTCATCATTAATGTATTGAAAAGATCAATTTCATGATTAGTATAAGAATTTCGAACTAGTTTTTTATGGGGTGTCTGAGCATTATAATTGGTTTAAAAATTTTGTGGTCAAATATCGTTCGCACAATTGCGTGCTAGAAAATTCACGTAAGTAGATTGAAGAATTACACTAAAAATAATACATACACAAATATAAGTGATAAGAGATACAAAAATTTTAGGTAAGAAATCTTGAAAGAACTAGATCTGGACCAGTCAAAATAATACACAATATATTTGAAGTTACAGAGTTTAACTCATCTCTTTAACTGGAAAATGTGGGATTATAGACATATGAACATTTGTTTGTCCTTTTATTGTTATAAGAAGATTGGTAAGCACAGAAGTTAATTATAATACAATGATTAAAAAACAATTTCTTGGAAATAATACATGCTGTGACAGTCAAAAGACAATAGTCTGGACTACGACGACCACAAGATAATAATTGGGAAACAACAACTATTAGTGGTAGTCGGCGATGATTGCTGAGGGTCCTTGGCTTCACGCTTTCTTCAATGTGAACTTAGGGGTCATATTTATAAAGTTTTGAAAAAGATTTTCTTTTGATAAATTTAGTCAAAATCTCAAAAAAACTTATCGACTGATTCATTCTGATCATAGATATTTTTTTAGTATTTATCTGTCTTAATGACTTCAAAATTGAGTAATCATAGGTTCATTAGATTCCACTAGACGAGATGCCCGTTTGACTGTAACCGTCAAATTTAGATATCTTTAGCACGTTCAATTAAGGCTTCAAAAATTTCAATCACGATTCAAGTGCTTGACCAAAGCTCTTCTGGGCTTAGATTGAATCGTTTTTAAGTATTGTCGAGTTTGCATTGTTGAGATGTTAAATTTAGCTATAAAATTGTTGAAATTAGAGCTTGAATGATCATAAATTTAATTCTAAAAAAACGTACTTATTCAATAAGCCTTAAGATTTTGCTTGATTGAGATCTTGGGTTCATTGAATTACTCTTATCAAGATGGTCAATTTGATTATAAGCATGTCAAATTTGAAAATCATTTGACCTTTCAATTAACACTTCAAAGTTTCTAATCATAACAAATGTTTGATCCGAGCTCTTCTGGGTAGAGTTTAGAGTTTAGGGTTTAGGGGTGTTAAAAATTTACCTGACACGCCAACACTTGAGTTATGATTAGAAACTTGATCGAAAAATCCGGGCTAAGGGTTGGCCTGAATATTTTAGAGTTAGGTTCGAGTCCAGAGAATTCAACCTGTTTATCATTCGAGTCGGGTTCGGGTTGAACCCGAAATCACAAACATGATCTGAATAACCACGAAAGTTCGGGTCGGGTTAGGGTCTTGACTTTCAACCCGTTTATTATTCGAGTCAAGTTCGTGTTGACCTTATTCAGGTCGGGTCATTTTCGGGTCGGACTCGAACCCGGCTAGCTGACCGAATTGACACCCATAGTTCAGACAAATGGCTCTTAGTGTCATTGGATTTGTATTAACAAAATGTTCAGTTTATCTATTAAATTGCTGAAATTGAAGCATGAATGACCTTGAATTTAACTCTGAAAATTTTCTTATCATCAAGCTTTCTTCCTAATCAAGCAGAATTCTTGGTGACATATCATGCATAGAGGTTATTTCTCATCAATATATACTTAAATTAATGCTTCAAGAAAAGCAAGCCCCAAAGGCAAAGGCATTAAAATTATTCCAATTACTATTTTGAAGTATTAACCTGCCACTACTTGTGTATCTAAGTAAAAATTTTGTACAATTCATATGACACATCAAACAAGCCGCAACATCCCATCATAAGATCAAATCTAAGACTAAAATTTATGAAGCTTCTTTCAATAGGTGACACAGATTTAGAAAAAAATAATAATAAAATGGAGAATTATGTCACATCTCAAACAGAGTTCAAACCTGACTTTGACCTTGCACCTAGTTATGACTTTATAACATAAGATAGTAATCAATGTCTTCATATCTTCTCTATTTCACCCCGTTTCGCTTCACATCCAATACACCATTTTCACATTATTTAACATATTATTGATCTTGTTTCATAATTTATCAGTGAAAATAAAATCATGTCCAATGTTGATGATGCCAAGGATTACTTTCGAGATGAAGAGACAAACCTATATATGATGACACGGACGAATGTGTTTGCATTTCGCTTTGAATTTTAAATTGACTCATCAATAAGATGAATTATGTCAACAATCATAATACAATGAATGAGCTGAGAAAAAACTATCTACATAAAACCCCTCCTTTTTGATATCAAACAGTGGGTCTTCTTCATCCTCCTTTCCATCATCCCCTTTTGTAACTCATCCAACACCAAAGCCGAGAGGGTTGGAGCAGGGTGCTTCTGTTGCAAAAGCTAAGCATCTGCAATACTGCCTCCTCTCCCAACAAGTCCCAAAAACATGACCTCGAGGCACCTGAAGTCTAACCTCAATCCCACACTAGACTACATCTTCACAAGCAAAGAAATGTAATGGCCTCCAGACTCCTAACCTAAAGCCTAAATGGTATGCTCAACAGTCTCATCTTCATTTCAAGCAAAGTGACCACCTGAGAGGCTGAGATTCCAAATTTCGACCTACTGACCTCATCTTCGCAGTCAATAAAGTAATGGACTAAAGAATTAGGCATTTGGATACGATGCCACAATCGATGACCTCATCGGCTTCCTCAAAGTAGTCACAAGCTTGAGTGTAGAAACATCTAACATGAAAATACATGCCTGAAAACCTCATTTGGTCGGGAAAATCAACTCACAACCTTGACATTCTCAAACCTCCAAACTCAATGGCACATTCCAGGATCTCTCTGTCAAAGAAGTGAGGTCTCAATCTTATGTGTTAAGTGATCAACAACAACAACAACAACAAAGCCTTAATCCCACTAAGTGGGGTCGGCTACATGAATTATTTGAATGGATTAAAATAATTGGGCAAATAAAAATCCACCTTTGTGATTTGTTAAACTCTAGTAAATCATACTTGAATGGAACTTATTAAATCAGAATTTATTAAATCCTTAAACCAAACAATCCCTTGGTATTATGAGATTTATGCAAAACTTTGCGGAGGCGTGCAAAAGGCATTAAAATGGCTTTTCACATGCTTTTGTATAAAAGTGCAAATCATTCTTCTTCTTTTTAGAGTACTGTTCTTGTTCAACTGCCAGAATGATCAGGTCAAAGAGAAGTGCAAATCATGCTTCTTCTTTTTAGAGTTTGTTCTTGATCAACTGCTAGAATGATGAGGTCTAAGAGAAGCAATTTCCTTGTTTAAGCAAAAGGCCAAGGGCCTATTCGCTAAACTTTTGCTTCGCTCTTCTTCCTTTTCTATTAGTTTCTTTATCTTATTTTCTTTAATTATTTAACACTTTTTTCATATGTGAATTTTTTATTTCGTGTTTAGCCTTCATGACACGAATCATTTTGATCATTGTGTAAATGTTAGGGACTCCCTTGAAAGAGACGCGCTGTATAGCCTGACTACAGTGAAAAGTCTGCAAGGGCTGCTAGACAGGCGCTTGGGTGTAGTGTACATAGGCAAAGGTTCCCACATTATAGAAGAATGCGGGTAAAGAAGTTAGTCTATGAAACTAATATTAGGATATGATCATGAAATATAGGTACCCTCACAGGTAAATTAATGGAATTAGTTGATATTATGATTCGTAAGAGGATAAATATCTTATGTATTCAAGAAAGCAAATGAGTTAGAGAAAATGCTAAAGAGATTAATAACTTAGGTTTTAAAGGTTGGTATTCATGTAAGAGTCATACTAGAAATGGTGTAGGTGTAATTATAGATAAGAGTTTAAAAAATAATGCTATAAAAATTAATAGAATTTGAGATAGAATTATAGCCGTTAACATTATTTTTGATGCTAAGATTTTTAATATTATAAGTGTTTATGTTCCTCAATTAGCTTTAGATATAGGTTTTAAAAATAAATTCTGGAATGACATAGAAATTTAATACAATTGATACAACTTGAATAAAGATTTTTTTATTGGAGAATATTTAAATGGATATGTCGGTAGAGTGATAGAAGATTATAGAAATATTCATGGTGGCTGTGATTTTGGAGTGATAAATGAAACATGTGGAATCATATTAGATTTTGCTTTAGCTTATGATTTTGTCATTGCTAATACTTGATTCAAGAAAAGAGATGAGCATATTATTACTTATAAGAATGGATCTAATAAAATACAAATTGATTATTTCTTATGAAAAATAAGATATTGTCGAGAATGTAGTTTGTAAAGTCATTCCAAGTGAGAATTTAATTATTCAACATCGATTCTTAGTTCTAGATTTTAAAACGAGAAGTTGTAAAACAAAGAATATTATGAATCATTATTGTAGAATTTGATGGGGACACCTAAAACACACGGATAAAATTATTTTTGAGTAAACTTCAAGATTTGAAAATTTGGGATGTTCGTGAAGAAGCATATTCAATTGTGATAAAGTAAAATACACTATTAAACAAGTGACAAAATATAAACTTGAAGAATCAAAAGAAAAAGTTTCAATAAACAAAGATAGTTGGTAGTAGAATAATAATGTGTAATAAAAGATAAAATATAAGAAGTTATATTATAAAAATTGGTTTAAATTTAAAAGCATAGAGAACTGGGAAAAATATAAAATGACCCGTATAGAATCTAAGAGAACAATCTATGAAGCTAAAAACTATGTTTTTAGTAATATTTATAATATATTAGATACTAAAGATTGTGAGAAATATATGTATAAACTAGTCAAACAAAGAAAAAAAAGAAGTATATTAAAGATGAAAATCAAAAAGTGTTTTTCTTATAAAAAGATATTCAATATAAATGGGTGAGTTATTTTAATAAACTTTTTAATGAAGTTTCTGAAAATAAGGTTGACCTTCGTGATCTTAATATTATTAATAATAATAAAATATTCTTTAAAGTAAACCAATGGTGAAAAGTCTATTGATGATAATATAGGAGATATGAGAGTTTCTTGGCTTACTAAACTATTTAATATTATTTTAAAAGCTAAAAGATGTCTGAGGAGTAGAGGAAGAGTATTTTGGTCCCCATTTTTAAGAATAAAGGGGATGCACAAGAGTGTGCAAATTATAGAGGAATTAAGTTGATGTGTCATACTTTAAAATTATGGGAGAAAGTAATTGAACACAGGTTAAGACATTCTACAAATATTTGTCATAATCAATTTGGATTTATGTCGAGCGGGTCTACTATGGAAGTTATACATTTATTGAGAAGTTTGATGGAAATGTTCAGAGAGAATAAGAATGATCTAAATATGATTTTATTGATTTAGAATAAGCTTACGATAAGGTTCCAAGAAATATCCTTTGGAGATTTCTATTGATTTGACTTATATTCAAATCATTAAAGATATATATACTAGAGTTGTTATTTGTGTTCGAACAGAAGGAGGATTGACCAAATATTTTCATATTTCAGTTGGATTACATCAGGGATCGGCTTTAAGCCCATATCTTTTGGCTTTAGTTATGGATGCTCATACTTCACATTTAGAGGAGGATGTACCTTGGCGTATGCTTTTTGCTGATGATATCCTTCTCGTGGATAAGATTTAGAGAGAAAGTTCAGGAAAAGCTTGAATTATGGAGGTCTACATTGGAGTCGAAAGACCTTCGTTTTAGTAGAACTAAAACTAAATACATGGAATGTATTTTATTAGTAATAGTAGCTCTAGTAACAGAGTTGTAATTATGGGTGATCAGATTATTAAAATATGTGAACGCTTGAGATATCTTGGGTCTATTGTTTCAAAGCGATGGTGATATAGATAGGGGTGTTATTAGTAGAACTTAAGTTGGTTGCTTGAACTGAAGGAATGCTTCGGACCTATTGTGTGATAGAAAAGTACCGATTAGACTAAAAGGAAAATTTAATAAGATGGTGGTGAGACTTGAAATGCTTTATGGCGCTGAATGTTGGCCAATAAAAGACAAGCATAAAACTAAGTTAAGTGTTGTCGAGATATGAATGCTTAGGTGGATGAGTGGCTTTACACTTAAGAGACAAAAGAAGAAATGAATATATCCATGAAAGGGTTGGTGTAACTCAAGTGAAGGACAAAATTAGAGATAGTCGTTTTCGCATGTTTGGTCACATTAAACGTCGACCATCTGATTATCCTATTAGGAGACTAGATGTTTTAGAATCTACTTATGTTAAGAAAGGTGGAGATAAACCTAGAAAGGCTTGGGCATGTTGTATAAAGAATGATCTTAAGTTATTATAATTAAATTAACATATGACACTCAATATGACGCAATGAATAAAAGGGATTCCCGTAGCCGACCCACTTAGTTGGATAAGTGTTTGTTGTTGTGTAGCCTTCATGACCTAAATTCTTTATTTCTACATAAAATCTAAATAATTTCACTTTAATTGGATTCAAAGCATTTCAATTTTCAATGAATATAGTATACAATTTTTTAAAATTAATAGTTCATTTTAACACAAAAGTGGCACGCTTGATAGGTTGATAGATCACAACTAAATCCATGTTTGTTGAGTGTGTATCCTAAAAATCAAAATGAAATTAGTTGAAAAACCAATACAAAGTAGGGAGCTTTTGCTTTATCAAAAGACCATACAATCATGTAATACTACAAATATACATCATAATAGAGAAAGGAAATGTGACAAAAGAACAAGGAAACACAAATTGACTGATGATGTGATTCAATAATATGCCCTCAACAATGAAGAAGTTGTCGTTAACAAATTAAGGAAAAAAACAATAGGGTTTCAATCTAATTTCATAAAATTTCCTGTACAGTTTTCACTTTACCTATAAATGAAATGATTGATCATCATTAAAGAAACAAAAATATTTCTCACAATCATACTTTGTAATTTGGAGCAAAAGGCAGGAGCTTGAGAGCACATTTATCATTTCAAGCACTCGATAATTCATGTGCCTGCAGGAACCAAATACTTTGGTTGGTTGTTTCAGATCAGAAAGCAGATTTAAGTTGGTAGTTCCCAAATATGTGGGAAATGTTTAAGAACATTGTCCTTCAAAATTAATGAACTTTAGTTTTTATTATTCCAAATAAGCAATGATAAGTAGAATCTAGCCAGATCAAATGAATCTACACAACAAGACATGAAAGAAGAAAACATTTTCTAAAGCCAAGAGAAAATATAATTGCAAGTGAATGGATAAGAACTCCCCTATCAGAAGCGACAAAACAATATTATTCCATTATTTTAATAATTTGTATATCAAATTGTTCTGTGCACATATAAAGAAAATAATTCAGAGATAAAAGTATATCTAAATTGTAAAAAAGCAAATATAAGTAACTTAAAATCAAATTAGAAGCTTCAATGTCTAACAGGAAACAATTACATCCACAGAAGGACAGATTATTAACATATAAGCACAGTAAACCATAAAATCATATGCGACCCATACCTATAAAAAAAAAAAAAAAGAGCTAAATATGGTTAGACCAGACAAAACTAAGTTAAAATAGACGAACAAGGATGGTGAGGTCCATTATCATGAGACAAATGTTTTACAAACATAAACAATTTAAACAAGGACAAGGTTTGACCAGAGACATTTTTCCTAGTGCTCAAGCGAGAGCAAGCCTGGTATGAATAGAATGAGTTGAGACTAACGACACTCACTCTAGCAGCACATAACTTGAATGTGGCATCTAAATAGATAATTTGTTACGTACTAGTTAAATCATGATAAATGACTGAAAAGCAATGATAAGTCAGTTCAGCAAAACATTCAAATTAAAACATCCAAAATCAACGTAGCCAAGCAAAAAGAAATTTTTTTGCTTTGAAGCGTGAAACACAAACAAAATGCCCCCTTCAGTCAATTGAATAACACATAAAATTATACTACTTGAAACATTGTCATAAAAATCATGGGTGTGGTGATCAACAAACAAAAACACCGACAAAAGGAAATAGAACAAGCATGGGTGTGGTGATGAGCAACGCTATACATTAAACCAACATTGAATAATTCTTAAACCAAGAGGAGCACAAGAATGTGCATTGCATAAATTCATCCCTAGAGAGCTAAATTAAATCAACCTGAACTAGCCAAAATTGAGCTAGGCTTAGCTCTCCCACCACCATACCCCTCTAAAGGTCTGTCTCACTAGCCCATATCTACATCCTAAAATAATCATCCGCAGCCATTTATAGCTACCAATCCTATCATAGAGCCTCCCACCACCATCAGTATGTTTCTTTGTGTTTTTAATTATGTCAATCAAAATATAAGCTAAATAATATGAAAAAAAAAATCTTTGCAAGTGAGAAACAAAGTCAACTAACGAGTTTGCAATCTTCAACCTAGGCCGAGTTCTGCAATTAATCACCGCACTCGCACCAGCCCCATCCCCCAAGGTTTCTTGGTCAACTTAGTTGTACTAATATCGCACTCTAATCCAATTAGATCCCTTTTTCATGTCATTAAGATGAAAGAAACAAAAAATGGATCGGCATGTTTGAATGGATAAGAAGGCAGCATCTCTTCTCGACAAGAAGCATGGATGTCAAGATAGGTCTAGTGACAGAGCAGTGGAAAGACTCACAGAAACAACAACAACATTAGAGTCCGGGAGAGGTGCGGCAGAGGGTACCCTGTGAGATATCTCGACAGCTCATGGATCTGAAACTCAGCCTCGAAGTCAGCCTCGCTGCCGCGACCGCGCTGTGAAGCGGATACATGGATCCAGCGCAGGAACCCAACACCACTGGAGGCCTACGAAAAAAGGGATTCAAAACCGTGATAAACTTCTCGAAGAAAATAGGTGAATGAATGACGTAAAGCCAAGTATCTGAATAAATTACCGAGAGATGGCACGGAATCGGTGCATGGGAGAATGAGAGGCGGCTCCGGCGTCTGTCTCTGTGGCGGTCCGGGCGGATTTCGGAAGCCGACCGGAGATGTTTGCTTTAGAGACATGTGATCGAAGAGAAGAAAGGGAGCTGCGATTCAGAGATCTAAGGCAAGTGGAAGCCATTGAGAGACCTTGGATCGAGGAGGAAGATGGAGAGTATTGAGAGTTTAGGGTTTGAGAGAGTAATTGAGCAAACGAAGAACAAAAATATCAATGTATTTGCTACGGTTTAGGGTTTACTTTTGCTTAGTGATTTTTACACATTCCCATAATTATTATTTATCAATATATATAACACCTATATTTTAATTTTATTTATTTAGTAATTATTATTCTAAAAGCTAGGGATATTATGGGTGCGTTTGGGGCTACTTATTGACTACGGCGGCGTATTGAAAACGTCGAATACTCGTTTGTTCAGAGCGTTAGGCGACCTTTGAAATAAGTTGTTTTTTTTTTAATAAACGCGGTATTAGGATCGACCCCACGACCTGTGTTCTTTTGTTAATTATTACTCATCTGCCCTTGGTTTGTCGTCTTGTCTGTTGTAGTGCGATCCTCCTCTGATTCTCTCGTTCTTCTCTCATCTCGTCTCCCTACTCGTTCGGCTCTCATCATTTCACTCATTACCCTCATCTCTCTGCTCTCGCCAACGTTAGAAATATAAAAATATTGCTCAAGTCAAATTAAAATTTGTTGTCTAACTAAAAATAAGAAGTTTAAGAAGTTAAATACATCACTATGTTGGAGATTAGAGGCAATAATACAATTTTTTTTTTTTTATGAATTCTCCACTATTTAGCATTCATATATTACCTAACTTTATAAAGATAAGTACCCTAATGAATGAAATGAGAAAATTACATAAACATTTTATTTATAAACACATAACACTTCACCTATGGATTAAAATATGAATTTGATTTTTCTCCTGCAACATAATTATTGTGATCGTATTTATCTCATTTTCATAAAAAGTTATAACTACATTGATTTAATATAGTGCTTCTCATTGTAATGTTATAAACAATTGTGATGATATAATGCTTTTCATTTTGATTTGTTCTAATTATATAATTAAAATATATTGTGCCAACTTTCCAAATTTATTGTGTTATAGGTTTTGTTATTGCACTACTATATTAACCTAGTATGAGCCTTGCTCAAACCCATTTCAAGCCTAAATTAACATGGTCAATTGATGTACAGACTTTGTATATTATTGCCACTATGTAATTAACGGCAATAGTATATTAAAATTTTACCATCATTATAGAGATGACATATTGGTTATAATTGAAAAGCCTATCACTTCTCCCTTGCAATGTGACATGAACAAAGATAGAAGTAAAAGGTAAGTGCATGTGTTTAAATGCTTTATAGCTAAGGGAAGAGGAAGCATTCACTATTTATCTCAATGTAGGTTTAAAGAGATGAAAAAACAAAAAGTAAGCAAAAGTAAGATTCAATAGAATTATTTGCATCTTATGGATGTTAGAAGCACTCGAGCAATGGGACTTTGAATTATTAACAATCTTAAAACACTCAAAATGTGTCGTGCAATATAATATATCTCGCTTAATGGAGACGCCTTTAAAAAATTTGTTTAGAACAATCTACATTCACTTGGCTCTTAAATGGCTTCTTTTATAGGGGAACCAAATATAGATGTTCCTCGCTCTAACAAATAAAGTTCTTTCTACTTGAATGTGTAATGCTATAAATAGAATTGAAGCAATCGAGATTCGCTAAAAAATGAATAGATAGTAAAGCTCATACACTATTAACCAACAACAACTCTAGATATTGGTTTTAGGCTTGTTAAAAAAAAAGAAATATTTAGAGCCTAAAATCTTTGATAAGTATTTTTCATTACATCGACTGACATTATATTAGAAAAAAATAGAGCAAACTCTAATATAGAAGCTAAATATTTGTTTTAATAAAATAACAATATTTTTTGGGAAATTTTCACAAGCTAAAAATCTTATAAGTGGCTAGGCCTACATAAAACCAGAATCATTAGCACACTATTGTAACTTCGCTTTACTCAATAAATTGAGAGTTGGGTTATAGTTAAGACCCACTCTACATTTATATAAGGCAAGTTGTTTTGATACCATGATCAAAGATGATTTTTTTTTAATAAGCTAGATCACTGAAGAACCTAAGAGTGGGAAAGATTATCTTCTTCAAAACATATCTAGGAATTATACCAAATTCGATCAAATAAGATAAGTTTTTATTGAAATATGAAACAAATAACTTATAAACAGTATATGTGTCAAACACAACTTTAGAGACACAATCATATGAGTTTTGTTCCCGAACCATGAATAAAGCAAAAGTCAAGAGAGTATGCTTAAGAGGTTTAAGTAAGATTTGCACTTTCTAATGCCCATTGATCATCACCAATTTGAAGATGAGAGATGGGGTTGCATTTGTTAGCTTTTAGAATACATTTAAGCACTAAACGTTGATATCTTAAAGACGAGAAGAAAAATAGTTACGACAAATAAAATATAACACTGGGCATCCGTTTATGAAGCTATTGAAGGGTTTGAAGTAACCTTTAAAGTGAAATTAGTTTTTATAACAATTTAAAAAGGCAATTTTACATAGAGCGGCTCCTAAACATTCAATATAACACGCCACAGTCCTGAAACAACAAATTTACACCCTACGGACTCCTTCCCACGACTCCATCTCTTCGTTTAGGATCCTAAGGGTTAGAAAATAGAATGCGCCCAAAATTATTCCTCTTTCTCTTTATTTCATGCAAAACAACAACACCGTCTCCTCCCTGTTCGCAGAAACTGCAATCATCTCTTTTTTCTCTCTAGTTTTATCCCCAAGAACCTAGTTGAAGCCATTGTTTCCCTCTCCACTATCCCACACATCGTTCTAGCTCTCGCTCATGTTTCCTTTTCCGATTCGTCGCAAACCACACACAAACCGAGAAGCCCTTCTCTCCCGTACAAAGAAGTCCAACTTTAGACCTCTTTCGTTCTCCTCCACCGGTGTTGACGCCATTACAAATCCAATCTCCTCACTCTTTTGCATGCACTTTCATCATTCAACAACTCTCCCTCACCTCTTGTCTCTTCTTTGGCTGGACTGAACAACAAGACATTGTATCCATGCAGCTCATCTCTAAACCGCGACCCAAGCTACCACGCAAAATACCCTCGCCCATTCCTTGTTTGCCTGCAAAAGCCAAGCCGATCTCCTTCACTGTTCACTTCACCTCACTTGCGCTGGTAGCCCGCAAAATCCCGACCATTCTCCACTGATCCCCTTTTGTTTTCACTCTTTTTCATTATTCATATACAGCAGCTGAAGCTCGTTTTGGCAACATATTGAATTTAGGATGTTTTTGTTATAGAATTCTCGAAGTAAACAAAATGAGTTTCTTGTTTATATAGGAAGTTTCTCTGAACAGTGAATTTGAGCAGTGCATCATACCTGAAGTGATCGAAGCAAGTGAAAATGGAGTAGCATTTGAAGATATAGATGCTCTGGATGATATAAAAGAGTCCAATCAGGAGCTCTTCGTGCTCCCCCTTCGGAGACCAGACCTATTCAAAGGTCTTCTTAAGACGTGTAGAGGAATACTACTCTTCAAATCACCTAGAACTGGGAAAACTATGCTGACAAAGGTCATTGCAAATGAAATTGGAGCAAGTTTCATAAACATATCAATGTCTAGCATCATACCAAATGGTTTGGTGAAGATGAGAAAAATTTCAGGGCGTCGTTCACATGTGATGCGAAGTTTTCACAAGCAAAAATATGTACCACATAATGATTCAAAATGGTGAAACTTCGTGCTTGAGTATGCATAAGATTATAAATTTTTAATAAAACCTTAATCACTCAGTCTGAACTCATATTTTGCAATATATAAATTTTTAATAGAACATCAATCACGCCGAATTGTGTGTTACAACATATGTAATTGTAAAAGTTTAGGTATATATGTGTGTGTGTGTGTGTGTGCCCCCAAAACAAACAAAGATGTTGCTATACATCAGAATTGTGAAAAATAATTTCATACAAGTTAACAAAATATTGATTTACAGCATGAAAAAGAATTCTCCGTCAGCTGCATTTGTCTTCACAGTCGACATACCTAGTCCATTACTTTCACCATTCCCTTCCCATGATTCCATCCCCATGGCAACTCGTTCCAAAACATGCAATCTTAAACTGAAGCAAATTTTTTATTTACAGCATGAAATCAATTCAATCTTAGATCCTATATGTTTAGGGCTGTCAAAAAAGCTCGTTGTTCGCGAACAGTTCGTGTTCGGTTCGCCAAAAAGTTTGTGTTCGATTCGTTCGATAAGCAAACGAGACGAATACGAACAATTTTTTTCGTTCGGTTTGTTAAACGAACCAAACACGAACTGTGATGTGTTCGTGTTTGTTCATTTCGTTATTGTTCGAAATATAAAATAATTTAAAATAATTATATATAGAGAATTTATGATATTTTAAAAATAATTATATTTTATAAAAATTTATCATATTTTAAATAATTAAACTTCTATAAATTATAATGTATGATAAATTATTAATAACAATAATAATATTATAGTATTAATTATATTAATATAAATATTATAATATTATAATTAATATAGTATACTATATATTAAAATAAAACTCTAATCAAAACCCTAAATGCCTTATTCAGTTTGCTTCATTTTGAGGAAGTATGGGTTACCTGATGTGTACGAAATACCTGAAGAATTTGCTTAATTTTGAGGAAGTATCCTATCAAATCTATGGCTGTCAAAAAAGCTCGTTGTTCGCGAACAGTTCGTGTTCGGTTCGCCAGGAAGTTTGTGTTCGTTAGATAAGCAAACGAGCAAAAACGAACAGTGATGTGTTCGGACATTTCAAACACGAACACTAGCTCTGTTCGTTCGTGTTCGGTTCGTTTACACCCCTATATATGTTGTACAATTTTTGTTAAAGAGCATAAATGGTGACTTTCTATGTCTCAAGAATTGAAATTCCTACAAACACAAGGTACTTGGATCTTAGTGCCTCCACTTACAGACCAAAACAGTTATTGACTGCAAATGGATATATCACACTAAATATGATTCGACCGTTCATATTGTTCGTCATAAGGCTCGTCTTGTGGCCCGAGGTAACAATCAAGAATACAACATTGATTATATTGAAACTTTCAGTCCAGTGGCAAAGATGGCTACCATCTGCGTTCTTCTTACGATAGCTACCCATCACAATTGGCCTATCACTCAAATGGGCGTCTCAAATGACATTCTTCATGGTCCCGCATTGAATAGGTTTATATGAAACAACCCATGGGCTTCATAGATCCGCAATACCTGCACTACTTTTGCTTGTAACAAATATCTATTTATGGTTTAAAACAGTCACCAAGGCAATGGTTCACAGCTCTTTCGATCATCTCAAGTTACTTGGTTTTTCTTAAAACAAAGAGGATCTATCATTACTTTTATACAATCATGATGACATTTAAATTTATTTTCTTATTTATGTCGACGGACATTCTTATCACCAGCAGCAACACTTCGATAATCTCTAATTTGATATCCAACCTTCATCATGGGTTCAATATGAGGACATTGAGGCATCTCTTCTATTTTCTCGACATCCAATCTGCAACGACAAATTATGGACTTCATTTAAATCAATACAAATATGCTTTTGAGATACTAAACCGAGCTGGTATGAAGGATAGCAAGCCTCTTCAAAATCCTACTACCACCAAATATTCATCAACATAAACCTCTACTTTAACCATCACACCTACTCTTTATCAGTATTTGCTTGGATCCCTTCAATATCTCACGATTACAAGGCCAGACATTTCCTTTGCTGTTAATCGTCTATGTGAAGCTATGCATGATCCAACGAATCTTCATAAACAACAACTTAAACGAGTTTTAAGATATCTTAAGGGAACTCTTCAACATGGCCTTCCAATTTATTGTAATAAACTTTATCTTCAAGCATATTTTGACTCGGATGGGACTGGTGACTCCTCTAATAGAATGTCTCAACAAGTGGTTGTAAACTTCGTGGATTAACTCTGATATCATGGATTGTAAGGAAATAGTCCACCGCGGCTCGTTCCTCTGCCGAAGCGGATTATAGAGCATTGGCAACTATTGTGGCTGACCTTATATGGCTTAGACGACTTATTGCTGAGTTTAACATATCTATAAACATACCAACCACATTATTATGTGATAATATCTTCTCTATTGCATTGGCTAATAATTTCGTATTCCACGCCTGCACTAACACATTGAGGTTGATTTCCATTTTATTCGTGATTGTATTAATTCAAAGCAGCTCACTGTTCTTCATGTCACTACAACGATTAGTTTGGTAATATTTTTACCAAAAGGCTTCCAACATCTCAATTTCATGCTTGAAAAGCAAATCGACCATCCCTAAGGATCCTCAATTTGAGAGGCAGTTATAAGATCAATACATATTATTTCCCTATGCATAGCCATGATAGCTTTCAGTGGTTCGCTCCCTACAAATTTTGTGGCAAATCAGATTTTTACACCTATCCCACACTATATGAATAAAGCAGAATAGACAAAAGGAAAAAATCTCAGTCTTTCTTCATCTACCTGTTTTCTTCTGTATTTTCTTTGTATCTAAGCTTGCGGGTTACATCTTCCTCTTTGCATTGGCTTCGGGCTTCAGTATTCCCAACAAAGACTTCAACAACAAAACAAATGTCTTCCTGAAGCTGAACTGCTCCCGATTGGTGACTTCAACAAAATCATGGTGTTCTTGTGTTTTTTTTCTGATTTCATGTTTGTGCACTTTTGTGCAAAATTATATTTCGGATCTTTCGAACGATATTTTCACATTTCCGCACCTTTCAAGTACAATAAGAAGAACGTGAGGCTTAAAAAAGACTCAAGGGGAGGGAAAAAAAGTTATATAGTTGATGAGTTTAAAATGTTTTAGGTGGTAAAATCATAAATATTTTGTTTTAGGCGTTAGATTAAAAAATATAATATTAAATATTTGAGTGTTATGAAGGAACTATTAAAGAATTGTTGTTAAGATATTTAAATAATAATATTTGGGTCGTATATACGTAAATGCCCCCGTTTGGGTGCTCCGAAACCCTAACGCCCTGATCTCAGGCGAGATAAATATTCGCCGTTTCTTCTGAGTTTCGGCGCTTAAATGGCGGCTTCCCCTTCCAGTTCCTGAACCAGGCAGGGTTAGCTTACTGTCCGGCGGATTCGCTATGGGGTTTGCTTGATCACGTTCATGTTAAAGTTCTGCATTCACTGTTAAAGCTTAATAA
Source organism: Papilionanthe hookeriana x Papilionanthe teres (assembly GCA_022702705.1). Lineage (NCBI taxonomy): Eukaryota > Viridiplantae > Streptophyta > Magnoliopsida > Asparagales > Orchidaceae > Papilionanthe > Papilionanthe hookeriana x Papilionanthe teres. Next base: position 48,752,760 of record CM040428.1, on the reverse strand, counting down.
CCTGCTTATACGGTGGTATTTGTTCATATCGATTCGGATATTGGAGGATCGCATACGAGGGTATAAAGTTTTGGTATTCCTTTAATCAATTACATATTTTAAAAAAACATTTTTTTTACTGCTCTTTGATCTACGTCAATTCAGTCTTATGTTGAAATTGATATTCTGCAGATATATTCTGCAAGAGTCTTTGTTAGATGGAAGGAAGAGATTTTAATGGAAAATAGTTGTTTTAGAGTCATTTACTCTATGAGTTGTATGAATGTGCTTTTTTATGGTACGCTCATTGGTTTTTTCACTCAACCGGAACATGATAAATGGTTAATAACTATGAAATTTGGTGGCTAATTAGCCAATGCCATGGCGGCTTTCAAGGTTGCTTTTTTGTGTATTTGGTCAGTGAGCTCACCTACAGAAACTGTTTCCTGGCACGCTATTATGGAATTGTTGCTTTTAGTTCCATACAGATGCTGCAACTACATTAGTTTAATCCACTTTTTTCTTTTAGTTTTAGTTATGAAATCAAATGAAGTAACCATTCTTAAAATCTTGTTATTGGTCACATGGAGATACAAGAGATTATCCTGGTGAAATAATTACTTTAGATTCTTAACTAAAATTCATTGATTAGAAGGGGAAAACTGTTGCTAAAACTTTGAGAACAGCTAGCTAAAATGATTCCTAATTAGCTAGCCTATCAAACTAAACTGGTGGCTATGAAGTCCTGCATATTGCAGATTTAAAGCTTTTTTTATTTTTTTTATTTTTTGCAACTAACTTTAACCCATTGGTGGCTAATTAGCCAGTCACATTGCACCTTTTAAGGTTGCTTTTTGTGTGTCTGGTCAGTAAGTTCCACCTATATTAATGTAGTGATGTCATTATATGATGGAAATTTTAGTTTGGTTCCATAGATATGCCTTCACTTACATACACATAAACTATGAGTGTATAATCCACCAGTGGCTAGTTAGCCTGCTGCATTTACCATTTCAGGTTGGTTTTGTGTGAATTGGTCGGAAAATGAGCGGATCTGGGTGGGGGCCTAAGGGCACATGTGCCCCCCTTCCTGTACCTAAAGTTTCTGGCAGCTCTTGTAGCCTAATAGCCCAAACTTCTTAATTAATAACATAGATGACTAGTAAAAATCAGATTAATCAAACTAGTTTGAAATTAAAGATATCATTCTAATTGTTTTAAATAAAGTTGTGAAGTCCACTCATAAAAATGAGCATGGCTACATGTACACATAGCTGAGAACAATAACTTCGACCTATTTTGTTTTTACATTTATACAAATGTTTTCTTTGCATTTCCCAATGTGGGACTTGAAGAAAAAGGTCAAAAGCTTTTTCATGTGAGTTGTTAGCTTAAAGACGAGAAGAAATATAGTTATGGTAAAGAAAATATGACAATAGGCATCCTTTAATGAAGCTATTTAAGGGTTTGAAGAAGCCTTTAAAGTGAACTTATTTTTTATACCAATTTAAAAAGGGAATTTTACATAGAGGTGCTCCTAAACATTCCTTATTACGCGCCGCGGTCCTGCAACAACAAATTTACACCCTACGTCTCCGGTCGGTGGCTCCGTCTCTTCATTTAGGATCCGAGGGTTAGGAAATAGAAAGCACGCAAAATTATTCCTCCTCTTTGTTTCATGCAAAACAACAACACCATCTCCTCCCTGTTCGCAGAAACCACAGTCATCTCTTTTTTCTCTCCAGTTTTTCTCCCCAAGAACCCAGTTGAAGCCATTGTTTCTCTCTCCACTATCTCACGCAACTCTCGCTACTGTTTCCCTCTCCGGTTCATCACAACCCACACACAAACCAAGAAACCCTTCTCCCATACATAGAAGTTGAACTCCAGAACTCTCTTCGTTCTCCTCCATCGGTGTTGACGCCACTTCACATCCAATCTCCTCCCTTTTTTGCACGCACTTTCATCATTCAACAACTCTCCCTCACCTTTTGTCTCTTTTATTGGTCAGACTGCACAACAAGACTTTTTATTCCTATTGTTCATCTCTAAGCCGCAACCCAAGCTAGCATGCATAATACCCTCACCATTCCCTGTTTGCCAGCAAAAGCCACGCCAGTCTCCTTCACTTTTCACTTCACCTCACTTGTGCCAGTAGCCCGCAAAATCCTAACCACTCTCAACTTCTCTCCTTTTGTTTTAACTCTTTTTCGTTTTTCCCATACAACAGCCGGAGCTTGTTTTTCGTAACATATTTAATTTATGATGCTTTTGTTATAGAATTCTCGAAGGAAAGAAAATGAGATTCTTGTTTATATGGGAGCCAATTAATTTGAGCAAGGCATCAAACCTGAAGTGATCGAAGTGAAATTGGAGTAACATTTGAAGACATAGGTGCTCTAGATGATATAAAGAGTCCATTTAGGAGCTCTTCATGCTCACCTTTCGGAGACCAGACCTATTCAAAGGTCTCCTTAAGTCCTATAGAGGAATACTACTCTTCAGACCACCTGGAACTGGGAAAACCATGCTGACAAAGGTCATTGCAAATGAAGCTGGAGCAAGTTTCATAAACGAATCAATGTCCAGTATCACATCAAAATGGTTTGGCAAAGATGAGAAAAATGTCGGGGCGTTGTTCACATTTTATGCGAAGGTTTCACAAGCACAAATTTGTACCACAAAATGATTGAAAATGGTGAAATTTCGTGTTTGATTATGAATAAGATTATAGATTTTTAATAAATCTTGAATCACTCAGTCTGAACGCATATTTTACAATATATAATTTTTAATAGAACATCAATCACGCGGAATTTTGTGTTACAACATATGTAAGTGTGAAAGCTTAGGTGTGTGATAGATATATAAATACATCAAAATTGTGTGTTATGTATTTAGATGCCCCCAAAACTAACAAAGATATTGCTATACATCATAATTGTTAAAAAGAAATTCATACAAGTTAACAATTTTTTTATTTACAGCATGAAAAGAATTCTCCATCAGCTCCACTTGTCTCCACAGCCGACATACCCAGTCCTCTACTTTCACCGATCTCTTCCCATCCCATGGTAACTCGTTCCAAAACAGGGAATCTTAAAACACGAAGCCAATTTTTATTTATAGCATGAAATCATCTCAAACTGAGATCCTATATGCTATACAATTATTGTTAAAGACCACAAATGGTGAGTTTATATGTCTCAATAATTCCAAGCCCTACAAACACGAAGCACTTGGATCTTAGTGCCTCTGCCTACAAACCAAACAGTTCTTGGTTGCAAATGGATATATCGCACTAAATATGATTCGACCGATCATATTGTTCGTCACAAGGCTTGTCTTGTGGCCCAAGGTAATAACAATCAAGAGTACGGTATTGATTATGTTGAAAAATTAAGTCCCGTGGCAAAGAGGCTACCATCCGAGTTCTTCTGATGATGGCTACCCATCACAATTGGCAGATCACTCAAATGGACGTCTCAAATCCCATTCTTCATGGCTCTCTCAATGAAAAGGTTTATATGAAACAATACACGGGCTGCATAGATTCGCAATACCCACACTACTTTTGCTTGTAACAAAAATCTGCTTATAGTTTAAAACAATCACCAAGGCAATGGTTCACTGTTCCTTCTTATCATCTCAAGTTACTTAGTTTTTCTTAAAACAAAGAGGATCCATCGTTACTTTTATACAATCATGATGACATTCAAATTTATTTTCTTATTTATGTTGATGACATTCATTTCAGCTGCAACAACACTTCGACAATCTCTAAATTGATATCCAACCTTCATCATAGGTTCAATATGAGGAAATTGAGGCGCCTCTTTTATTTTCTCGGCATCCATTCCACTACGACAAATTATTGACTTTATTTAAATCAACACAAATACTTTGAGATACTAAACTGAGCTGGTATGAAAGATTGCAAGCCTCTTCAAAATCTTACTACCACCAAATATTCATCTACACAAACCTCTACTTTAACCATCACACCTATTCTTTATTAGTATTTGCTCGGATCCCTTCAATATCTCATGTTTACAAGGCCGAACATTTCCTTTGCAGTTAATCATCTATGCCAAGGTATGCATGATCCAACAAATCTTCATAAACAACAACTTAAACGAGTTTTAAGATATCTTAAGGGAACTCTTCAAATTGCTCTTCCAATTTATCGTAATAAACTCTACCTTTAAGCATATTCTTACTCGGATTGGACTGGTGACTCCTCTAATAGAATATCTACAACAAGTGGTTGTACACTTCGTGGATCAACTTCGATATCATGGACTGTAAAGAAATAGTCCACCGTGGCTCGTTCCTTTGCCGAAGCGGAGTATAGAGCATTGGCAACTATTGTCGCTAACCTCATATGGCTCAGACGACTTATTGCTAAATTTGACATATCTATAGACACATCAACCACATTATGATGCGATAATATCTCCTCTATCGCATTGGCTAATAATTTCGTATTCCACGCCCGCACTAAGCACATTGAGGTTGATTTTCATTTTATTTGTGATTGTATTAATTCAAAGCAAATCACTATTCTTCACAACATTACAAAGGATCAACTTGCTGATATTTTTAGCAAAAGTATTCCAACATCTCAATTTCATGCAATTAGAAGCAAATTGACTATATCTAAGGATCCTCAATTTGAGGGGCGATAATAAGATTAATGCTTATTATTTCCCTTTGCACAGCCATGATGGTTTTCAATAGTTCGCTCCCTACAATTTCTGTGGTAAAGTGGATTTTTATACATGTCCCACATTGTATGAATCAAGCAGAATATACAAAAGGAAAATTCTACGTCTTTCTTCATTTATCTGTTTTCTTTAGTATTTCCTTTGTATCGAAGCTTGCTGGTTGCATCTTCCTCTTCGCATTGGCTTTGAGCTTCATGATTTGCAATGGAGACTTCGGCAAGAGAACAAAGGTCTTCCTAAAGCTGAATAAGTGTTGATTGGTGTCTTCAACAAAATCATGGTGTTCTTGTTTTTTTTTTTTTTTGTGATTTCCTGTTTGTGCGCTTTTGTTCAAAATTGTATTTTGGATCTCTCAAACGGTATTTTCGCATTTTTGCGCATACCTTTCACGCACAACAAGGGCATGAGGCTTAAACAAAATTGGCCCGTTTGGGGTAGCTTATTCGGTGCGGTGGCGTTTTGAAAACGTACCTGACCTGTTTGGGTAAACTGCTTTTTGACAACTTATGCGTTTCCAAAACGCTGAAAACAACGTTGATAGGTGCAGTGGCAGCTTTCTGGCTGCAGTCCGGTTTAAAAAAAAAAAAAATTTGTAATAGCCACTGCACCTAACTTATTGGCAGATTATTTTTAATCAGCTTATTAGCAGATTTTTCAATAAGCTGCAGCTGCCCCAAACAGACCCTTAAAAGGAAGGGAAATAGTAATTTAGTTTGATGAGTTTAAGATGTTTTAGGTGGTAAAATCATAAATATTTAGTTTGAGGTGTTAGATAAATAAATATGATGTTAAATATTTGAAACCAATGAAGTATTAAAGATTTGATGTTAAGATATTTAAATACATAATATTTGTCTGGTTTGTACGTAAATGCTCCCTCTTTTATTATTCAGAAGCTTAGAGTGCTCCCCGTTTGGGTGCTCCGAAAACCTAACACCATGATCTCAGGTGAGACAAGTATTCGCCGTTTTCTTCTGAGTTTTGGGGCTTAAACGGCGGCTTCTCCTTCCAGTTCCTGTACATGGCAAAATGGCTTCCTCTCTGGTGGATTTGCTATGGTGTTTGCTTAGTAACGCTCATGTTAGCAGTTCTTTCAGAAGCATTCACGGTTAAAGCTTAATGACCTGCTTATACGAACGTATTTTTCATTTCGTTTCGGATATTGGAGGATCGCCTACGAGGGTATAAAGTTTTTGTATTCATCTAATCAATTACAATTTTTTTTACTACTCTTTGATCTCCGTAAATTCAGTTTTACGTTGGAATTGATATTCTGTAGCATATATTCTGCAGGAGTCTCTATGAGATGGAAGGAAGAGATTTTAATGGAAAATAGTTGTTTTTCGCATCATTTACCTTGTTAGTTCCCTGAATGTGCTTTTTTACGGTATGCTCGTTGGTTTATCCACTCCACTGGAACATGATAAATGGTTAATAACTATGAAATTTGGTGGCTAATTAGCCAATGCCATGGCGGCTTTCAAGGTTGCTTTTTTGTTTGTTTGGTCAGTGAGCTCACCTGCAGAAACTGTTTCCTGGCACTCTATTATGGAATTGTTGTTTTTTAGTTCCATACAGATGCTGCAACTAACATTAGTTTATTTTACTTGTTTCTTTTAGTTTTAGTCATGGAATTGAATGAAGTAACCATTCTTAGAATCTTATTATTGGTTACATGGAGATACAAGAGATTATCCTGGTGAAATAATGACTTTTGATTCGTAACTAAAATTTATTGATTAGATGGGGAAAACTGTTGCTAAAACTTTGAGAACTAACTAGCTAAACTGATTCCTAATTAGCTAGCTTATCACACTAAACTGGTGGCAATTGCAGATTTGAAGTTTTTTTTTTTTATTTTTTTATTTTGGCAACTAACTTTAACCCATTGGTGGCTAATTAGCCAGTCACATTGCACCTTTTAAGGTTATCTTTTGTGTGTCTGGTCAGTAAGTTCACCTATATTAATGTAGTAATGGCATTATATGATGGAAATTTTAGTTTGGTTCCATAAATATGCTTTCAATTACATACACAAACTATGAGTTTATAATCCACCAGTAGCTAGTTAGCCTGCTGCATTTACCATTTCAGTTTGGTTTTTGTGTGAATTGTTCGGTACAGGGGCGGATCTGGGCGGGGGCCTAAGGGGGCACGTGCCCCCCTCCCTGTACCTAAAGTTTCTGGCAGCTCTTGTAGCCTAATTGCCCATACTTCTTAATTAATAACATAGATGATGGTAAAATTCAGATTAATCAAACTAGTTTGAAATTAAAGTTTTCATTCCAATTTTTTTAAATAAAGCTGAAGTCCACTCATAAAAATCAGCATGTCTATCTTTATACATAGCTCAGAACAATCACTTGGAGCTATTTTATTTTTCTATTTATACAAATGCTGTTCTTTGCATTTCCCAATGTGGGACTAAAAGAAAAAGGTCAAAAACTTTTTCATGTGAGTTGTGAGGGAGTATATTTATAACCTAATTTTTTGAAGATTTATTTACATACCATTCAATGCTTATGTATTTACATATCTTAGACCATACATAACACCCTGCCCATGCATGAGGTGATAGATAATGGTCCAACGATGATGTTGGTCGGGGAAACAATGGTCCAGATGCAATGATCATCGCTCTAAAGCAACGTTACATGTTGTAAATTTGTTTATCATAATATATTTCATTTTTTATACAAGAAATATATTACAAATTTATTTTTAAACCATCAATGTCGGTCTCAATCCCCGATGAAAATTATTGAGGGTATTTTTGAAGAAAAATCATATTGTAAACCCGCTTTTAAAATTTTCTGGCTCTGCCACTAGTCAGTAAGCTCACCGACGGTAATCTAGGGAAGGCATTTATAGTGGAAATCCTAGTTTGCTTCATAAAGATAGTCTCATTTTATTATAATAATAAAATATTTTATTTTTACCACTGCATTAGTAAAAAATAAGTTAAGGAGGCTTTAAAGAAAACCAAGAGTGGAAAATTAGTATGACCTTATGATATCCTAATTGAAGTGTTGAAATATTAAAGAGATTTGGGAGTTTCTTGACTTACTAAACTATTTAATATTATTTTAAAAACTAAAAAGATGCTTGAGAAGTGGAGGTAGAGTATCTTGGCCTCCATTTTTAAGAATAAAGGGATCCACAAGAGTGTGCAAATTATAAATGAATTAAATTAATGTGTCATACTTTAAAATTATTGGAGAGCTTAATTGAACATAGGTTAAAACTTTATTCAAAGATTTCTCATAATCTGTTTAGATTTATGCCGGGCGGGTATACCATGGAAGCTATACATTTATTGAGAGGTTTGATGGGGAAGTACATAGAGTTAGGAGGATCTACCTAAGATTTTTTATTTTGAAAAAAAAAAACTTGCGATAAAGTTCTAAGAGAAGTCCTTTGGAGAGTACTAGAGAAGAAAGATGTTGATATAAATTATATTCAAGTCATTTAAGATATGCATACCGAAGGAGATTGACCCAGTATTTTCCTATTTTAGTTGGATTACATCAGGGATCTGCTTTAACCCCATTTCTTTTTTCTTTAGTTATGATTGCTCTTACAGGACAATAAGTCTAGAGAAAGTGTTCAGGGCAAACTTAAATTATGGAGGTCTACATTTGTGAAGTTTTTATTATTTGATCTAAAACTAAATACATGGATGTTATTTTAGTAGTGGTAGTTCTCGTAACAGAGTTGTAACTATGGGTGATCAAATCAACAATATGTGTGAACATTTTAGTTATCTCGGGTCTATTGATGGTGATATAGATGGAGATGTTATTAGTATAATTCAGGTTGATTGGTTGAAGTGGAGGAATGCATGAGGTCTATTGTGTGATAGAAAAATACCACTTAGCTTGAAGGAAAATTTTGTAAGATGGTGGTGAGACCTGCAATGCTCTATGACGCAAAATGTTGGCCTTTAAAAGAGAAGCGTAAAACAAAGTTAAGTGTTGATGAGATGAGAATGCTTACGTGGATGAGTGGCTTGACACTTAGAGACAAAATGTGAAGTGAATATATTCGTGATAGGTTTGGTGTAGTTCCGGTGGCGAACAAGGTTAGAGAGAGTCATCTTAGATGGTTTGGCCACATTGAACGTCGACCATCTGATCATCCGATTATGAGAGTAGATGTTTTATATTCAACTTATGTTACAAAAGGTAAGGTAGACCTAAAAAGACTTGGGGATATTTAAAAAAAATGATCTTAATCTATTAGAATTAAATAAAAATATGATACTTAATAGGATGCAATGGAGAAAAAAGTCTTCTTGTTGTTTGCTGTTGTTGTTGTAGTTTATCGAAAATACTAAATTAGGTTTTACTCCATTGGCGACTAATTAGCCAGTCACATTGGACTTGTATGGTTGTTTTTGTATGATTGTTTAGCAAGCTCTCTTATATTCACATACTATTGCTATTCTATGTTGTAAACTTTATTTTGGTTCCATAAGATGCTTTAACTTACATTTAATTAGGATATGGTTTGTCAGTGGATTTGATTTTTTTTCATGGTTGCAATATTAAAATGAAACGTTAGTCACGCTGTTCTTTTATAACAAAAGTAGTGCTACTGCTTGGCATGTTTTAGGTATTTTTGAGACACTTTATTTGATTTTGGATTTCTGCACTGGTTAAAACAAACAAGTTGAGTTTAGATTAAGTTCCAAGAACAAGCGTTAGAATATTTTTCTTGATCAATGAGCTTATTGACCACATCAAACCCTTGGAAGGTGAATTAAATTCGAAACTTGGAGCTTTATTGTGCCAACAATATCTATTTTCATTGTCCAATCTGATATTGCTTGCTGAAAAGAAGACGTGATTATTGTTCCAATAAGATTGTTTTCCACCTCATAATTTTTCTTTTGCTTCCAGGATTTTGGTTTAAAACTTTAGCATCTTCAACAATTTATCAACTTGTTAATCAGAATTTGGATTTTTTTATTATGTGCCGCTGCTTTTTTTTAACTATTAGTGAGGTGGACATTCACACTGAAAATCTCTAACATGCTAAAGATTTTCGGCCATGAAGAAAATCATTGTGGTGGAGCTAATACATCTCTAAAGAGCATGCAGATTTCTACAGCAGTAGTGGCTATTTTTGTAATATAACACACATCACAATAGAACACTACCACTGTAGGCCTTGTTTTATTGTCGGATTATGTCCAAGCATTTCTATCATGTACAACAACATATATAGTAGAGATTTTTTTGACTGGTGATTGTATAATATTCATGTTAGTTATTTCAATGCCATGTCTCGAGTTAAAATGCGTGATAGTTTCAAGGATATATGATTTCCTGGTTAAGTGTATGATTGTTTTTTGTTCATTTTGTCAATGAATATATTTTGAGATGGTTAACTTTAGTGTTCTAGAATATTTGTGATAATAGAGTGAGTGATTAATGTATTAGGTTTATACTAAGACTCATAGATAATGAAAAATTTTATAGGAATATCGAAGTTTTCATGTGAAAATTTCACAAATAAAAATAAATCAGGGGGCCTAGCCTAGTTGAAATGATTCAACTAGTATGTTGCATATGTTAAAAATGGTATCATTTCATGTATTTGAAGAATACGTTGATACAATACAATTAAAATGAGTTGTGTAGAATATATTTTATGATGAAAATTGGAGGGGTCTGGAGGCAGTGGAGTTCTTTTCAAGAGATTATATAGTTTGTTCAATCATTCATGTTTGAGGAGAGGAGGTTAGAGACCAAGAATTACAATATAATCTTGCTGTTAATATTGGGAATTTGTTGTGGAGGGGATGACGTGCATCATTATTATGAGCGATGATAGGCACGGTGCGTTGATGGCATGCATCAATCTTATGAGTGCTGGCGTGCATTAGCCTTATAAGCAATGCCATGCGTTGATTTTGTTGTCGATGAAGTTGGTGGAAGGAAATAGTCAACGATGGTGGTCAGAAGATTATAATTGGATAACAATGCTCATGAGATTATGGTTGAGTGATAGTGGTTGGAAGACCATAAGTAGACAACAATAATCTGGTGATAATAGTTGAGTTGTGTTGGTTGGGAAAACTTAGATGATTGTGCTCAGAAGATCGTAGTTAGGTTACATGACCAGTCAATCATAGTTGGGTGATGATGATTAGAAGATTATGGTCGGGAGACCATAGTTGGATGATAATGGTTTGGAGATCATAATCAGGCGATGATGGTCTCGGTCGTAGTTGAGAGATATCGTGTAGGGTGATGACAATCAAGAGATAGTAGTTGGGACAATCATTATAAGATCACCATCAGGCAACAGTGGTTGGGAGATTATATTTGGATGATGTTATTTACGTGGCAATGGTCAGATGATTGTAGATGGGTGCTTGTTGTTGACAATAATTTGATGACTGCAAGTCACAGTCACGCGATGGCGATTTGATCATGATGCTTTGGAGGTTGAAGATCAATGGCGGTTGCGGGGTTGTGGTTTGATAAAGTTGGTTCCATGATATTGGTCGTGATGGTAGTGCTCGGTTGGCAGACGTTTGCCAATGTTGTTCGAGCAATCTTAGTTTCAATGATGATTGTCATGCAATTGTCCGATGGATGTGGTGGGATGTTGGCTATCACAACAACTTTGCTCGAGCAATGGTAATCCAACAATGGTGGTTGGGCTACGATGGTTAGACAATGTAGATGAGATAGAGCTTTAGGATTTTTAGTAATCCCTGTTGATTGAATGAGATTTTTAAATGTTCGAGCACCTTAATGATGTTTGAATTAAACAATCTTGTTATGATTTGGTTTGACTACTAGCATGCAAAATTTGGAGGTTATTTTGTTCTCTAGTTAATATTTTAAAAATTTTATGTATGTTTGCAATGTTTGATTCCAAACATTTTAAACATAGAGGTGCCAGAGATGGTTTGATTACATTAAACGTCCACCATATGATGACTTGGATAGGAGAATAAATGTTTTCGATTTATAAAAGTTAGATGTTGAACTAAAAAGATTTGGGCATGTTGTATGAAAATAATCTAAATTTATTAGAATAAGCTGAAAATATAACACTTAATAGGACACAACCGAGAAAAAAAGATTCATATAGCTGACCCCACTTTGTGGGATAAATGATTGTTGTTGTTGTTTGAAAGCTTGTTTGAATTTTGATTGTATCACTTGGTGTCAATGAATTTATCTTATCAAAATGTTTAGTTTAACTATAAATTTATTGAAATTAGGGTTTGGATGGTGTTGAATTTAATTCTGGAAGTTTTGCATTGAAAGATTGTATCAAGCTCTAGGCTTGATTAAGTGGATTTAGTTGAAATATTAGTTATATATAATCAACCTGAAATTTTTAATATTATTTATTAAACACAAATTTCTTGTATTTCTACTTGTAACATCTAAATATTTTAAGCCTTTCCAAATTTCCTCCCCGATTAAATTTTTGGGGATTTACATGCATGTTTTTTTTTGCTTAAAGACTATCAATAACAACACTTGATTAAGTAAATTTTCAGTTGATTTTATAGTTATATATACCAAACTTGAAATTTCTAATATTATATATTAAACACGAGTTTCTTTGTATTCTACCTATAACACCCAAATATTCTAAGCCTTTCCAAATTTTTTCCTTGATTAAATTTTTGGGGATTTATATACATGCTACACAATTCTTATAGATTTCGAATTTAAAGGTTGCATCAAGATCCGTGCTTGATAAAGTGGATCTCTTGTTTGTGTATTAATTATATTCTCAACCTTTGATTTCTAATATCTTATTTAAAAGCCAAGTGTCTTTGTATTCTACTTATAACAACCAAATATTTTAAGCCTTTCCAAATCTGACCTTGATTAAATTTTAGGGGATTGACATACATGTTACGCAATTCTCATGCATTTATATCTAACATCTATATTTTGATATTTATTTGTAGATCATTTTAGTGCCTTGATTATATTATATATGCTTGAAAATGTTTATTTCACTTTAGAAATGTTAATATTAGTGATATTTTAATGTGATTTAAGTATTTAGGTGTTATATAAATAAATATCAAAGTTTAGTTGTTTGCTATGTAAATACATAAAAAGCTTATGTGATACTTATGTGAATACCCCCTTAATTTTTTCTTTCAGAAATGCACTATTGTTTCTTATGGATTAAATTCAAAGATTTCTACCACGTTGCATTAAATTCAATGGGTCTCACTCACAAAATGATTACCAAAGTGCAGCCAAAATATCTATATTTCGTCTTATATAATTCAACTATTGCATCCGCAGAGGATAACTTGTGCCATTTCTTACTCTACATTTTTATTGTGAAAAGTTTCCTCAAATACTGTATAAAATCAAATTTTTTTTTTCAAGCGTTTTGAAGCAAAATGGGCAAATTTGGCGCAAAATACTAGATTAAAGTTATGCTAGATTGATGATGGTTGAAAATAGAGGCCCGGTTCTGTGTTCGTTCTGAAACTGGACAGATGCATTAAAAGCATCGCAAATTTTATTTCCTTTAGCTAAGGGATTGTAATCTTAACTTAGTGAGCAAGTCCCGCTGCCCTTTATTTGTGGGGGAATTTGCATACATACCACACAATTCTTATGTATTTACATGTAACACCTAAATTTTCATGTTTGCAGTACAACACTTTAATGTTGAAACTTATGCATAAAAACATATATTTCACTTTTAAAAAGATAGTAGTAGTGTTATCTATATCGTAGTGTTAAAGATTTGAGTGGCTTGTATGTAAAAATGAAAGATTAAGTAAATATATTAGAATTGTGTCGTATGTAAGTAAATGCCCCTTATTAGCTTGATTATTAATTTTTTTTCACCTCTTTCAATTATCCATTTATCGTGCTGCATTGGTTGTGTAATGATAATTACTTTGCAGGGATTAAGTGTTGGTGGCGGTAAAACCAGTCACAGATTTAGTCTTTTGCTTGATTGGTGTGTTGATCAACCTGTTGCAGTGCAGTGATTAGTATAATTTACTGCCAATAAAATTCTATTCTAGTGGGGATAAAATACCCATACTGGTTAGGACATGGGTCCATATGGCTCGCTGTATGGTTTAGTCAAGTAGATAGTATGTTTATTTTATGCCAAAGGGCCACTAGCATAAAATGCTTTATTTCAATTATTTAACTGTGTGGTTGTTATTTATAAAAATATAAGTAAAGTGCCAAAACAATCCCATGATTTTTTATGCGTGCTATTTTAGCAACAGTCTATATAAATGAAAAACTAGTCTTAGATTCTTTAAATTGAGGCTTCACTCGTAAGTTTATTTTGATGAATATAATGAAAAGGAAGATTTACATACAATACTGCTTAATTTTTTTGTGTTTATTCATCTAACTGCGAAACTTCTGTTTTTACATATATGTCATCTTACCTATGCATGAAGATTTGTATTTCACTCACTTTTTAGAAGTTAAAATTGTGGTATTTTGTATGTGATATGAAAGATTTGGGTGGTAAAATGTAAAAAAATAAAGTTTAGGCGTTAGATATGTAAATACATAAGAATTGGGTGTTATGTAGGCTAATGCTTCTAATGAAAATTTGCCAATTTATGGATGACTAGTATGAGATATTTTTAGAAATGTGATTGTTAATATAAATTGAATCGTGCAAATTTATGCTTTTTTTCTTTTATTTATGTTATGAAGTTATTCAAAGATCAGTCGATTGGACTCATTTTTTCAAGGGATTGATGCTGTTGTAAAGCTGCTTTAGAAAGCAGTTCAAAATTTTATTCCAGCATAGTTTGCTATTGCATTAATATATACATAATCGTTTAAAAAGTTATATAAACTACAAAAAATTCCAAACAGAGCCTAAACAATTTGGAACCTAGAATAAACTTTTAGTTAGCCAATTTTGTATTTTGTTCTATATTTCTATTTTGTTATGAATTGACTAGCACTATGTCTATGCTGCTATGCAGATGCTCAAGTTTCTTGGTTGCCTCATGATTGTGATTGTGAAACCATGATGTGTACATGCCATATAATGTTTTTCAACATTCTCATCACACAAGCTTAAATAATGATATGATAGAGTTTTAAGAAGGCAAATTAGTTGAAAGGGAGATATGTAATTTTATGCCAAGTATGATTTAATTAAATTTGTAAGTTATGTATAGAAGTTATGGGAGAGATTAATGGAACTATAGTTTGCAAATTTACCTTGATTTTGAAGAACTAATTTATTTTGATGCTACTGGGCTTATTTATGAAAGCAATATTTACATGAAGATAATTGATGAATTATAGAATGTATATATTTATATTTGTAATTTTTGTTTAGATTAAGAGGCATATAATTGGCACTAAACCATCTGATTTTGTTCAATATAAGGCAGGGGTGTGCTAATGGTTTATTGACATCATTAAGGCTATATATATATATATATATATATACATATGATGTAATGTTGACTAATATTTGAATTAATAATATAGTGGCCCAATAGATTTTCAATTATCATAGGTTTACACTAAGGGTCAACGTTGACTTGCATATCTTTCTTATTGGCTATGTATATGATTGCAAAGGTTATTAAAACTAGGTTCTTTTGTATATATTTTTTATAGTAGATATAATTTTAATTGGTGAGAGATAGGTAATGCTATTTGTTAGACTATTAAGAAGAAACATTAGTAGAACTAATGATACATTTATCATATAAGTTATTCAAAATTTTTTCAAGGAGAATAGTGTTAGGTATGGCTCATATATCTAATATGGAATTAATGTTGGAGCGGAGCGAGCGAATCTGGGGAGTTTATTATGTGGGTTGGGGGTGCGGGCGCAGCGCATGGTTAATACATGGGTAATTTGGTAATTATATATTGTACTCTATGATTATAAATAGGTCTTGTTTTAACCCTAGGACCTATGTTGAATCCTGTATTTTATACTCTTTTCTGATTAGTGAAAAGAAAGAAGCTGCTCTGCTCCCGAGGACGTAGGCATCTTTGCCTAACCTCGTTAAATCTCTGTGTTCTTCTGGATTGTGCCGATTCTTGCGTTTCTTCGCCCTAAATTTCTCAACAAGTGGTATCAGAGCTTGATTCGAGGGCATAGAGGAGATCGACGCAGGAGAAGACGAATCGGCGACGCAGGAACTTCTGCGGCAGGTTGGAGCAGGCAGCAATCCGGTAAGGTTTTGCGAGCGGCCAAGATTCCGGCGTTTGGCAAGGGTTTCAGTTCGGATTCACGGCACTTCAGCGAAGCACGACAGGTCTCTGTCGCACTATTCTCTCTCCCGCGGATCGATCGGGCGAGAGGAGGCAGCGAGAGACGGCATTGCAGGCTTCGGCTCCGGCGGGAACAGGCTGCGAACAGCTCGCGACAGGCTCCGGCAAATATTCCCTCCGTGAGAGGAGGGAAAAGAGCAGGAAAAAGGAATTATTTTTCCTGGGCGCGGAGGACGTGGAGGAGGAAAAGGAAAAAGGGATTTTCTAGAAGCTTAATTAAGTTAAATTTAATTAAGGGAAGGTTTTTCTGGAAATTAAAGAAAAGCCTAATCAAGGAATGAAAGCTTAATCAAGACAATTTCATTCCTTTGCTGGAGGAATAAAATCCGAATGAAATTTCATTCCTTTGCTAGAGGAATAAAACCGGAATTTTTGTTATTTCAGGAAGGCGTGCAAGGAAGGCTTATTTGGCTGCTTAATTAAGTTAATTGACCGAAACTTAATTAAGAAAAAAATTAATTAAGAGAATTTTGCTGAAATAGAAATTTCTTGAAAAGATTTTGTGTAAGATATTTCAGGCTTCAGTAATTTGGCTATTCAGTAGAGGAATTTGCAGAAAATTTTGGTTGCAGTATTAATCTCAGATGACGATTTCTGGTGCGAAATTCGAGATAGTGAAGTTCGATGGAACTGATAACTTCGGATTGTGGCAAACATGGATGAATGATTTGTTGGCACAACAAGGAATCCTGAAGGCTTTGCGGGCAGCGAAACCAAATGTCATGGAGGATGAAGATTGTGATGAATTGCAACAACGAGCGGCAGCAACCATACGACTGTGTTTGACAGATGAAGTAATGTACCATGTGATGAATCTGAAATCTCCATGGGAGGTTTGAAAGAAATCAGAAGCTCAATTTATGGCGAAATCCCTGACGAATAAATTGTATCTGAAGCAAAAGCTGTATGGGCTGAAGATACAGGAAGGTTCTGATCTGGCCCAACACATTAAAGGCTTCAATCAAATAATCACGGATTTATCAAGACTTGATGTGAATATTGAGGATGAAGATCGAGCGATGATTTTGTTGTGTTCGTTGTCTTCTTCCTATGAACACACAGTGACTACTCTGACATATGGGAAAGAAACTATTAAAGTTGATGAGATTACTGCAGCATTGTTGACTCACAACCAGCGGAAGCAGAATGCAGGGAAAAATTCTCATGGCGACGGTTTATATGTTAAGGGTAAATAAGATCGTGAAAGAAAGAAAGAGGAGGGTTCTGGAAGACGAAATTTCAGATCCAAGTCTAAAGGCAAACAGACGATTCGTTGCTATAAGTGCAAGGAGCCAGGTCATATGAGGAGGGATTGTCCAAAGCTGAAGAAACAGACTGAGGAGAAAGGTGATGTATCATCGAAGTCTGTGAATGTGGTGCAATGTGAAAATTCAGATGCAAGTAATAGTGATATGTTTTCAGTATCATCAACTCAGTTCACTGATGCATAGATTCTTGATTCATGGTGCTCTTATCACATTACACCTAACAGGGAGTGGTTTACTTCATACAGGTCAACTAATTCTGGCTCAGTCTATTTGGGTGATGATAAATGCTGTAATATTGCTGGTATTGGAGAAGTCCGAATTAAAATGTATGATGACACAGTTAGAACGTTATGTGATGTCAGACACATTCCAGATTTGAAGAAGAATATTATTTTCTTGGGCACTCTACATCGAAATGGTTTTATTCCTAAGGCAGATGAGGATAGGGAAACCATCAGGATTGTGAAGGGTGCAGCTGATCGTGATGAAAGGAAAGTTAAGCTGCAGGTAATATCTACAATTGTTGGGAGTACAGTTATAGGTAGAGTTCATTCTGTTGAGTTAGATGATAATAATATAAAGCTATGACATATGCGTCTGAGTCATCTCAGCGAACGTGGGATGACGGAATTGCATAAAAGGAATTTGCTGAATGATGTGAAAAGCTGCAAGCTGGATTTCTGTAAGTTCTGCATTTTTGGAAAACGAGTTAGAGTCGGTTTTATGGTCGGAGAGCATAAAACTAAAGGGATTCTTGATTATGTGCATTCGATGTATGGGGCCTACCGGGAAGCATCAGTGGGAGGATCTCGGTATTATGTTACCTTTATTGATGATTTTTCCAGGAAAGTTTGAGTGTATTTCTTGAAGCAGAAATCTGAAGTCTTCTCTAAATTCAAGCTGTGGAAAGCTGAGGTGGAGAAACAAACTGGTAGAAAGATCAAGTATCTGAGGTCTGATAATGACACATAGTACATAGATTCGCAGTTTCAGAAGTTTTGTGAGGAGCATGGGATTCAGAGACATTTTTCAGTACGGAAGACACCACAGCAGAATGATGTTGCAGAAAAGGATGAATAGGTCCTTGGCTGAAAGGGCAAGATGCTTGAGACTGAATGCAGAGCTTCCTAAAAGCTTCTGGGCAGAGGCTGTGAATATGGCATGCTATCTCATCAATAGATCACCTCGGGCTTCATTAAGTGGCAAGGTTGCAGAAGAGGTATGGACAGGTAATCCAGTTAAGTTTGATCACTTACGAATTTTTGGTTGTCCTGCTTATGTGCATGTACCTGAAGATGAAAGATCGAAACTTGATCCAAAATCCAAGAAGTGCATCTTTATGGGCTATAAGAAAGGTGTGAAAGGATTCAAGTTTTGGGATCCTATTGCGAAGAAGGCGGTGATCGGTAGAGATGCGATCTTTGATGAGCGATCCATGTTGCAACGGAATCGAGACAAGGTGTCGGAGAACGAGTTCCGAGTTCGGAGACATTGCGGATGGATTTAGAACGACATCCGATAGCTGTGCTGAGAGAGTTGAAGGTTCGAATCCGACACCTGGTGATTCCATTCCAGATGATCTGCATAATTACAATCTAGCCAGAGATAGACAGAGACACACTAATATAAAGCCTCCTAGTAGATTGAGTTGTGAAGACATTGTCTCTTTTGCACTTTTCATCAGTAGTGATGATCCATCTAGTTTTCAAGGGGCTATTACCAGCCAGGAGAAAGAGAAGTGGATGAGTGCAATGGTTGAGGAGATTGAGTCTCTGCAGAAGAATCACACATGTGAGCTAGTTCAGCTTCCTGAGGGAAAGAAGGCTATTGGGTGCAAATGGGTGCCAGACTATGCAGGTGATTTAGATGGCAGAAGGTCTACAACAGGGCTAGTGAAGGTTCAGTTGCATTGTGATAGTCAGAGTGCTATTTACTTGGCTAAGAACCAGGTGTACCATGCGAGGACCAAACACATTGATGTCAGGTATCACAAGATCAGAGAATTGATTACTTTTGGTGAGATGCTATTGCAGAAGGTTCATACTGATGAGAATGCAGCTGATATGTTGACCAAGCCAGTTACTATCAACAAGTTCTTGCATTGCTTGGACTTGTTGAGCATCCACAGTTGTTAGAGAAGCATGGTGGCCCAACCCACATTGGTGCATGAGAAACTCCCAGGTATTTATCTCCTAAGGGATTGGATATTCGCCAAGGTGGAGATTTGTTAGGTATAGCTCATATGCCTAATATAGAATTAATATTGGAGCGGAGCGAGCGAATCTGGGGAGTTTATCATGTGGGTTGGGGGTGCGGGGGCAGGCCATGGTTTAATACGTAGGTAATTTGGTAATTACGTATTGTCTCTACATGATTATAAATGTCATGTTGTAACCCTAGGACCTATGCTGAATCATGTATTATGTACTCTTTTCTGATTAGTGAAAAGAAAGAAGCCGCTCTTCTCCCGAGGACGTAGGCATCTTTGCCGAACCTCGTTAAATTTCTGTGTTCTTCTGGATTGTGCCAATTCCTGCGTTTCTTCGCCCTAAATTTCTCAACAAATAGGCTTCAACATTGTAGAGGACACTGAAATAGGTACTAATGAAAACTATATATTTGCAGCACGAATACCAAATTTTAGGGTATATCTAATGATTTTTAATGATTTTAAGTTGAAATGCACTATTGGCGTGAGGCTTAATGTATCACCCCTCACTATCACTTCTATGCTATACATTAATTGAATTCTTAATTGCAATTGTATTTTTGTTTCTAATTGTCTTATTAAGAAAGTGTTTCCGCGGTGGTATTGTTCGTTGTACAGATGCCTGACAATGACGAAGGCTATGGCCGCTTGGCAGCTGCCTTCTGCATGAAGCAATGCTTCCAGCTTGCAGAACTTAGAAGCAAAATAAGCAGAATAGGTCAGCAAAGGTGAATATAGAAAATCAGTTCTTTTATCTTTATCCTCCCATTGAAGATGGAAGAGAAAGCAATGGGGATGTCCGCTATGCATGATAATTTTATTATGAATTAAAAAGGGGCATTTACATGCACACCACACAATTCCTATTTATTTACATATCTAACACCTAAAGTTAGCTTTTTTACATTTAATCCACCCAAATTTTTCATATTGCATCAAAAATACCATTTTTCCCTTCAAGATACTGACAATTTTGGCTTAATGGCCTTGCGGTTTTGTCACATTGGTGTAACATACTACAAGGGCACGCATTAACTTCAGAATTTTTTATAAAATTTCACAATTATTTTTAGAAATTAATAATTAAACTTCTAGAAGTTAAATAAAATTATAAATTGTTGTATATTTTAGATGTTGATATATTTGTGGCACTGCTATGAATGTAAATATTAAATTTAAGCTGACTATTATTTCGAACTATATGTGGTTATTAAGATTCGTGCATGTGACCACTGATTGGCGTCTGGGGTCCACCGGCCTTGTGCGTTAGTTGAGGTCACGTGAGCTCGACAACCTTTGTCCGTATTGCGGTCTTGTTGTTGTTGGCCTGCTAAGAAATTGGTTAAGGATATACTTATCATAGTTTAATTATAATAAATTTATTGATGGAGATTTACGTGACGCTCTACTTTATATATATATATATTTTTAACACTTTAATTTTGATGTTTAAAAATGCATTTAGGAGTCATATTAAGAGTATGAGCATGAAAATGTGAAATTTATTTTAAAAATTTAACATCAGTGGTAATTTTGATGTGATTTATAGATTTTGGTGTTATATAAATAGATACTCAAATTTAGGCGCCTAGATATGTAAATATATAAGAGAACATGTGTAAATACCTCAAAATGATGAGCGAATTTGAGTTACTATTGATGTTTTTAAATTAATATTTTTATATTAATTTTTTCAGTTGTATTAAAAAAAAAAGAACTTGTTAATTTTCAAATCCAAGCTTATTTTGACTCAAACCAATAAATTTAACAACACAGTTTATTATTATTATTTTTTTTTTAAAAAAATCAAATACTGAGTCCAATCACTACACACAATAATGATTATTTTAATTATTAAATATTTTAATTTTTTAAATTTTGAAATAATTATAATTATATTAAAATGATTTTTCGGATAGTAGAGACTTTTTATTAAAATGTTTAGCAACCTAATAATTGCAATAAAGAAAATAGTTTAAAATTACTGTTTCGGGGAATGTTAGGAGTGACGACGAAACTCAAAATAATGTGAAAATCCACATCCGTATCAGTGGAGGGTGTGATTTTGGGTCCTTCAAAGTGGGAGTGATGGGAAAATTTAGTGGTGAACTATGGGCCCCACCGGTTTGTAGTTTAGGTGGTAAGCACAGTACCCCACCAAGTCATTGCGCTCAAATAACATACGGCCCCCTAACCGTACCGGTCTCTTGCTGAATCATAGCTCTCCTTCCCATCACCCTAACATTTTTCAATATATATATATATATATATATATATAATATTTAAAAGGAGAGACTAAGGATCGTTTGGGGGCGATTTTATTTTTTCTTTTGTTGCCGCATTGTCAGTGTTATAGTGAAAAAGTTTCACGGAATGTAGGCTTCGGAATCGACCCCAAGGCTCGCATTTCCTATCATTCTCCGTGGGCACACTAATACCCCACCACCCCCCAAACCCCACTCTCGACCCTTTTTGCCTCTGTGACTCGAGACAAAGACACAGAGAAGCAATGGAAGTAAAGGAGTTGTGGGCGACACTCAAGCAAACGATCAAGCCCTACACGAGGCTATCTCCGACCAACAACTTTAAGTGGCCTCCGCCTACTTCGAGCCGACACCGGTTGCTAGGAAGCGAGAGGTGTAGGCTGAGCTGCTGGAGCTGCTTCCGACGCTGACTCAACTCGTCGAGGTAACGGAGGAGGAGTTTATCATTTACGATGGATCCGAACATAAATGACTATCGAAAGTCACAGATGCTCCAAACAAATCCTAACTCCCTCCTTGATTTTTTACTCGTGAATTTTTATAGTGATTCTCAAGGGTCGATTATCCCCAAAGGGAAGTGTCTCTTGAACCCACCTAATCGCGCCGACTCTGTCCTCCAGGAGAGGGGAGAGGTTGTGGCAACAATCATCCCCACATTAATTTGAGATTCTGAATGTTTCTATTCAATTGTTTTAATTTGATGTTGAGTAAAATTATACCATTCTTTATTATTAATAATTCTACATATTAGGATATATTTATTTTCTTTATTATAACTATGTCGAATTTTAACAAATTTAAGGGATCTAATAATTGCTTCATACATATAACGATCATAAAAATATTATTAAAGCAAAAAATTAGTTTTAAGATAGCGCTCAAGAATGACCCAAATAGATACAAGATGATGATCAATGCATAGCTTACCCCATTTAATATATTATGAAAATGAGACTTTTTTGGTTATTAAAATAGGGAGCATGGCTGAAAAAGAAAAAGCGAACATTCAATATATGGAAATAAAAGTAAATCGGCATCGGGATTTGGAGTTCGACAATAGGGCGTGTCACATGAATCGTAAATTTTATTTATTATTTACATAAAGCTGAGAATATATATAAGACACCCACGTGGCTTCAAACCCTTTAAAGACTGAAAATTTAGTCAATGGAGCCCTTCTAAATTACATAAATTGCATGCGCTTTGATTTCGTGCAAAATTTTACATTTTACACCTCAAAACATTTATGGCGCGTCCCACTTACCATAGGACATGAGAGTGGATGTTATAAAGAGCTTCATTTATTGTTGAGAATATAAACTAAATAATATTAAGAAAATTCTTATTAATTTAATTTTTATTAACTTAAATTATTATTTCATTTCTTTTTAATGAAAAGAAAGTTAATAGTAAGTACGAAATAATTCCCACGTACACAGCCACACTCATAAAGGTTACAATTGTGTTCATAAGGTTTTCTATATTAAGTCATCCCTTCTTAAATAGATCAACATTTAACCAATAGATATGTGTACTATGTACTTATCTCATCCACATTAATTATTGTGTTTACTAATGTGCCCAAGTTGGGTGGAAAATATAATTCTTCTTTTCTCCCTTTGAATTTTGCTCAAAAACTATTAATTATTCGGAAAATCAGTTCAAATTTGGTTCGAATGAAGATCAGATAAAAATAAATGAGCTCAGTTATGAGTATAAATTTTAAAGTAATTTTTTTTTTCGAGTTGATTTCGATTCGTATATCAAACTCTCAAATTATATATATATAGTTAAATATAAAGAGTCATGAGCCAATCCGTTTAAGTTGAAACAAATCCAAAAGATTCAATTCGAGTGAACTCAATTTGATTTTGAGCAGAACAGAGCTCGTTTCATTTGCTCACAATAATATCGCTAACTTGTGTGTACAAAAACTCAAACTTTTAAAAATAAATATGATAAATTTTAAAATAATTGGATTTATTTAAATTGAATGAAGTTTAGATTTAAAAAAAAAAATCTTAAAACAAAAAAAAAGAAGAAAGGCAAAGCAGTGGATTAATCAGGGCGGGGTCACCAGAGGCACATGCAGGGTTTATTAATGCTTGTGGTTGCCGCCACGATTTCCTCTACCTTCTCCTTTTACCGCGACCATTCTCTTTCTCTCCCCCCTCTTTCTTCACCCACTGTGCTCTCTTCCCTTACTTTCCTTCAGCCTGCAAAACTCTCTCTCTCTCTCTCTCTCTGTCTATCTCCTCTCACTCTCCCCGTCAAATTGCTCACCTTCATTTCTCTCTTCCTGTATTCATCTCTATCTCTCTATCTCTCTCCCTATATATATATTTACATCTGTTACTGGTTGAAGTGAAAGCATGGCGGATGTGAGAAACGTGTGCTGTATGTGCGGTGATATTGGCTTCTCCGACAAGCTCTTCCAGTGCCTTCGTTGCCTCTATCGCTTCCAGCACTCGTATGTTCTCTTTCCTTCTCCAAGCTATAGTATTATCATATATATTTCAACATTACACATAATCAAGACCTGATTTACATATATCTATCAGACACATGTTAATGTCTTTTACTCATAAAATGCATCTCAGGTTACAAATAAAGTATCAAACTAATACAAAATTAAATCTTTCTATTCCTAGCTATATATAATCGACGTGTCTCACTGATTAAAAAAAAAAAAATTACAGTTATTGCAGTAACTATTACCGTGAAGAATCATCTACCGAGCAAACCGCTGGCCTTTGTGACTGGTGCAGAAGCGAGGAGCACAGGGCCGGCAACCGCCGGCTCGCTGCTGCCAGTAACAAAGCAGGCAAGCAGAGCGGCGATCGTGTTGACGGTAGCAGCAGCATAGGCAGAGGTCGGAGCTCCGGTGCAGGTCCGCCATCGACCTCCTCTTCCTCCTCCTCGGCTAAACAGTCAAGTCGGCGGTATAAGCTTCTCAAGGACGTACTGTGCTAATCTCCCCCCACAAATAAAATGGGAGAGAGAGGGTCTCTCTCCACACTCTCTCTATAGCATCTAGAACTAAATTTTCTATTAAATCATTGATCTCATTCATTAAAAATTTTATGTGTTCATGATGAAACAGCATGATATTTGATGTAAAATATAATAATAAAGTAAAATTAGTTTAATTTCTAACAAAATAATAAGATACAAAACACATATCTTTATTAATCCTATGTATAAAAGCTTTATAATTTTTATCAAAAATACTAACTATGGAGTAAAATGTATTTGGAGCTTCTTGTTTAATTGTGCCTTCATTAGAGCTGAAACAATTAAGAAAACATTATTAATACATAATCCATAATTATATGTTTCTACTTTCTACTATAATCTTCATATTAAATCAAGTAAGAGCATGTCATTATGTCAATTATTTTATAATCTTTTCTTAATTGCTTCGATTAATATATATGTATATATCTATATAATTTGGGATTGATGATCAATGACTTGATAGAAAAATTAATTCGAGCTTATCAATAGATATTGCTTGTAGTATTAGTTATGTACATGTGTAATTTGTTGAGTAAAGATGAAGCTTCTGCCGACTTGTTATGGAGGCAAATAATATGCGTGTAATTAACTTCTTATGTGTATAGAATGGAGATTAATATACTTAATTAATTAATGAGTAATTAATTAGGCATTACCATGTGTTTTATATTTAATTATATGAATAGTTATTTTGTTGAAATGTTGAATGATAATGATTTTATAAATTATCATAAAATTATATATTTGTGCACCAACAAAAGAAAAAGAGGAATTGTGCATATGGCATGTTGGCTTTGGACCTTTTTGTTTTTTTCTTTATTCTTTTATTTATTTATTTTTTTTTTATGGATAGAAAAAATGTTCTTAGTATTTTAAATTGTGGCTGACTTATTACGCAAGATATCTTGATTTTATATGATCACAAATTTTTTAATTAATATTTATAAAGAAAAGGTTTTAAATTAAAAGAACGAAATTCATATAGATTAATTAAATACAAAAAGTTATAGGTTATTTAGGAGTAACAGTTGTATAATATACAAAAAATTATTAAAAACAATTATATCTGATTAAATAAATACGATGATAAAGTAAATTAAATTATATTTACAGGATGATGATATTTTAAATTTTAGTTGCAATTTTATGTGTATTTATCTCGAGTAAAAATGTCTCCAATAATAAATTAGTGGATGTGTAAAAATTTTATTTGTATATGTTATGAAATTTAGGGCGGAGAAAAGCACAAATCGACACAAATCAAGAAGAAGAACACAGAGATTTAACGAGGTTCGACAAAGATGTCTACATTCTCGGGAGCAGAGCGGCGAATTCCATACCCTTAGGGTTACAAGTTCGGTTCCATATCCATAGGGTTACACAACTATTTATAGATAAAACTCACAGATAAATTACTAAAACGCCTTTGCTCCCCCAGCCCACTAAATTCCAAGAGACACTCAATTTCACCAGAAGACATACCTCTTTATTTCAAGAAACTCCAAATTTTCAGTATATGAGCCATACCTAACAGTACCCGTATTAATAATGAAAATGTAATAAACTACGAAATGATAGGCACAAATAAAATTAAGTTTTCATTTGGGGCTCTGTCATTAAAAAAAAAAAAATAATAATACATTGATTTAAAATTACGGAGAAAATTATAATTACAAAAATGGATATCAATTTATTTAAAATTATAAAATGCAGTGAGGAATAAAGTTGCCTAAGTTTAGAAGCTAAGGAAAGGTTAAATAGTAAAGCACAGATTTATGGTACAAGCGAGGAAAGTGACCTTACTATGGGACAAGATAGCCATCCATGTGGAGGGCTAATGTAGCTAAGAGACAAAAGACATTAATGGACCTCTTTTGGGTTTTTCTAAACCAATGACTATAAATTTGACCCAACACATTGATTTGAGAAAGGTTAAGGGGAAGCCAATAGTTTGGAGACCCCTCCAATTAAAGTCCCATTCAATTCTTCTGAGTAACTTTAGAAATATGGCTCTCTAGCTCGTGTCCTATAGTATTTTAGAGTTTGTTTATTCCAATATTATATGTTTATTTTATTTATTTCATTCTATAATAAAAACCTAGGGAGTTTTTGAAAAGAAAATTTATTTTAAGAGAATGTTAACATATAGTTGACGCGTGCTAGAAGATTCGCAGCAGCAAAGTAATAGGATAACATCTTAGCGTTGCATGAAGATTAAGCACATACTCAAATAGAAGAAAAACAACCAGCAAAGACACTAGCATTTTTTATGTGGAAAACCCAAAAAGAGAAAAATAACCACAGCTCAGACCCGATTATATAAATTTATTATAAGTTGAAGATTACAGAGTCTCATTCTCTCATAGGCAGAAAAATGTTAAAAGGTCGATGTGTGGATAAACTTGTTGTATAAAACATACGACGAACGATGCTGATCGACAATGACCGATGAGTGGTGGTTGACGGTGGTCGGCGAAGGTTGACGACGATTGACAGTGATTGATAATGACATGAGTGATGTTGGGCTTCAATTCCTTAAAGCTTCAAGCTCTACCTCAAGCCTCAAACTATTATTTTCCCTCATTGGAGGGTGATGATCTATTTATAGGGTTCTGGTGCAATTAACGTAAGAATATGAACAACGTTGACCGGATGGCTTAGATGGCTCCCTCTATTAGACTTTTGTAGAAATTTAAATGCCTTAACGATGTTGAAATTAAGTGATTTTGAGCTTATTGGATTTGTCTTGTTGAGATGCTCAATTCAACCATGAACTCGCTAGATTCAAGATCTATTTGATATTCCAAATGTGTCTGAAAAACTTTTAAACATAGTTTAATTATTTGATCAGTGCTTGATTCAGTTGAGATTATATCAATGTTCGCACCATTGGTTTCGTCTCGTTCAGCCGACCAGCTTAATTATAAGTTTGCTGGAGTCGGAGCTCTGGATGACTTTTTATCGAGCTATGAATAGTTCTGCTCAAAAGATTACCTCGAGATCCACACCATACCTCGAGATTCATGCCGGAAGTAATATTATAATTGAAAGTATGAATAAGTTTAATTAAGAGGTATATAATGAGTTTATTATCTTAAGCTTTCATTACAATTTAGTGCGTTTGTAAAATGAATAGATTACATCTTGTAAGAGAAAATTATTCTTTTAATTAAAATCTTATAAAAGGAAAAATTATGAGGCTTACTCCAATTAAAACAATTACGGTACATGGAATAAAAAAAATAATAATAATATACTTTTCCTTGTAACTAGACAGAGAATAAAAAGTGGCGACAATGATGGATAAGAGAGACATCTTTGTCATTAGAATAATCATAAGATGAGCAATTTTGCTTCCCCCTCATCATTCATCTTTTGTATCTTGATAATATCAAAATTTACATAAATATCATATTATTCTTATGTATTTACATATCTAACACTCATAAAGTTTGAAATTTACACTTATAATATTTTGGTGTCTAATTTTAGACGGTTGGATTTTTATTATCGAGATACTTAATTTGATTATAAATTTGTTGAAATTTGAGTTTGAATAATCTTAAATTTGATCCCAAAAATTATCTTAATCAAAATACATCAGATAATATAATTAAAGTTGCTTAAAATTTTAATATATATATATATATATATATATATATATATATATATATATATATATATATATATATATATATATATATATATATATACAAGCAAATGTTATATGTATATGTGTATATACATTCCTTGTCCAATCTAATCATGTATTTACATATTTATGCATGAGATTCTAAAAGTGTTGGAAAAAAATGTATTCAGTTTTCAATAAGAAGTTTTATGGGAGTATGATGAAGAGAAATATAAATATTGGGTCATAGAAGAGAGGTATTTACATACATAGCACGCAATTCTTGTGTATTTATATAACTCGCACATGATACTCAAATCTTTAATATCACATAAAACACAGTACTATTATCACTAAAAAAATAGTACTATTGATCGGGCGGTGTTTGATAGACATTTAAGTTTCTTAGCAATGTTGAAATTAAGGCTTGAGAAAGAACTTGAAGTTTTGAGAATGATCTGAAAGCCAACATCTCTCTAGCCGCCGTCGGCCAACGCCAACCTTTGTCGATCACGTTTGACCGCCGTTGACCACCATCTACAGGAGTCGACTCCCACTGACCACCATCGATCACCGCTGACCTCCGTTGATAACCACATGTCGGCGTCCATTGATCTTTATCGGTCGTCACTCCTTACAACAAGTTCATTCGTGCACCGACATTGTAGCTCCGAAGAGCGTTCAACCCTTTCCCACCTATGGAACGAGCGACTGTACACGTAATATTCAGTTTATAGTGAATTTCTTCAGTTAGGCTAGGTCACGAGGTTTTTTTTCTTTATGGGTTTTCCACGTAAAAACTTGTATTCTCATTACTAGTTGTTTTCTCTTTTTTGAGTGTGTATTGAATCCTCATATCACACGAAGACGATAATCCATTACTCTATCGTTGCGAATTTCTATCACGCATCAAGTCTTAAGAAAAAATTAAATTGTAATATGATTGTAATTAAATATCTAATATTCCCTAATTAATTTTTTTTAAATGGAAAAAAAATTATTTTTTTAATTATTAAAAGACATAACCACCCACACCTAATTACTAAAATTATAATATTATAAAATCTAGTTATCTTAACTGTCACTAATCAATAACGATTAGTTTTGCTAAAATTTAATTAGCATAATTAATATTCAATTAGCCTGATTACTATTAAAAATTCGAACAATCGCTTAGCTAGGCATATTTCATGTATATGAAATGTCCTTGTTGGTGATTTCATAATTTTAAAAGCAAACTATTTATTTTCAATATTGGATCAATCGTTTAGACAATTGCATGGATACCACCTTATTCCTAGTATTTAACATATCTAACACCAAAACTTTGCTTTTTTACATATATACCACTCAAATCTTTCATATCACATCAGAAATACAATTTTTCATGCATAGAAAAGTTGTATTATGTGTAAAAAAAAAAAAAAAAAAATGAAATGTAGGCCTTCGATATGTAAATTAATAGGAATTGAGTGATATGTATGCAAATTATCTAAAACGAATATACATTTTATTTAAATATGTATTTTACATAATAAAATAAAAAAAAGAATTAAATTTAAAAATGCTTATATTTTTCAAAAGTATTACAAATTAAACGATTCTTAATCATATTTTTAATAAGTAAGAAATTAATGTTAATCAGAATTATTAATTTACGAGCTTGTGAGAGAACACATTCCTTCGGCTTCGCGGCCCACTAAATCAACAAAAACCCGTTAACACTTAAATTGTTTGGATGAATGTGATTATTATATTTTAATTATGCATATAAGCTGATTAATAACACTAATAATGTATGCAGATATGCATATTAATTTCTTTATATGTGATCGCAGTTATTAAATTTTGAAGTATGTAAATTTCACAATTATCAGTGACTAAAAATCTGGATCAGTTCTTAAGGGTATGCTGGTAATGTTTTTCACGTTTTTTTTATAAAATTTTTGTGATGGAAAACATTCTATGGTTTTATGTGGTTAAATTATTTACGCGATATTTTTTTTTATGAAGTGCTATATGTCAATAATTTTATTGTCAAACTAAACATCTCGACAATACAAACCTAATGATACTAAAAGAGGTTTTATCGGAGCCCAAATGAGACTGAACAAAGTACTTGAATTATGACTAGTAACTTTGAAGCATTAAAAGATCGGTCAAATGATCTCACTGATTGAGTGTCCCGCCGATTGAAATTCAAGGAGCCCATGATCACTCAATTTTAAAGTTATTATTACTCTTGAATGCTAAAAAGATAATTTTTTTATCAAATAATTCAACATGTAATATCCGGTAGTATTATGAGGCTCTCACTAAATTTGCAAAAAAAATTATCGCCCAAACTGTATAAATAGTACTCCATTTTCAACATATAAGAGGGGAAAGAGAAAAGAAAAGAAATACCTAAGCACATGCCATGGAAGAAAGCTAGAAGCTTGTGATACTCTGTGCCTGACCAACACCACCATTGCAAACCCTTGTCATTTAACCATCGTCGATGTTGTCATCGAATACCATCGTTTAGTAAACATCAGTATAACTATCGTT
Source organism: Papilionanthe hookeriana x Papilionanthe teres (assembly GCA_022702705.1). Lineage (NCBI taxonomy): Eukaryota > Viridiplantae > Streptophyta > Magnoliopsida > Asparagales > Orchidaceae > Papilionanthe > Papilionanthe hookeriana x Papilionanthe teres. The sequence continues at coordinate 48,721,826 of CM040428.1, read as the reverse complement.
GAACCACCATCATCGAAACATTATTATCATCACTAAACTATGACCGTGGGATCACCATCACTTGGTCGTTGCTACCATCAACGCCGAACCACTATTGCCTAGCTGCTACCACCACAAGTGGCAGTGACATCATATCAACATCACATGGACCCAACCGTCGAACTTCTATCATCTCAGTTGGGTCACTGCTATTTCCCCAATATTTTATATCATACCTCTAATGAAAATCAAATTGATACCATGCTCTTATAGTATTGGTTTATATTATTCAGGGCATGCACTTTTATTTTTTTATTATATTCTTAAGAAAATAATAAACTAATTCTTGAAAGTTGTATTACCCAAGAAAATAAAGAGTCATTTCTCATGCAAAACTACAAAAAATACAAAGGTTAGTTGAAGGATTAATCTAAAGTACTTACTGAGATTCATAGCTTAGACAATGCTAACGGCATTTAAGAATTTTTTACAATTTATGCTAAGTGTGATTAAACAATAAACACAATTAACTCACTTGACGCAAAGTTTTAGCGTGTGACTAATTGGACGTTCAAGTTGGGCCGCTTGATATGAATCATATAACCATAAACTAGCATCATTTTCAACCAAGTATTTTGAAGTCCACATTAATATTTTTCTTATATATATAAGTCATCTAATTCTTCCAAAATGTCTTAATGGTTATTAGGTTGGATATTTATTTTTTTTTAAATTCAAATTATATTATATGTATATATTTGACAATTTCATGTTATTAAAATATAAAGAGTAATTTTACTGCATGTATTTAAAAGCACATTTAATGATGGGCATGCAATGATGGCGACAATGTAGGGCGGAACCAACATTCTTTTTAAGATACGACAAATTGCCCATAGACCCAACGTGTGAAGGGCTGAGGCAAAAAAGAATAAAGTGATATTTCAAGAGAGACAAAACTGATATTTCAGAAAGGGAAAAGATCAAATTGCCTTCTCATTTAACTAAAAATCTGAATTTGAAAGGAGCCAATTGCCCTCTTAGACTCTACCTGAGTTTGCCCCTATAACAATGAAAAAAATATATCACATGCGTGGTACTTATAATCATATTACGACAAGGATTGCTTCACACGACTGTGCGTAGTAACATGGTGCAATCCAAGTCATTGTCCAAATGTCAAGTGTTTCGGACGTAATATTTTCTCCAACATCAGGTGGATAGATTTAGGTGTTCGTAGGAGAAAATTTCATGATCGTTAGTTTTATGCTTTCTCTACATTTGAAATTCATCTGATTTGTGGGACTTCTAAATTTGACTAAAATTGATATCAAGTGCATTTCAAATCTCCTACATAAATATATTGTATTTGATTTAATTCAATCAAATATATATATAAAATTTCTTATATTTTTAATATTTTTAACCAAATAATGTCTAAATGAATCGAAAAAATAATTTTTTGAAGAAATTTCAATAATATTGAAGTACTTTATTTCATAAAAGTGTTTAAAACTAGTTTTAAGAATTAAACCGTTCATGAAAACGTGCTTAGGTTATTTTCTTCTTATATATGCTCTTTATCAAATATATTTAAAACAAAATTGCACAATTTAAAATAGAATATTGCAAAACTAACCTTAGATTAAACTTAGGAAGCAGTCCATGGTCAAATTTTAGCCGGCCTACATTTCAAAGTAATTGACTAATTTGAATTCAAACAAATTTTATATCACACTTATTTAATTAATTATTCCATTTTATATCACAATTATTTCCAAGTTAATTGACTAAATTGGAATTTAATTTTTTTCAAATAGAAATTTGTCGTTAGTCTTTTTCGGATAAATAATAAATATAAATAAAAAATTGGTTGATTTACATACACCCCATCAATTCCTCTGTATTTACATATCTAACCCCTCCCAAAATTTCATAAGAAAAAGATTGAGCCGCCGGCCTAACTGCCTGGATGCTCAAGTCGGACATGGACCCATTGGCATGGCCAGCTAGTGGGTCCCACTTTACCGGATATTAACGATCCAACGGTCCACAGAACTCCCATAGGTTGACACGTGTGTTTGAAGCAAGGCTTTGGTGGGTCTCTGCCGTTGCTTTCAAGGGGTGAAAAAGAAATCCCTAAATAAAATATAAAAAAAAAAAAAAAAAAACCCCGAAAATCACAGGCCTTATAAGTATGATAGAATGCATTTGAAATAGGTGTTCTTTACGCTTCTTCTATACACGTGTTATTGGAGCCCAGTAGCATTTCATATAAATAATGAGCATTTACATATATCCGAAAAATTATTACATCAGAAGTTCTAATATGGTTGTATCTGGATTCCAATCAAGGTGAGCTATGTGTACAAACAGACCCTCAATTTAATATATGAGTTAGTTACATACGTATATGTGACAAATCATGATTGATGTTCTAATGTAAAACTGCATCAAAAGTCCTAATGCAATATATATATATTTACGTAGGGCCAAATTTCTATGTATTTACCTAGCTAATGAATTTTGCTTTTTATATTTATACCTCCTCAGCCTTTTCATGTCACATCAAAAATACCAACATTTTTATTAAATATAACTTTACATGGGCATATAAAAGATAAGCATGTAAAAATTAAAGTATACATATTACCTATCTAAATGCATAGAAATTAAGTTGTATTTATGTAATAAATTACGTTAAACGAGTGATTAATGATATTATCATGGCTAAGTATGAAGTTAATTATTGAATAATTAAGTGGGTTCCTATCCCCATCACATTAAATAATGCTTGAAAGAGACGACCACCACAATTCTTTTAAAGCTATGATCATAATTGTTTCCCATTCAAATATTCTAACTTTCTTAGCATAATCATTTTTAAATTTGAATGTAATTATCAACTTAAATAATTTTTTCACCCTTTTTATTTTATTAATATTATAAAGTTAAATATAGCATTAAAAATTTTATAAACATGAATAAATAAATAAATAAATAAATAATATTTATATCGTGCTAAAACAACAAAATATCATAAAACTATCTCTTGACCATGAATTGATTCATGTACAGTATATCAATTTAATCAATAATCAAAGAACCTCTTATCACCTCTAATTTATATCTCCAAATATTAACTAAAAAAAAAAAATCTAACTCACCAGAAAACAGAAAATAAAAAGAATAAATAAAATCCAATTCTTATAACGTCACTCCTAACCAGCTCACCCAATTCACCATTAGCTCTTCCTCTTCTCAAACTAGCAGAAGTCTCTGCCTCCAGAAGAGAACTCAAAGTAAAGTTAGGGTTAGTACCATACAAAGCTTGAACTCCTTCTATATCATCCACTCTCAAATTCACCTTCGTCGTCCTCGGGCTTAAGCTCGGATACATGACTGCCTCCTGCACTGTCGAGTGAGCTAACCCGAGCACGTGTCCGATCTCATGAGTCAGCACCGACTCCAAGTCAACCGCTACCTTCGAATCCTCCTCCCCGAAGTCGACGGACCACCGCTCAGCTGCGTCAAGGTGCAGCCGCCCGTTCTCAGGCGAAAAGGCATGGGCAAGCACGCCGAGAACACCGTCAAATGGTTGCCCGTCGCCATGATCACCAGCATAGAAAGCGATTTTGACATCTGCCGTGTTGTAGTCTTTGGAGTGGGAGAAGGTCATTGGGATGACTTTCGCCCATCGAGCGAACGATCGATGCATGGCCGCCTCAAGCGCGGGGCGGTTGATATATCCGATGGTGTCGGTGGGGGAGAGGGCGTAAGTGAGGTGATGGGAAGGGCGAGACCATCGCGGTTGACCGGGGAAGTATGCGAAGCGCCTCACGGATTTTAACGGTGTTTCGTCGGGGAGGCCGCAGCGGGGAGAGGAGGAGATGGACGCAGTGGAAGGGGGTAGGAGGAGCGGGAGGAGGAAGAGGAGAAGTAGTGAATTGTATCGCATGGTTTTTATTAAGAAAGTGTCGTGATGGATTATATAAATTTATTGTGATGAGATATTGATAGGAGGAAACTATATATAAATATATATATATATTTAAGTATTTGGGGACGGGGAGAGGGAGAGAAGACGCACCTGAAGAGGGTTTGGTCACCAAATTATGTAACGGTTGCAAGGTTGATTAGTGACGCTTCTATGATTAACTAGCCTTTTTCTTTTATATTATTATTATTATTATTACTATTACTACTACTACATGTGAATATCTGGATGACAATTGTGGATGGAAAGGCTATACCACCAAGAATTTAAGTGTATGTACATGACCTTCTTCATCCACCATTATCTATATGTCCGGTGTTTCTACGTAATAATTTCTCCCTGAGAGGCTTTCATTGGTGGGTTTCGGATTCGGATCGGGATCCGAGAATGTGGACCAGTTGAGTGCTGTGGCATTCTGGCCCTTAAGGTAGAAAACTCAAGTCGTTCAAGTATACTTGAGATGATGGTCTCATCATGTCTTTAATTGTTCGTGGGACCTTTCTTACCTTTATTTGGTGGAAAAGAAAATTTTGTGATTTAACTTTTGTTTAGTGGTCATTTGGGCCAAGTAAAACTAAAACAAAAAAATTCCAAATTTGGGCCGCTTGCAAATGTTTAATACAGAGTCAGGCCGGGCCCATGCGCCGCCACCGCCACACGTGCCTCTCACATGAATGCGTGGCGTGAAGTATTCCTTTAATGCAGATGGAGGCGTTGAGAATTGACGAATGAGGTTGTCTGAGCAGACAAGTGGCAGTCTAACGTGAGATCCATCTTCTTCTTCCATCCGGAGGATAACCGAACTCTTAACTAACACAGTCAACTGCTCTCTCTCCCAGGATTGGGCATTCCCTGCAGAATAAAGAAGACGTTATTAAACCGCTAAATATTTGACACGCGGGAGACGTGGGACCCGTGTTCGGTGCGTCGGATGACTTTAAAGTAAAAGCGACGGGATGAAGTTGGAAAATTTGGGTGCAACTGTTACAGTTTGGTAGAAACGTAATAAGTTATGATACCAAATGGTTCCATGTAATGTCCCACATGTGGTTATGTTACTTTATGAATGATGAATGATAAAAAAAGTAAGATATATAGATAATAATCTTACTTGAAAAAAGAAGAGGAAGTTAATGGTCTCACGGTTTTGCCCATTGGTATAACTTTTCAAGAGGTTGCCCATCATAGCAGTGCTCCCATGCGAGCATGCTTAAACCGTTACGCCAAAAGATGCCTTGATATTTAAGGATTCGGCTTCATTCTACGTGAAGGGTTTCACAGTCTCACTTTCTAAGATATCTATTACTAAGGCAACAGTTGAGTTGGAAGATTTCACAAAACTTTGATGATGTTTACTTGAATGGGCTCAATAAATAAAGAATGCATGTAAAAAGATGCTTTTTTTATTAAAAAAAAAAAATTCTTATCTTTTAGTTCACATTGCAATATCTATGAAAATCTTGTGTACAAATTGTTTCAAAGATTTCATGAATTGATGAACTGCAACAAGGATTAGTTGCCCAACAAAATGAATCCCAATGGGGAAATTCATTTTTTTTAGCATAACTAATTATGCTGTAGGTAATCTCATCCCCAACAAAAATTGGTAGATCCCTATATCATCAATATTGATAAAAATATTGATCCATGGATGTTTAGTAACGAAGTCAGTTAATTTTATAAATTTGTATTTACTAAATCATGCCAACTTCAACGATTTAATGCCAGAACTGAGAAGAAATTGACAAAAAAATAAAATAAAAAAATATTTACTAAATCCAAGATTAAAAAGTTATCTTTGTTTTTTTGTCCGACGAGGTTAAAGTAAAATCCAACTTAAATTTATTACCAGACAGCCCCTTAGGGAGATATTGCTCTGTCACAAACATTAGTGAATCAAATTTATGAAAACCAAATATCTCAATATGTTTTCATTTCTACAAATGAAAGTATTGATCGTTGTGACGATAATTTTACGCTAGAGACAATTCTTCTCTATTGCAAGCCCACTCTCCCTAAGTTGTTTAAGGATCTACTCAATAGGTGCAACTATGGTGCACTCTCAAGAGCCAAATCATGCGCAACCTCCTTTCTTTTATTCGATAAATGTTTAAGTTGGAGTTTCAATGTGGTATTTCCTTTTTACAATTTAGGAGTATGAAACAAATCTGGAAGGATGAGTTAGACACTTCAATGAACTTGAAAATATCATTGCCTCTAAATAAGAGAAAGGGCAAAAATAACAAAAAAGTTATGTTTTAAATAACACACTTCACAATGTCAATTGCCATGGTTTTTATAACTATCAAAATTTTGTTTTACAAATCAACCATTTCTATGACTATGATTCATTAAGCTTATTTTCAAAGTCAAGCACCTTTCCAATACCCATTTTTCTCTATTAGATCACATTATATTGTCTAATACATATTTATCTCTTTACATAGTTTGATCCATATTTTCTAGTTTAAATTTGCAAGGTGATTTTCTTTCATTGGGTATAACTCAATTTTATTTGAATGAAGATAGACAAGGTTATCACATTTTATCCCATTTGACTTCACCTCAATGATTTCATCATTGGCCACGCAGCACATTGTCAATGCAACATTGTTAGAAGCATTAGTACTTGATCCAACAAGAAAGTCCGACCGGACCTCCGCAAGAAAAGTTCAGTTTGGGTCAACCTACATTAAATTTAGGGCGGTTTGAGTCAGCCTAAATGATTTACAAAAAAAAAAAAAAAGAGTCGCATCAACTAAAAAAAAATAATTAATTAACTATTTGAGACTTTTGGTAATGAAAAACTTGTCTTAAAATACATTTTTTTGTCATTTTATTGAGTTGGTGTATCCAATCCAAGCAATCATGTCCATTTCGGATCAAGTTGGCATTAAGCTAACATGACCTTTGACTGTTTCTCACATCTGGTCGTGCTCGGGCTTGAATTGAGGTTCTTGGCCCGTTTGTTAAATGGCTTGAGTTTGCATTGACTATACTTGTTTTGACTCGCTATCAAATCACCTAAATCCAACTGCAAGCCCCCGAATTGACTTTGATAGAAATGCATAGCTCAAAACCAAAAAAAAAAAAAAAAACATCCAAAGTAATATTATACAACTTAGTTGGAGTATGTGAGAAGAAATGATTTTCCATAGAAGTAGGTAGTAGATGAGTTTGCCATCCAACAAGCAAACCGATACAAATATGTTTGAGCTCCCTGAATGGATTGTTGTTGGTGCATTGCAATGACAAACAATATAATAATAAAATTAAGGGGCCCGTCCCATATCCCCAGATAGAGTGCTTGGTCAACAACAAATAAGAAAGTTGGTTACCTGTGAGATTTTGGTTGCAGTATACCGTTTCCCCAGTTGCAATCTTCCTATTCTCCTTTTCCCAACCCATAGACAGCTGGATTAACTCTGAAATAGACAAAAAAATAGAAGGACGATATACATACAGACCACTCAATTCTTATGTATTTACATATCTAACACCTAAACTTCAAATTTTACATACATGCCACCTTACCTATGCATGAAAATGTGTATTTCACTTTTTAAAAGTTAAAATTGTAGTATTTTTGATGTGATGCGAAAGATTCGAGTGGTATAAACATAAAAAAGTAAAGTTTAGGTGTTAGATATACAAATATATCGAAATTGGGTTGTATGTATGTAAATAACCCAAAATAAAATTATAGTATATATATATATATATATATATATATATATATATATATATATATATATATCATCCATTGAGCCTAGCAAATAAACCAAACATAAAACGGGAAAAACACATCATGAGGTCTAATGGGAAATGTGGCAATGAAGCTTAGGCACAAATCTTATTCAGAATTCCTTATCTAATCAACTGCATAGAGATGGGCAACTTCAAAGATTTTTGATTGAATGAAAGGACGGAGAATATAAGAAAATTACACCTTGTATTTGGATAAATGTGCATAAATTAGAGGGATAAAAGCATAAATTTGGCAAGCAGGGAGAAAGTGAGGAACATGTCAACAATGAAAATAAATATGGTGTGGTGGATAGTGTCATGATTGAGGGAGGGTTAATAGATAGAATTGGGCAACCTCAAGTTATAACTGTTAAGAAAGAGAGAGCCCTCAACTTAGGGGCAAATAAAACAGACTATAAAATAACAGCAAGAGAGATAAAAAAACGGCAGAAGAGAATGCAAATATTTATATGGTTTGATTTAAGTATGCCTACATTAACATTCCTATAAAGATCAACTTATCCAATAAACTTAAAAATAGTATTAAAAGAATCACACTTCATACAAAGTCGTATACACAAACAACAATATTATTTAGCTAGTAGAAAGAAAATGCAATACTTGCTATGATAATAAGATCTAAATGTGAAGGACTTGAAAATGTTTCCATAATTAATATCTTCCTCCATCTATTATAAGAGTCAAAAATAAAAAGTCTCCCTTGCCAACACTAGTAGATTCTTCTCTTGCAAAAATTAAAAATAATAGCACTTCTTCATATTTTGAAGAAGCTAAAGAACCCCCCTACAAGCACCAAACAAAATTTTCACTCTTCTTTCCCAAATGACACCTCACTCCTCTCTCTTCATTTTTTCTTATTATTTTGTAGCTTTTTATTGTGAAACAGTTTAACACAAAACAAGTTCCTATTTATATAATAGTTTGATGTGGTAGGCAGAAAATTTAAATATAATGAAGCTTAAGTTTGAGAGCCACTATTTAAAAAAATCAAACGTGAATTAAGTTATGCAGCCACCCTCTTTGAAAATCAAGTGTGGAAGGATCTTAAATTTTTAGCCACTAATTTTAGAAAATCAAAATTAATTCCTATCTAAGATAGTTAATAAAATTAGATTCCATAATTACTAATCTCCCACTTAAAGTCTAAATTAATAAACTAGCTTAATGATCATTCATAAACATTTCTATGTGCGATGTCTCTGTCATTATTCATGAAAGTTAACTTGGACTTTACAATATCATAGCCTATCAATGCCAATTTTATCAAACTTTGAATTTTTGTTACGTTGCTCTTTTATTTAATTTTTTTATCCATGACACAATATATATCTGTTTTTTGAAAGCTCTCACTTCATAAATACTTTATTTTGCATTGCTTTTTCAAAATTGCCAGTAATAGTTCTCACAACATGTCCCACTTTTATGATACTTGATGTCATTTACTTGGTACAATTCTTGCTTCCATAAGCCGCCACCATAGTTGTTAAATTCAATATATCGACATGTGATAATACATTCTATAATACAAATTCCACTAACTATATTTGTTTTCAAGATAATCAGTCCAACCATATAAATGTTAAGGGCATCAATACTATCGAAAAATCAATACCTCCAACACGCAATTATAGATAATAGATTCTTCTTCAAATCTGATATATAACTGACTTTTACCAAGCATATATTTACACTATGAAGCTCCTTTCACTTCACAATTGCATAACCTCTAAAATTGCACATTATGATAGGAAGAATTAGACATATATCACATAATTCCTATGTATTTACATATCTAACAACTGAACTTTTGTTTTTAAATATACCGTTTTAACTATGCTTAAAAAGGAGTGATGATAACATGTTGAATCAAGGATGACACCCCACGCGCGACGTCAAACACTGTTGCAATGTGGCGCAACTACTAGTTTATTACCTGTGATTCTAGAGTGCAATGTAGGATATAATTTTTGTTAAATGGGAGCTTTCAAAGGGTGGATTGATAGTATAAGATAAACAGCATGTCAAGATCAAGGGATAGTAGGTGAAAAGGCGACAATAGTGGTGAAGAACTGCATCCTCATCATCAATGACATGAGATTATATAAAACCTCAATCAATTACCACAAATGACATACAGGGGGGTGCAACATAAATGACTTTCTCAAGACAATACAATCAAAATTTAAGCTCCGAGTGGTAGATTATTTAGATACACATATAATTTCCTTACTAGCCTTGATTGTGAAGTCAAAACCTACTCTATAAAATCATTTCATATGTTTTTCACACTTTTCTAAAAATACTACCTAACCTCCAAAATTATGTTACATACCAACATGATATCATCAATTTAATTTCTATAAATTTGTTAACTATCATTATCAAGTTTATATATGCACATGGCTGCATGGTGTCGTAGGGAATTACTACTATGCTCCAATTAGCAAGGTGTGCATATGGAAGCTAGAGAAGTAACAAATGTAGTGAATAGCGACTGATAGTTAGCTTGCTTGATCTCGTAAAAAAGAGATTTGTATTGGTTGGTCAACAACAAACTTTGAAGGGTTAGGGATGACAATTGAATGCAAAGGCTTTCTCAAAAGAGAATCAATGATTGTGGTATAAGGTTCTGACCGGTGAGTTGGTTCAACATTAGAGATGAAAAACTATATTTGATATCTAGTGAGCTTATTTTGGGGAGGAATCATGGTCAAGTTGGCAGAGAGAATAATAGAGAGGGAAGAACATTAATGACATTAAAGTCAAAAATAATCTTTAAGGGAAAAAGTATATATCCTATATTTCCCTTCATTTATCTCTCTGTGCAATTGTAAATATAGGTGAATCTTATCTAACCATGTAAGTTTTTTACCAAGCCATTTTATATGATTTAGCACAAGTGACAATATGAATATCATAATCACTAAATCTAGAGAAATATTATATGCTCACCAATTTAGGCAATCTTTCATTGAGCAATGGATGCTTTATATTGTTCCATTATAAAAATCCAAAAACCATGCATACAAAATAAATGAACACAACAAATATATGATAAAATTTAGAACAAATGTGAATGCATCATTTGATAAAATAATATTCTGTTACTTGTTGACAAAACTAACTATTATGCACGTATCAAATAAGATAATGCAATCAAAGAGCAATAGATTAATACCACTGATCATCAGAAACAAGTTTTCTAACTCGCTTTTTTCCATCTTCGATCATGATTTCTTTATATAACGTCATTTTTCACAATACAACATGTGTATTCAATCAATATTTTAACTAAAAGCTCTATAATGATCAAGCCTAGTAAGGCTGTTCAATGTTCTTCGCAAGGATTGATGGGGCAAACTCTTTCAGAATCAATGAATCGGTGTTAGTATGATTTACAACAAGAAGCCCCTGAAAAGTAAATAATAATAATAATAATAACATTTATAGCATAAGAGGAATAAAATTCAAAACTATCCTTGCTACAGCTTGTTATAGAAACAACAAAAGAAATTTGGGGCATTTACATACATTCCACCCAATTCCCATGTATTTACAAATGTAACACTTAAAATTTGCTTTTTACATTTATGCCACTCAAATGTTTCATATCACATAACAAATATCACTAATTTAACTTTTAAAAAGTGAAATACAACTTTTCATGCATGAGTAAGGTGAGATATATGTAAAAATTGAAGTTTTTAAGGAGTTAATATGTAAATAAATAAGAGTTGAGTGGAATGTATGTAAATCTTCCAAGAATTTCTATCAAATACGTATGGGTTTTGGTCATCAATTTTCAGTTGCATCATTATAAGACAAGCCCATGTAAAGGTAACTTGTTTCATATAACAGAAGCATTAATGAAAGTTTACTAGAAAATAAAACGCAAATTCACTAAATGACTTATCTTTGCAAGATCCAAAACCTAGCTTTTGGTCAATTATTGGATCAAAGGATGGTCAAGAATAAAAATTAAGTCAAGTGTAGAACATTTCAACGTCCTTATGGTCTTGCATAGATTAATAAAATTACCCCTCTGGTAACTCTGTGAACCAGCGCATGGCCTATCTGCACTAGAAAAAAGCCTGATTGGAATCAGTTTAGCAAAAAAAAATTCAAATTCGTTTGTTTCCATGGCTTGAAACCAAGTATTTTTTACATCAAAGAGGTAGACGTGGAGAAAGAAGTAAAAATAGGAAATGAAAATTTAATTCAGTGACAGCAGTTGAAACTTCTAACTTTCAGCATGTCTTCTTCTTTCGAAACTTTAATTAAAATTCTCTTAATCATTTCAAATTCAGATGAAAGCAAACCGAAGAAGCGTCCTAATCATTCCAAATTTTAAGCACACAGAACTGCAACTGAGGTTGGTCTTATATACAATTTCATATAATGAGGGTTTCATTAGGGTTTCTATTTCCCCGGCCAATTGATGCCGCATGAAATCCTAAAAATCTGGCATTTCCCTTTCATCCATAAGTCAATAATCATTAGAAACTGTAAGAAAATACTGAGCGGAATGATGAACTGAGAGGAATTAAAGTACTCCCTGCGGCACGGTTGAGCAGTACCTTCATCCGACTTCTTCCCCCACACAGCTTCTGGAAAGCGAAAGTGAAGCCATTGGTCAAAACTATTAAATCATGTAGGGGTTTATACATACCCAAGGATTGGATTGCGTGCATGCATAATGACATAGGGGATTGAGTGAGGCAATCGATATAGCTTCCTATTTTTGCCATTGAGTGTTGAATTTGTTTGGACATGGCTGCAGGGGTTGGAGCTTTTGCTCTTTTTCGGTCAAATTGCGTAAAAATCTCTATTTTATTTTCTCTGCCGCAAAATTCATTGCTTACCCAATGGAGTTTAAAGTAAGTGAGGTCACGAAGTTACATCTCAGTTTTCTCAGTGAGGAAGAACATGTGGGGAGTAGTACATAAAAAAGTAAAGGGAACGACATTGGTGTTATTAGTCTGTTCAACATTATCTTAATGTTTGCTTGAGAATAATAATTTTACAATAACAGGTGCACACGTGGTAAGTGGCCCTCGTCACCATTAAAACTGGCTAATGCCAAAGTATGCCATAAGAAGTTTCCTATGTTTTAAGTTTCCAAAAAACTAAACATTTACATATATACCTCAATTGATATGTATTTACATATCGAAGATCTATACTTAATTTCTTACAAATACATACATACCGCTAGATTCATTTGTATTTACATATTTAAAACCTAAACTTTGATTCTTTACATATATGATATATATAGCACCGTTCCTATGCATAAAAATGTGTATTCTCTTTTTAATAGTTAAAAAGTGATATTTTTCAAGTGATACGAAAGATTGGATGGAATAAATTCAAAAATCAAAGTTCAAGTATTAGATCTGTAAATACATAGGAATGCATCGTCACCTTCATCATAATAGTAATGGAGTTGAGAGTTGAATTCATGATTCCATTGTGAATAAACTGCATTACCTTCATCACATTCTTCAGTTGCCTCTCTTCTAATTGGTAATTTTGGCCTAATATAATGTTGATCCATCGTTGGATCAGAATGAGTAAAAGTGTGGTCAATATGTGTTGCTACGGTTAAATAGCTTGTTTGCTGAAAAACAAATTTGTATTTTGAGCTTGTTGCACTAGCGATGTAGTTTGGCTCAACGGATTTTAGCATCTTATTTTATGGTGACTGTGTTGGCATCCATTTTTGATGCAACATACACGAGACATCATTGTCAAGTGACACGAAACTGTAGTTGGGTTCTACACCATCATAGTCGGGCTCTGAGTTGAGAGTTGCTAAGCGGGCATTGCTTCTGGTATCCTCCAGGACGACGTTCACTCCTGTGACACATGATAGTATCCTGCTAATATGGACATTCCCTTGGCGTATTAATTCTTACATGTCTAGATGGCTTTTAAATCATTATGATTGTATTCAGAGTAATTTTCATTCCATTTCTACTTTTTTTCTTGAAAAGATTTGATTATAGTTGTTAACAAAATTAAAAAAACTTTATCTATTCATGCCATTAATGACAATCAATTATTCTTCTAATATGATCATTATTTTAATGGTTTAATTTTTTTATTATTTTGATAATATTTCTTGCAAAATTTAAAAAAGTTTTCATCTTCTTGCTATGCAAAAGTTTGTCTATTATATTTGGTTTGAGAGCAATTTCATAAATTTTAGTAATAGTTATACTTTCATAGACTTAAATATTTGTTGTATAAATTGGATGATTATTTATAAGAGTGGAAAAGGAAATTTAAGAGATGCATTCCTAATTACAATAGTATTCATTATACTTTCTAGTCATCATTTCCCATCTTTGGCCTTCTATTGTTGGTTTTCTAGTTTGATATTCTGTTTTATGGAATGGTTGGCTTTTGTATCTTATTTTTGTTTTTACTATATGTATTTGAAATTATCATGCTGTTGTTTTCTACTTTTTGCTTTGTATCTTCTGGAAATTGTTCAGATTTTACTTCAGATATGGGAGAGCTTAGTTTGGTGATTTATCTCTTATTAATGCTCAGCTGTTTTGCATATATTTTTTATGTGGATTATCTTACCCCATCCCGTCCCAGAGAGAAGTGTAGCAGGACAAAAAGATCGAAGGATATGCTTGCTCGCCACTTGCTGCACATCGCCTCGCTCGTTGTTGTAGGCCGAAGCCTCGCCTACATCACTGCTGTTCTCCTGGTTTCGTCCAAAACCATCGCCTTTGTGAATGAAACCTCGAAGTACAGTTGCGATTAGAGCTAATAGGGAAGGCCAAGATGGGATCACGGCGTGCAAAGACCAGCAATACTCCCATCTTTCTCATCCTTTCGCACCAATCATACTAGAAACCATCGGGGAAGGTAAGTCTGTTCACGCCATCCTTCCAAATGTGGATGTTAGAATTTTGGGATTACAGTGTGCATTTCTTCCTAACTAGTTGACATTTTTGTTGTTGTTAGAAGATTAAAGCATATCCGAGAATTTGAGAGAAGAGGAAAAAGAGAATGAAGAAGATTTTGAGGAATAATATTATGAGATTCATTCAGAAAAAGCCAAACGTGTGATAATTTATAACGATAATGATCAGAATACCAAATATTTTTCTAGTATTGAGAATACAAGTAACAATGATAAATATGATGATCAATCAGAAGAGGAGGAGCGGGCTTTGATCTATATTATCATTGATTTTCTTCATGTGGATTTGGAAAAACATTTTGATTTTGAATTGGTGGATCTCGCGTCATTTTCCAAACTAGCTATATTCAGCCCAAGTAAACTCTACATTCTTAACTCAACTAGAGCATAAATTGAAAATTTTCAGCTTTGATTATATGTTGCTTAGCATGAACTTTTTGTTTATATGAATCTCCTTTTATCACAGGTGCAATTCTTTTCCAAAATTTTGTTAGGAGCAGTAAATCCCAAATTTATTGATTATTTATAAATTGCACTTGTCATATTGTAAATTTAGGAATTTTAAAATCAAACATAAATAATTTAAACTTTCTCTATTTTGTGACAGGATTTGGTTTGATTATTTATTGAATACGATGATTTTTTTTTTGTAATATTTTATTTTTCAGGTATTTATCTTTTTTTTTTTTTTGTATTGTTCTAAAATCATTTTTTACTTCTCAATTATCAAATATGTTGTTATGATAATTATGTTGCAAACAACAATGCTGCACAGGAGCAGATTGATCATTTATCCAGAAACAGCTGCAAATTAATTGTTTTCCAAATACACAAACTAAACATCCAAGCAGCCATCTGGATCAGCTGCTAATTGCCCAAATAGACCCGACTTTATATATGTTACACTTGATTGTTCTTTTGGAGATTTAGAGGCTTTTTAGGATCATTTTTTATTTATATATTTTTTGTTTTAAAAAATAATAAATAGGAAACAAACAAAAAAGTAATGTTTGTTTATCTTTTTTTTTTTATATATATATAATTTTATTCCTATTTTTTATCTTTTAGAGAAACACTTTCTGCTTTTAAAATATTTAAAACAGAAAAATAATATATTTTTATCTTTTTTAAGCGCCTGAAAATAGTAAGTTATGCCTGCACCTGTGTCTGCCGTCCGCCGTCCGCATCCATCCGCCAGCCGCTGACCTCCCGCGACCCACTTGCTCATCCTTAGATAATGTTGTGTCGGATGAAACAAAAATGCGGTCGTATTCATCATGGACGGCAAAACTTAATATTAAAACACAGGTTGACCAACTATTTTATAAAAAATATAATTTTAAGTCATGATAAATTCCAACCGTACACTAAGTCTCAATCATTCCTCTGTATATGTTTACATTTCCATGATGTATACCATGTGCTAGCATTGAGGCTTAATATATTCCCGTGTGTACAATGTTATCAAACTCATTTTATTTTTATTAACTCAACTTCTAATATATTTATAAAGTAAAGTGCTACAATATTACTTGTATATACGTGTATCAAAAAAGAGAGATTAATTAAAAAAACAATAATTAATCAATAATTATAGAGAAACATTATTAAAAGGAAGCATCATCCAAAGACATTATAATATATCATAATTTAAATCTAAATAAAAATTGATAAAAACCTCAATCCATGCACATTTACATACAAATCACCCAATTCTTATGTATTTTCAAATCTAACATCAACATTTTGCTCTTTTTTTTTTTTTCAATTATTCCATCCAAATCTTCTATATTACATCAAAAGTTCAAATTTTAGACATATAAATACATATGAATTGAGTGGTATATATGTAAAACTTGCTTTTTTTATCTATGACTTCACGTTCAACATACATGCAAATTAATATTAACATGTAAAAAAAGTAAATTATAATTAAATAAAAAAAATTTAAGCTACAAAACATCACTCTATTATTAAACTTCTAGGGCTTCCTCATCAGAAGGAGACGGTGATGGGAAAACGAGATTTTGATGGACCAGAGCAGCCAAAGCAGCCCCAATGAGCGGCCCGACCCAATAAACCCCATGGTTCTTAAAATCCCCGCTCACAATGGCTGGTCCGAAAGATCGGGCCGGGTTCATAGACCCACCCGTTAGCGAACCGGCGGCAAATGCACAACCTCCAACCACCATCCCCACCGCTAGAGCCCCACTAACCGCACTGCCCTTCTTTCCGGCATCCGCCACCCGCGGGTCCGCGGCCACATGAACCGTGTAAACCAACATGAAGGTTATCACCCCCTCCACAACTGCCCCTCCGAAACCCGTCATCTCCGTCGCTATTTTCGTCGTCGGCACCGCCTGCAACAGTGGCGTTTTAGTAGAAGAAAAATTCGAACTTGATGAACAAAGAGGCTCACCTGACCGGCGGAGGCGAAGCGGAGGAGAAGGCATGCGAGAGTGGAGCCTAGCAATTGAGAGATCCAATAGAAGACGGCTGTGGGGATGGCGATGTGGCCGCCGAGAACAAAAGCGAAGGTGACCGCAGGGTTAATGTGAGCGCCGGAGATATCGCCGGCTATGTAGGTGGCGGCGAATATTGCGAAAGACTGCGAGACCGCCGTGGCGACTAGTGACGATGCATCAGATGTCACATCAGGCGTCAACATTCCTGCAGCAATTTAAAGAATAGTTGTGATGAAGTAACATATATAGACAAGAGTGATGGTGTGATAGACGAATTGAGAGATAGAAAGGAAGAGAACGGACGGGCAGAAATGGTGGAACCGACGGCGACGAAGACGACGAGGAAGGTGGAGATGAATTCGGCTAGATAGGAGCGGAGGGTGGGAGGGGAGAAGGATTGATATAGCTGAGAACGGGCGCTGGAAGCCATTTTTTCTCTGCTATGCGTTGGTTTTGGGTGAATGATAGCATGGAAATGGTATCGCATTGTCTTTCAAATTGGAGAGTAGGTTTGGACGAAGAGGCGCGACGGGAAGGGCTGCTGTGACGGTTAGTTATGACCGTTTCCGGACCCCTGCTGATACGGCTGTATGGACAAACGCGTTCACCTATTTAAACACCCTTTTCACTCATCAGAACATTTTACTACTACAAGAAGGCCTTCAATTTCATCATATTTGTTAGCAAACGCATAAAATTTACAAACAAGAATAAAAATACGGGTATTTACGTATTACGTAGCAACATACAATACTTACGTATTTACATATCTAACACCAAAACATTTATATGTAGATGCATACCACTCGAATGTTTAACATCACGTAAAAAATACCATCATTACTATTTTCTCAAAAGTCAATATACATTTTCATGCATAAAATTTATGACACCAAGGATGTTATAAGTGTAAATATCAAACTTTGGGTGTTAGATATGTAAATACTTGTGAAAATTGTCTTGTATGAACGTAAATTTCCCATAAAAATATGATCACTTTGCTTAACCGCTGTAGTTTCTACAAAAGATGGGCTGGGTAGGCATTTGGCAACGGTAACAAAAGTCCAGCTCTAGAAAACAACAGTTTTTTTCCCCTCATATGGCAGCACACGGAGTTCACAGTAGGATTTTATTGCATTCCGCAGACATTGCTTCTCCAGATTTTCTGATTTCTGCACAAAACTCTCCAAGGTATCTCGATGGGAAACCCTCTCCACCTGTTACATAAAATTGCCCAAAAAAAAAAAAAAAAGAAAAAGAAAAAATCATTATCATCTAAATCATAAATATTTCAGGGTGACATTAAGTCCTATACTTTGCTTTTTACATTTATACCGCCCATATCAAATCAAAAATATCACTTTTAACTTTAATTAAGGTGTCATGTATGTAAAAGTCGAAGTATAGGTGCTAGATATATAAATGCATAGAAATTGAGGGGTGTGAATGTAAATCTTCTATTAAATACATGTACAGAAAGTGTACCATCTGCTCGATAATAGGACCTCCATCGAGTTCTGGAGTTACAAAGTGAGTTGTTGCACCGATCAGTTTCACTCCAGCATTATAAGCCTGACGATCAAATAAATCTCAGAAGCAGCAAATAAAATATGAGCAGCCACCAAGAGTAGAAAATAAAAAGAACACCTGCTTGGCAGGATTGCTACCCTTGAATGACGGAAGAAGCCCATGATGAATGTTAATTATATCTTTACCATAGCCCTCCAAAAAACCAGCTGACAATACCTGTTCAATATTTCTACTTGATCAAAGGGAAATTCAAAAGCATTCACATCTGTACAAAAAAATCAAAATATTATACTTCAATTCAAAAAATTTAGAAAAAAGCCAAAATTTTACGTTAATTCTAAGAGAGCACATAAATCATCTCTATTCAATTTTTAAGCAGTGGGGATTTCTAAAAGTTTTGACTATACTGTACTGCAGATTCTAAATCTAGATGCAGGATTATATTTAGCAAGGTGCTTAAATGAAATAAAAAAGAAAACTAGCATCATGATAAATTTTTTTATCAGATGGTTCTTGAAGCTAACAGGCTGATTTGTTTTGAGAAGTGCAATACAAATTTTGATTGATTCTCCATCTATGGCACTCTCATCTCAAAGCATCTCAAAGCAAGATCAACTGATTTGAGATCCACCCTGATTAAAATCTGATCAAGCTATCCAGAACAAAAATTCGTCTATATTTAAAGGAAGAGCTACTTGGCTCATTGATGCACGCAACATAACAAGGAAGATCTCAAGTTCAGATCTCTCAGATAAAGAAAAAAAAAATCAATTAGTTACTTGCAAAAATAAAAAATATTTAGATCAACTAAAAAATAGCCAAATAACAAGGCATTTCCATAGATGTTAATCTCTTTACAGCTGATTAATTTCTTATTGGAGCAATAAAAGGTTATTAAAAGAATAACCATAACAAATTTGGCAAGATGAGACAGATTATTTAATATGAGCTATTGGGGAAGCCAGACGATTAAAGCTACGCACCTGCATATACCGAGCGAGGACAAGAAAATCAGTATCTTTAACAAGATTCAAGATTTCTTCTTCTCTTTTATCTACTGAACTGGTTGGCATGAAATGGTATGGAATTCCACTCCTCTCAAGGAAACGTAGAACATGGGTATTTGGACCTCTATCATGATTGCTGTTGAAAACAGATATCTAAATCAGCAGCAAAAATATTTATGGGCATTTACATACATACTACTCAATTCCAAAGTATGTGCATATCTAACACCTAAACTTCAATTTATATATATATATATCTACACACACACACTTATCTATGTATGAAAATATATATTTCACTTTTTAAAACTTAAAATAGTTATATTATTTATGTAATATGAAATATTTGGGTGGTATAAATGTTAAAAATTAAAGTTTTGGTGACAGATATGCAAATACATAGGAATTGGGTGATACCTCTGTAAATCCCGCAAATACTTATGGTGGAATAAGTTCAAATATAGCATCACCTTATTACACAGTTTATATCTACAGGAAGCCTACCATCCTGCCAACCATGCAAAACATCCACCAGACAATGGTCCTGCATAACAATTAATCAAATAAATAAACATACAAAATAATAATGCTTACAATTCATGCATATCACACAATTCGTACATATCTACATATCACACAAAACTTAAAACTTCAATACACAAAAAATAGCACTACTACCACTTTTAAAAGTGAAATACACCTTTCATGCATAGTTTTAAAGCAAAATAGTGCTATGTATGTAAATATGAAAGTTTACGTGTGAGATATGTAGATACAAAAGAATTGTGTGCTAGGTATGTAAATTTCCATATAAACTAATGCATTTTGGATCAAATATACGCAAAGCAGCTTGGAATAAGAAGAGATAAAGGAAAATTATGGATGGTATTCGAACCACAGTCGCACCTGCTTTGAAGCAAGAATGGAAATCTTAAATTTTGGATCGACATCAGGAACCCGGACAACAGATCTTTCTGCCTTGAAGAGTTTTCCTATATTCAAAAAGTCTCCATCCATAACATCACGAGGCCAGCTTGTAGGATCAAATACAAATTCACTGTATTTTGTTCCATCATTCAAAATAAATTTTAGGTGAAGATAACTTCATAATTAAGCATGGTTTAAAAGCTACTAACAGAAATTTCTTGATAGGCCTTAAAATAAGCCAAGATATCATTATACTTAATAAGCATGGCATCATATAAAAGGAATTAATAAAAATGATCAAGGGTGTAACAATGTATTAATTAAGTGGGGAGGACTAGAATGATGTAACATATGCACGTCACATAAATATAATTCAAAACCTACATTCCACCAAACAAGCCAACATTTTATTTTCTTTAAAAGCATTAAGCAAAATGGTGAATAATGGTCTAATAAATCCAAAAAAAAAAGCAACAAATTCAAACTACACAAAATTAACAAGCAATTATAAACCCATCAGAATAATTAGATTTAGTTACGTCAAAGTTGAATAAAATCAAGAACGCTAGCAAGTCAATAAGAGCCTGTCTAAAATAATACAGATTAAGAAAATAATTTACCAAAAGTTCATGTCAGTAAAGTAAAGGAATTCACCAACTATACAATCACTTTTTGTATCACACTCAAAAGAATCACATATTTAAATCAGTATTGTCAAAAATGTGCTTTAGAGGAAAACTGAAGTGATGCGATAGCCTTGCACATATGTTTGAAGTAAAGCTCACAAGTTGCAACACTTCATCTTGCAGCATCAAAGCACTATGTGCTCGGCTCCTACTTGGAATGAAATCCTTGTTAAAATTTCATAGTTTGGTTCAACATTTGGTACAATAACTAGGCACAATTGTTTTTTATACTATTTCTCAGCGATATTTATTCATTGATCATTGATTTTTCAGTATCCTACACTTGAGGTAGTTGTTTCTGGGTGATTTTACTCTCACACTCGCCAGCTAGTTCTAATATGCTTTGTACTAGTTCCTGTTGACAGCGCTAGTAGTTTCTCATTCACAAGCTTCTTCTCAAAGCCTTATTGTTACACAACCTCTCACTCCACGCTTCTTATGTCTCTCCATCTTTTGCCAGTCACTCAATCTGATAATTATATTTTTACTTTATCATTTATATTATTTATACCTTTAATTCATCTTTTATTTTAAATATAATAAATTACTTCTATTATTGAATGTATCAATATATTTTCTAAAAAATTATTTTCGAATGTGAATTTAAGTTTGATTAATTAAATAACTATTGTATAAACATGATATATGTGTATATGATATGGAACTCATAAATGCTCTAATTAGTAAAAGGATTGTGTCACTTTGCGCTTTGTATATTAAAGCAAGAAAAAAATTTCTTGTGCATCACCTTGCACCTAGTGCTATGAAAGCATTGATCCATATTACACCAGTAAAATTGAAAACTTGAAAAGAAATTGTTCAATCAAAGATGTAATTTCAGTAAATATTATCGACAGAAAACTATGTCACAAATAACTGTCGACAAAAACATGTAGACTCCTCATTCTAGTTTGTCAAATATAGCAAAATATCAGCCCAATTCTATTATGATAGTCTAAAATTCAATCTCCAGTTTTCAGGTGTAATATCTAAAACAAATTTTAATAGAAATATCAATCAGCGGTCATTCAAAACAACCAACATGTGGTAGAATCCTCCCCCAAAGCTTGAAAAGCAGAGGTAAAGATTTCACCAAATCGAATCACATGATCTCCTCTAAACCGCATGTAGCAGTACCATATAACACCACCTACAGAATTGATTTTGTAAGAAACACGTGCACATTATTATATCCTCATCCACGTGATGTCAACAATCAGACTTTGTACAATTGAGATGCATACCCAAATTAGGACATGAAAGAAATTAGTGTGGGCATTGCATCATGGTTATCATCAGCTCCAAAAGGTTTTACTAGGGCCAACATAAACCATATGAGAAATCCCAATCAAATGTACGCCAACTACTAAAATATATATTTATAACCATTACTCAATTCAGGAAAATAACAAATCAACTAAAATTACTTATAATTTTTTGCAACACAAGCATTTTATTACTACAAACTAAAACAAATTAAATATTTATATAAATATAAACTACGCTTTTGACATTAAATTAAGGGTTCTTATCATTTCATAAAATATACGCTCACCACCAAGATAATATACAAAAACAACAAGCCTTTATCCTACTAAATGGGATCGGGTACATGAATTATTTTTCTCTATTGCATCCTGTTGAGTGTCATATTTTCATTTCATTATATAAAATTAAGATCATTTTTATACATTATGCCCAAATATTTCTAGGTCTACTTTTGTCATCTTAACATAAGTTAAATCTAAAACACCTACTCTCCTATTTGGATCATCAGATGGTCGGCATTTAATGTGACCGAACCATCCAAGGCGACTTTCTCTAATTTTGTCTGCCACTAGAGCTACACCAACTCTACGACAACAACAAGCTTTTTATCCCACTGTGTGTGTGTGGGGTGTCAGCTACATGAATCCTTTTTCTCCATTGCGTCCTATTAAGTGTCATATTTTCATTTAATTCTAATAAATTAAGATCATTTTTTATACAATATGCCCAAGTAGTTCTAGATCTACTTCCGCCTTTCTTAACATAAGTTGAATCTAAAACACATATTCTCCTAATCGGATCATCAGATGGTTAGCATTTAATGTGACCAAACCATCTAAGGTGATTTTCTCTATTTTTGTCCGCCACTATAGCTACAGCAACTCTACAAAAACAAAAAACCTTTATCCCACTAAGGAGGGGGGTTGTGTCATATTTTCATTTAATTTTACCAAATTAAGATCATTTTTAATACAACATGCCCAAGTCTTTCTAGGTCTACCTCTATCTTTCTTAACATAAGTCGAATCTAAAACCTCCACTCCTAACTGGAGCTACACCAACTCTATCATGGATATATTCATTTCACATTTTGTCTAAGTGTAAAGCAACTCATCCGCCTAAGCACTCTCATCTCGACAACACTAAAATTAGTTCTAAGTTTCTTTTTTAAAGGCCAACATTCTATGCCATATAGCATTGCAGGTCTCACCACCATCTCATAAGATTTTCCTTTTAGTCTAAGCGGTACTTTTTTATCACACGATAGGCCCGAAGCATTGCTGCAATTCAACCAACCAACTTGAATTATACTAATAATATCCCCATCTATATCACCATCACTTTGAACAATAGACCCGACATATCTAAAGTGTTCACACCTTTTAATAGTTTGATCACCCATAGTAACAACTCTACCACTAGATCTACTACTTCTAAAATTACATTCCATGAATTCAACTTTAGTTCTACTCAAACGAAGACCTTTAGACTCCAATGTAGACCTCCACAATTCAAGTTTTTCCTGAGCTCTTTCTCTAATCTTATCCACAAGAAAATATCATTTGCAAAAAGCATACACCAAGGTACATCCCCCTGTAAATCTCCAGTAAGAGCATCCATAACTAAAGTAAAAGGATATAGGCTTAAAGTCAATGCCTGATGTAATCCAATTGAAATAGGAAAGTATTTGGTCAATCCTCCTTCTGTTCGAGCTGAATTAACAGCTCTAGTATACATAAAAATGAACTATAGCTCTCACATCACATTCTATTTCTTATTTCCCACACAACATTAATATTTCTTATAACAATCCCAATAAAAACATATTCATTAAGTCGCAACCACCAACTGTCCTCTTTTGAAGGCATGTAAAGCGAGCTCAATTGATTACTTCTCAAAAAGGAATTCTAAAATTTTCTTCAAATCCAATTTGGAAAACATAAACACTAAATCTAATTATAACAACCAGCAATACTTACTTTCATTTAAATTATTTTACAAAAAATACATTCACCAACTGTTCTATTTTTCAAATCTCTATCTATGAACTATCCCCATTATGTTCCTATAATTAACTTGCAAGACATAGAACATCTTAGAATTTAGAATCTTTGTAAATCTCTTTAGATTTTTCCCTTTCAAAAAGCTTTTATCAAACATGCAGTATATGTTCTTCGATTATTGCATCTATAACCATCCCATTTAAAGCCCAAAACTCCATATAGAAACTCTAAGTTTTCTTCGAGGAATTTAGTACGCTGGTGCCCATTGTCTAACACAATCATGTTAAATGGAATTGCATCACTTACACCTGTATGATATCCTAGACAATCATGTTCTCACCACCATCAAAGATGCACCACTTCACTTTGTCTTTGTCAAATGTCAAAAATCATTGTAGTCATTTTAGAGATTAGATAAAGATTGAGGGGAAAGACAAGGATATAACTACAACACAATGTATGAAATGAACAAAATTCAATTTTTGCTAATGTTGCGGCATCCCCCATATACCAAAAATAATGTGTCCTACTATAGTGTGATTGTTTGAGAGGTGGGGATTGGTTAATTAGTTGAGAGTGCTAACTAACAATAAATTGACCTTTAGATCTTTTTTTTTTTTTTTTACTTAAGACCTTGGCAACAACTTCCAAGCATAATTAACTAAAGACTTAGGTGTTAATGAATGCCACGATACAGAGAGGTGTGAGATTTGCATCCCTAAAAAAATAAGGAAATAACAACATAAGGCTTCCATGGTGAATTCCTATAACAATTTAAAAAGAGTCTACCCTTTTCACTCATAATGCTATCACTTGAAAGCACAGATAAAAGTTTTGGGCAACACCGGCTCTATTAATCTTTATTAACATAATTGTTGCAATGATATAAAATATTTGAGAAAGAGTGAACGCATAGGATTACCAGTATCAAGCTGCTACCAGCATACTCATTTTCTGTTAATCATAATTCAATAATTCTACACAATCCGCAATAAAATCACCAAATACAACAGATACTATGTCACTCTGACAGAATTTATTAAACTGTTAGGGAAAACATCATAAAGCAATAGTTTCAAGAGATGCACTAACAGATAAACTCACGAGAGTACAACAACCCACAAAAAATAAATGGCGGCCTCAGTTAATTTGAATTATAGTTTAAGAAACTAGCCACATTATAATGAAAAGGTTTGTCCTCCTGAATACTGTAGATTCTAATATCCACCTACCCGACGATTCAAAACCCCTAAGAGATTGAGCAACTCACACATCTTCCAAATCTACAAAGCAAGTGTCAGTGAAAGAAGCAAGAAAGCAACAACCTCCTTGAGTAGAAGACCTGTTTGTTCTCGGGGACAAAAACATCGACACTGTGAATGTTGGCGCCGCGAAAGGCGATGCATTCGGAGACCTTCGACACAATGCCTACCACGTCCTGACCACAAATTCACCTCGTTTTATGACGGGATAAATCGGCGAAGGAGAATAGATTAAAATAGAAGAAAAATGGCGGAGCAGAAGCCTACCGGGCAGTGGAGGACGTGAATACCTAGCATTTGAGTGCGCCCAGTGGTGCTTTCCATGTTAATCGAAGAATGGAAAGTCCTGACTGCAGGGACGAAGCGGCAGAAAATTTTCCTGCTGAATGCCATTAAAATCTGCTTAGGGTTCTTGTCTGCGTTTTCCCTATTCTTCCGTTAATAAGATTTGCACGCTCAAAAAATGAAAGAAATATGGATAATTACATTCACAAAACATTATTATTTACGAAAATACATCCAGACAGTAATTTATAATTTCGTAAAAATAAAAAATATTGACTTTATATTTCTCATAAGTGTAAACAATGTTCAATCGTATATAATAAGGCTCGGAAAGAATTTAAATAATGTTCAAATATGGCAAAATAATAAAGTAATTGCAGCAATCGTACCATACAAAATTATAAGATATACATAATAGACTATTATCATATAGCTACAGCACATCCTAATGAGAAACATTGCATCATTGCATATTACTATAAAATTACAATAAAAAATATTATATTCCATCAAAATAATTGTGATATTCTTAAAATATAAAGTTGATAGCTTAAATAAGTCAATTTTAAAAAATAACAGTGAGTGTAACATGCTAGTATTATTTTCAAACAATATTTGAACCTTGATTTAGGGTCTTTTTGAGGCATTTGCAGCTTTTTAATAAACTGCTAAAAATTAATCTATTAATAAAAAATCTGTTGTGATTATTAAAATTATTATATTATTATTATTTTGGAAAAAGTCAGACCGCATCAAGAAAATTGCCACCACATCTAATCAGGAACGTTGTGAAAACCCTGATTGTAACGGTTTGAAAACCCAATTTTTTGAAAAAACTCTCAAAATAAAGTTTACAAAAATGAGTTTGGGTGCATTTTCAAAACACACAGCACCAAATAAGCTGCAACAAATGAGCTCTTAATCTTCTTCAATCTTGCATAAACTTTGATCGAATTAGCACCAATGTAGTTATGATTCATTTGAATGTGCTTTGATCAAGATCATACCATATTTTGATTAATTTTAAATCTGATAATCCTTTTTTTAGGTTGATAACCTTATGTCTAATGACCTTTTAGATTTAGGGTTTCAAATATAAATGACACTTTTAAATTAAGATTTGACATTGAACATCAATAAGTTATATAATAGCCACAATCTGAACATATATATATATATATATATATATGTGAAAGCTTGAGCTCAGTCGGAACTTGATATGAACATCCATAAGTTATATAATCAAACCAACTTCAACTCACTTCGTATCTAAATCTGATATAGAAGAAATTATTATATCCGGTGTCTGTATTTCTAGTCGTCGGCTATATTGAAAATTCTTCAAGGAAATTATTATATCCGGTGTCTGTATTACAACGAAAAATGCACAATAATGTGATCGAATCATCACCATTATGGAGAGATAGGGCTCATTGGACATAATATTTATTCTCATTATAGCCCTAAATAGTACTAATAAAATTCTTCAAGGAAATTTAACATTTATATGATTGTAACTACCACAGGCCGAGCATTCCATTCTCGAGATAGCTACTCTGTTCAGTGTTACCAACTCGTCGGTTTCTTTCTTCTCAACCGGCTCCGCCGCCTCGGCCGCCGCCGGATAATAACGATGCCAGTAACCACTCTTCCTCTCTGAATCTCACCTAACTTCTCGCCATAAAACTCTCTCTTCTGTAAATCTCTCTTTCGATCTTTACCGAAATCTGTAACCAAACTTTAGGGTGAGGATTACAGCCTTATTGGGTTTTAGCGGGATCGATCGGTTTATCTAGGGTATTGTTCTTCGTTGCAGCTGAGAAGACTTTTGGAGTTGGAGCCGCCGAGCCCACTGAGGTACCTCATCGGCGCGGCGATCATGTTGGTGGGCGTTGTCTTGCCGCTGAGTTACATGATGTTGCGCAACAAGAGAGTTCCTTCGTCATCCACCTCTCTCTCTAAACATACGTAGGTGGGCTTTTGTCGGTCTGGTTTGTTACCCATGCTAGTTCCTTAGGTCGTTTCTTGTAGATCCAATTATCTCTTCCGCTCAGGGAAGATCTTAGTTCTATCGATTTGGGGATCCGATACTAATTGATAAATTTCCTTTTGGACTTTGACCTTGCAGGAGCATATAAAGGTTGAGTAGATCTTGGTACTTAAATCTTTTTCAAGGATGTGGAAGCTAAAAAGCTTCTACAGTTGGCTGGTATGGTGTGCGGGAATGATTTCATTTTGATTGTTGGATGATTTGTTCGTATTTGTTAGAATAAGATATGGTGCTTATTCGTGTTAATATATTTCTTTTGCATGTTTTGTTCATTGAAATTAGCTTATTAGTGGAAATTCAACTGATTAGTTTTTTTTTTCATTAATATTATGATTATTTTCTTACTTATCCAAATCAGTTGACTAATAAATAAGAACACTTTCACCAATTAAATAAGCTTCTTGGAAACTTGCAGAAGGAAGAAGATACATTTGAACATATGTATGTCATTAGCTTACTATCTGAAACAATCCATGCATATGCAGCATGAGCTTTATTTCTATGCTGATTGCTTTCAAGTAGAAAAGATAGTCTAAATGGTAGGATTGATTAAGTTTAGAATAATGTGTTCCAGTTCTGAACTTTGAAAACATATCCTTTTAGGACACCCTAACTTATTTGTGTTTTACATTTTCCACATTCCGTGTTTGTGCTTTTATTTGGCCACATTTTAAATGTAATCCATAAACTAAATTAAATCTTGAATGAATGTTTCACTTGAAAGAAAGCCAAGGGTCACTGTCCTGAAACCTGTTAATTCTTAGGAGATTTGTTCTGGGTTTGTTTTAAGATAAAGCCCATTGAACCAGCTCTGGTACAATTTGGTGTTTCCTGGTTGAAATTTGTAGCGGGCAGATGATCAAAGGGCGAAAGATTTGAGGTAGTATTAAGAGGAATCAAGTCTCAAATAAAAGGTGTCAATCATACATGATTTTCTTTTTAGTGAGATGCAGTGATTAGGGGAGAAAGAGGGAATATAAGAAAATAATTAATTATCATATCGAAGTATAGAATTAACCAAATTGAATACAATCCTAACTACCAACTCAAATTTAAGCTTAAAATTATCTTAAAGGATAATTCATCATAATTTAAATCAGAATAAATACAAGTAAATAAATGTAGTTAAAATTTCATAAACTCATTTGGTCCAACATTCATTTTGTCTTATTCTAATTCTTGATTTGTGCTTATGTGCTGCATAGATTCCCCATGGACAAAAGATCCAGTGTCCTTGGAGTCAAAAGTGAGGCACACTTCAAGTAAAATTGTTGCATTTTCATCACCTCATGTATGTTATAGAGCCTTCGATAGGAGTATGATTCTTCTAGTGAATAGAAGCTTCACGTGTTGAAAGATTTTTTGTAGGTATAGATAGGGCTGTCAAAATGGATTGTTGTTCGCCAACAGCTCGTGTTTGACTCGTTAAGAAGCTCATGTTCGACTCGTTCGCTAAATTAACGAGCTGAACACGAACAAAGATTTGTTCATTGTGTTCGGCTCATTTTGGCTCGAAATATTGATGAGTAGTATTTTTAAAAAATTAAACTCACTACAAGGCTACAAAGATTTATAATCAATTAAGGACTCGTTTAGCGCAGTACGAGCTTCTCGCACTTTCAGTATTATGCATATTGCTCTCGAAGATCTATTGTGAAGCAATTACGGAAGTATACATTGTCTGTTTAGTTGTAATTGTAGTGAAAACAGTATATGGCAAGTTATTTCGGGAGAAATGACAAAGTGCTGCACTGTTTGGTAAAACTGTTAAAAAAATTAATGCGTAGTAATATTAAAATATATAATATATGTACAAATACAGAATAAATAATTCTTTTGGAATGAAATTAAAAATATATTTTAAAAAAATAAATTGAAATGAGTAATAATTTTAAAAAAATATATTTTTGTAAAAAAATATTTGTTTGTGAGATGCGTAATAATTTTCGAGTCCTTTTGAATAAGAACACGAGTATTTAACGTGGTTCGGTCAAGTTGACCTACATCCACGGGAAATGGAGAAAAATATTTTATTAGAGCAATAAAGAAGAAGGCACATAGCTTTGACTTCATACATGACCTGAACTGCAAAACACCCAGACTACAAATTACTCTCAAGAACCAAACTTAAAATTACAATAAGACTGCATAAACTTCCAAAAGAAAACCTTCTCCAAACTTCTAAACAAGTCCCAAACAAATCCAAACAATACATAAAGACTAACTCGAGACTTTCAAGCCAGCCTCCAAAATGTTTAAAGCTAGCAGATGAAGCAAAGCTGTAGTGGTTACCATCCAGGAAGGAGGGCTCCATGCGTATTCGAAATCACTAATATTAAACTTCTTTGAAGTCTTATAAACATAGTGAAAAAGTGAAAGAATATTAACATGCATACCACTCACTTGGTTAACACATATGCATCATGCATGCCACTCAAAAAAGATTATTAGGGGCATTTTGATGCTTCCCCATCCTTCACTTATATCATAAAAGATGAAATATCGACATGTTCCAAACTTTGATTCTTTAATTACTTCTCATTAAAAAGATAATTTGAGAAGTAAAGCTCGTAATTAAATACAGTTTTCCCTCCCAAAGTTTACAAAATCCAAATCCAGGTAGGTGTAAAGCATAGGGAAAGCTCCAAAGTTTCCATAAACTAAATCCAAGATATATAAAGCAAAGGGAAAGCTCCCAAAGTTCGGTTTCAAGCATATATTAAAGTGGCGCATATGTAATGTTTCAAGCTAAAGTGTTAGATGTGTGAATTCACAGAAATTGAGTGGTATGTATCTAAAGCTTCTAAAAGTAAAACAGTTAATCTTAAATATATCCACCATCTTATCCCATATTCCCAATTCTACTTTCTTGCTATACAAACTAAAAAAAAATTAAAAGCTACTCAATTATACAAAACTTCATTACTCTTAATGCAATTAGCAGACAGATCTTTCAATTTAAAACCAGACAAATAATGCAAATCCGTAACTCTTATTCCAATTAATCAAGGGAAATTTGGAGTGAATGACACACCCATTAAAAAAAAAAGCAAGAACACAAAACTCAATATTTCAAGAATCTCACATGCCATTTTTTTATCCATGAGGTAAATTGCAATTTCATCTTTCTAATCCAATTATAAAGATGCTCAAGAAATGAATTAGTAAAAGGAGAATTTGGAAAGAGGAACCAATATTGATTATGAAAACTTAAGGGAATTCAGAAAGAGGAATCAAATCCTTCATGCTTGCACTAATAAATGAAGCAAGACAAACTTTAATTCATTTCATTTAAGAATCCGAGAACAACATGCAATTTACGCATTAAAATACATAAGGATTTCTTGCGATAAGAGTTGCGGCACTCGATAATACTCAAATAAAAAATAATGTACTAAACAATGTATATGTCACTAATAAATGAAGCAAGACAACTAATTGCGAGCTCTCGGTAATACTCAACAATTTATATGTACTCAAATAAGAATTTCGATCCATCAAATAGGGATTTCTTGCAGTGAGATAGAGAAGAAGCCAATCATAAGCATTCCAAGATATCAGAGAATTAAAGATAAAGAAGGTGAAGGGAAATAACTGTTGGTGCCTGGAAATGAAGTAGCAGGCTATTCAATTTAGATATACTTCCTAAAGATTGGTCGGCCTTATTTTCTATATAGTTAGGTTCTTTGATTTGAGTAAGAACCGAACCAAGTTGACGAATGTACATCCTTACGATCTATATTTTTGAATTCACAACAAGCTTAGAAGATCCATTACTAGAAACACTTGAATAGAGTAATGGATTCATGATGTAGATGCTTACGAAAAGTCAATTTCAAATCCCACTTGAAAGGTCTGATGTGATTTCAAATATATCATCATACATAGGCACCAAACAATCCCAAAGATCAAACTGTCAAACATGAAAGCAGAAATTGACTCTTCTTTTTAATATCCATGCATCAATTCTCAAGCAAAGTACCTATTTTTTAATAGAATAATCCTTATAAATCCTACACATATGAAGAGCGCATGACTCTGTAGCTACAGAGAAATAAAGATGGAGAGGGAGGGAGGGAGAGATCCACTTTAAGCCCAAATTCTACCATTTTTCGTAAAACTTACCAATTCCAAATATGAAATCAAACATCCAAGAAGAAGCATTCGCATAGGATAAAAAATTATTACTGCAGGGAACCGAGGAGGAACAGGACGGAGAAAGAGCGCAGGGCTTGGTTTCGGCGAAGAAGGGAAACATGAGCAACGCGAGAGAAGATGGAGGGGGGCTTGGATCGCAGCGCTTGCTTTCGCATAACAAGCCGAACGAATGCTGCGAAGAAACCTTAAGCGGAATCGGATCGAGGGCAACTGGGGTAAAAATCTACTGCGGAACGCCGGCCGCGGGGTCGATCCCGCGGCCCGCTTTTCGCCAAATTGCTACCAGCTTCGCGGTCGAAGCTTGTCCGCCGCTCCCCCCAAACGATTAAACTTCGCTGTGGGGTGCCGCGAAGCTGGTCTGTCGCGCTCCCAAACAGACCCTAAAAGTATTAATTAATAAAATAGAACAAAAATTATTAAATTAGATTCATGATGTTTTAATATAAAGAATAATTTTTAAATCTTGCCCCAACCCTTAATATCTTATGGTTACGTGATTAGGGTTGTCAAAGCGACTTCTTGTTCGTGAATAGCTCGTGTTCGGCTCGTTAAGCAAACGAGACGAACACGAACACACTTTTTGAGCTCAAAATATAAACGAGTTGAGCACGAGCTAAGCCTGGGCTCGCTTGTCTTCGGCTCGTTTACACCGCTAGGTATAGAAAGATTTAAGGTTACCATGCCAAGGTATTACATCATCAAAATCAAGTATGTGAATGAAAATTATTTTTTTAGGCGATTTAATCTAATAAGCATTTGATCTTAATATCCTCTAAATTTTGTATAGCCTAGAAGATATTTTGTGGAGTTTTTTAAATGTGTGTGGAGGAAATTTCTTGGCTGAGTTCAAATGAGCAAGATTCCTACTTATATAAATATTAGCAATGGCACCATATTTCTCATTTTTCTTCGTGAATCCTTGCTTTATATTGGCTTGAATTTTATGTATATGCTCAGGAAAAGATGCTTTGGATTAAGAATATGTAACCATTAAGTATACAAGCTTTCTAGCGTGCCTGTCATAATCAACTTTCAATGGAGATTTCTTAGTAGTGTGATGCACAAAATAATCATTGATAAACTCTATAATATGTGGCATTAGATTCTATTTGTATAAACATTCACCAACCAAACATTCTAAGTAGACAACCTAAATTCTTGTTGACCACTTATTTTTATCCATGAATTTATAGATGGAGACAATAAGAAAAAAAAATGGTGTAAAAATTTGTTCATAAAGTTCTCTAAATGTGGACGAGAAAAAAATACTTCAAGATCACAAACTTTGACATTAAATAATCCAAATAATCTAACAATTTCTCTAAAACAATCCTGCACCATACGAAGCATCAACAATTTCAGAGCAAGGCATGAAGTTTTTCTTTTCTGTAAATTTATCTACACAATGAATATAAGCTTATACTTGTGGAAAGTTCTAGATATTTAGAATGAGATCCTTGTTGAATTTGATCTATGGAGCATTTGACATAGGTAAAAAAATGTATATACATTAAAAGTTTGTTTAGTAAACTTATCTATTTGGCACATATGACATTGATATTGACTTCATATCTTACGGAAGGCCAATAGTAATGTGATGAGACTAATGTCACAGTTTTTTCTCATTTATGGTTCTCAAATTAGTTCACCATTTGGAATTGACGTATAAAGAAGTCTAAAAGTGAAGTGCGTGGAATGCATAATAAAAAGCTATTAAAATGATATTTAGTTGTAACTCCGAACACATATATATTACTTGGTATATTGTCTTTTATAAAATGAAATATAGAATGAGAATCGTGACAAGAAATGTATTAATTCTTTAATCTACCAGATTTAAATGCCTTAATAAAAGCAATTGTTTATAGGGTGCCTGATACTCAAGGTCAGCTTTCTTGTTATTAACATACGCCTAATATCCGTCCACAAACGTGAATCCTTGAAGGTATGCAACTCACCCATCATGCTAAAAATTAGTTTTCATTGTGATTGCAAATATTTCAAGGACTCATGGTCATAATATTACACAAACTTTCATGATAATTCATAAGTGTGAGTCGCGTATCTTAGTTATGCAACAATAAATTTTTAATTTTTATATTTTAAATTATGTTTTTTTGCGGGGTTCTTGGCTCTAAGCACGACCGATACCAAACCTAGAGGCTTCACGTGATTTATCTCATAAAATTTTAAAAAGTTAATTATTTTGAGAATTGAAGTAAGAAAAATTAGTTCTTTGATAGTGTTGAAGGCTTTTTGTGTGTAGCGTTCATGTGCCTCTTAAAAATGCTTGGTGAATGTGAAAGACCAAAGTGCATGAGTAGTTATTCTAAATATCCTTTATAAATTTTACATACATTTTTTAATTATTGCTCGGTTTAAGTTTAATTTGATGATAACCACTTTTAAGATTAATATTAAAATAATCATTTTGGCCAAATAACTAAATTTTACATATCTTCCAACCCTGGATTGTGAAATCTATAACAAATGCGACTGTTGATAGCTTTTCTTTCAATGCGCATATGCCCTTAATCTATTTTAATATATATATATATATATATATATATATATATATATATATATATATATATAAATTCTTCTAATGCAATGATAAAATCATTACCGGCTGACTAGATTTTTGAAGAAATCAATTTTCATTCACATTTATATTACTTGGTTTATGTTTACTGGCATCATATATTTGTTCAACATGCATCTTGTAGTCTAAATTTAATACTCTTGAATTTGAACTTGCAAATATTGCTCTACCATAATGGAGATGGATTTAATATCGTTGGATTCGATGGAGATTGATTTATTTTTTTATTTATTTAACACTTGCAACACAAACTAGTGTTCGTCTATGCATTTTGTATAGTGATGGTGTTTATCTGTTAACCCGACCATGTCGCAATTAAAGAGTCAACTTGGTCGATGGCTGATGATGTTAACTCAAGCGATAATATCACCTGTGCTAAGTTAGTTTCTGTAGTAAAAAAAATGAATAGCCTTATGTACAAATTTATTTGCCTTGATTAAGATTTCTGTCCAGCTGAAGTCTGGGCATTACCCAGAAATATCAAATCATTTCTTATAAATTTATGTTGTGAAATTTTGCCTTGACAGAGGTTGAAATATATTATTTGTGACAAGTTTATTTAGGAAAAAAAATGTATGTATATACATTCATGCACACTGCAAATTAGATTCATACACCTCTGCAACAATAGAGCATTCTATTCTGCAGCTAATAGACCTGTTATACAGTGTTAATTCAGTGTTAATCATGTTACTACTTGGCTCAAGCCAACTTGAATGATAAAAAAAATAATAATAATAATTTTAAATAAAGCTTAGAAAATTAATATAAAAATATCACTATAAATATTTTTAATTAATACAAAAATTTATTTATGCCCGGCTAGTTTTAAAATTAAAATCAAAATATTTATTTTTATCAGGCTGGCTTACTAACCATTAAATCGAATACGAGATACATATTGATCCGAACAAGAGTTACCCAGTAATTTTTTTTTATAACACCATCATAATATTATCATTTTTATCAAAAACTTGAAATTTCTAATTTATATAAAAAATACTACTTTTTTATATAAAAAATATTCTATATAAAATAGAATTGCCCACCTTCTGCGTAATCTAGTTCTGAATCTTATTGAATAGAATTTTATTTATATATAAGGAATTATTATTTATATTTTCATGATAATTGTACTAAAATGAATACCATGGACTCCCGAGCAGGAAACTTTGGAGGAATTTGGACTAATTTTAGCCGTTTCGATTAATTCAAAGCCTGACCAATATTATCATTAATTTTAATTTCGTTAAAAAGTGTAATTCGCATATAATGGAAAAAAAAAAATCGAATGAATTAATAAATTAGTTGTGCGTTTGAATTAGTTAAGATTATATACTTGCCTATAATTGAATTTGAATAATTATTAATCAACTTCAGATCGATAATCTAAATCCAATCAACCAGGCTATTTATATCATTTAAGTGGGTCAATTCAAATTTTATTAAAGCTAATTGTTTTGACAGTTATATAACATTTCAGTATTTATATAAATCAATAATATCACTCAAGAATGTGATCAATCGACATATTAATTTAGAGCATACTCGAGGCAACATATTTAAAGCGCGATCAAATAAAGTTCATAATGATGACAATATGCGAGTGAGTGAATAAAGTCGTGATCGTAATAAAATGGGTGATCAAATGATCAAATGAGAAACGTATTCGTGCAATAGGATCTCAAAGATCAAATAAATATAAAATGATCGATCGGTAAAACTAGTATGCGAATTAAGCTATTAGCATGATTAGATAAATAATGATTTATTTGAACATAATAAATTGAAGTAATATATTAAAAAGCATTTCTCAATACTTACTTGTTTTCCTAATACTCCTTAAATTTCAAGCCACATTAGTCTTTGCCATCAAAAAGGTTGCTTTTACTTTCAAATAACATAAATCATTTGACTTTGCAATGTGGGACAAAAAATTTTATCCTCCTTCCGCGCAGAAAAACTCTTCACGTGAGAGCATTTACATGTATGCCGCCTACTCCTATGTTCAGCCCCTGGTTACTTGTCTAATTTTATAACATTTTTTATTTTTTATTTTGTTTTATTTAGATATCACAAATTTTTATTAAATACAAAAATATATTAGAAGTATACAAACTAATTATTTTTTTTAACGAAACAATAATACTATGATGATAGTAAAATCAAGGTATTTTTGACTTAGGAAAATCTACATATATACCACTCAATTCTTATGTATTTACATATCTAACACCTAAACTTCAATTTTTACATATTAAACCACTTTATGCTTGTAAATCTGTATTTCAAATTTAAAAGTTAACGATCACACTTTAGGTGTTACATATGTAAATACAGTAAAATTGGGTGGCATGTGTGAAAATGCATCTAAAATTTAAAGGTGAGGACTGAGTGAGAAAATATTACATGCGGAGTCCGGATATTACTCTAGGTCCAGACTTCAAACAGAAATTGAATTATTTATATATTTTAGTTACTATAACATAGTTGTAAGGTTGTAAGATATATGATTTGAATATAACTGTTCATAGCATGATATAAATATACGGATGTACTAAAGAAAACTCAGATATAATTGTGTTGTAATGAACAAATATATAAATAATCCTTAAATATATTATAACGAGGACAAAAAAAGATTTTAAAATACATGATTTGAATGTAACTGTTTATGACATGGAATAAAACATGGTTATAATGAAAAAAATCTCACATACAATCGTGTTTTACTAAACAAAGTAAGAGTTCATGGCGAGTTTAGAGATTATTTATATATTTTGTTCAATACAACACGTATTTTATGTCATGCTATGAACCCCTATTTTCAAATCATTTATTTTAGAACCATTTTGTATCCTCTTTATAACGGAATTAAGAATTATTTATAATTTTTGTTCAATACAATATGGTTGTATCTAAGATTTTTCTTCAGTACAACCGTGTGTTTTTGCCATGCTATGAGACCTTGCATTCAAATCATGTATTTTCAAATAATTTGTGTACTCGTTATGACAAATTTTAGAATTATTTAAATGTTTTGTTCAGTATGATGCGTTTGTATGTAAGTTTTTACTTCAGTATAACTATGTGTTTATGACATGCTATGAGTTCTTACATTCAAAGCGTGTATTTTAAAACTTTAAATCGCAGTGAATAAAATACGTAAATAATCTAATTTTAGATTTGAGTCCAGATGTGAAGTAAGGTCGAACTACTCATGTAATATTTTCTAGAACTAAGGAGAGTGATCAACAACCTACTCACAATTGAAAATTTATGATTTAGTCCCACATCTCAAAGCTATTCAAAGATGTACCAACCATGATTGACCCCCTCCGAAGCACTTTATAAGCACTTAACTATTATACAAATAATTATTTTATATGAATAAATAATTTATGAAATCAAAATGGTATTTGTGCAAAGCGAGGATGTTAAAATAACCTTTTAACAATAAGAACAAATGAGAAGGAGAAGTACAAGCTGGGGAAATTACAGGATGGAGAAGGATATTCATCTAAATATGGGCAGCAAGGAAATAAATGAATAACAAACATATATGTATGATATATATCGACATTTATAATGTTGAATTTAGCCATAGAGAGTCAAATGGTCCAAAAAGCTGTCATTTTCCTTCCCAAAATCCATGGAAGCCCAAAGGGAAGGTAAGATGTTCCGGCACTTCCAGCTTCACCACTACGGCGTCATCATCATCTCCTATTCTCTTGGCGTCCAGCACCACCAGATAACACTTGTGCCTACAAACTGCATACTGTTCCACAAAACATGAAATATATATAATCAACACATTGCTACATAACGAAGACATATATTTATATATATAACTTCACCTCTACAACGACGATATAGCCGTCTTCCTCATCTCCGGAAGAAGTCCTTTTCGGTATAAACATGGGCTCTCCAGTGAAGCTTCTGCTCTCTGTACTCCATGACTTGACGTCGCCGTTAGAACAATCAATTTTGACCACTGTGTCGAAAGGGAAATGTGGCAGCAACTCCGTGGAGCCGGAGGCTGAGCTGGCGTATATAAATCTGTTAGCTTTGCCGGAGTTGCTCGGATTTATCACCGGAAAATCACAAGTCTTTCTCCATTTGGTTGAAGAATCGGTAACAGAGCAACTGATACCTGATCCCTTACCATCCACTTCTATTGATATCTATGATTTTATACGCACCAGCGAAGATCAATCAATCAGAATCCCATATATAATGAAGCTGGTTTGATTGATTTACCTGTACTAGATGGGGCAGTACTTTCTTTTCTAAGTTCATAAATGTGGGATCCAGCTTTGAACTTCGCTCATCATACCCTACAAATTACGAATTAATGAAAGGATATTTTATAACTCTGCTGTAAACCAAAACCTTGTCTGGCCTATTTAGTTACAGAAATTGATCGTTACCGAACATTTTGCTGTAGCTGAACCACTGGTATGAGCAGACAGAAGCCTGAACATTTATCTGTATATTTCCTGCGCCATTCTTCTCTTCAAAGGCATTGCCCATATGCATTGTCCATAGTTGACAAGGAGCTTCAACTGCAGCTCTAGTCCAGTCCCTTCTCGGTAATATTGCGTCGTCAGAAAATCTTGGAAGCAAGTAAATCGGAGTTGTGGGCTGACTGGAATTCACTGAAATACTTGATATCACAGGGGCTAAACCAGCCGCTACAAGAAATGTTCCTGGATGCATTCTAATTATTAATGTGAGTACAGTTTCCATTTCAAAAGCTTAACTAATTAGACTAAAATGAATTAATTAATGAACACAGATTATAACCTTCCACATCGATCTTAGTGCGGTTTCCCATGATTATATAGTAGGAATCAGTGAAGGCCCAGTCATGGATCAGTAGCTGCTCTGTAATGAGAAATTCCTTCTTCTGCAGCAGCTCAAAATTGCTGTCAAATTCTGCAACCAAGAGACAAACAAGCTGAGATGGAAATACATAAAAGAATGCATGTAGATGGAGGTGGGGGGGCGTTTACCATAGAAGATGAAGTTAGCATGCGGTAGAAAAATGTCTTCAGTGTCGCAGGAAAGTAAAAGAAGTCTGTTTCTCTGCGCATCAATTTTGTAATGTGATAGAGTTCTCTTCGAATCCTTCCCCAGCAATACTGGACAAATATAATTAGTAATTTTTTATTCACTAAGTATATATGGACAAGAACATTAAATTAATATATAATCGAACTTCTTTTCCTATTTCGCGTGCAAGCAAAGACTTGAACTTTATTCCACATTGGGCCAACAACTGCCCGAGTTGCTTCGAAGTTATTATTATGCACATAACGACGAAAAATCCAGATTTTCTCCAAAATTAGCTAAATCCAACAATCCCATGGCAGTAATGGATGTCTATTTATCATATAATTAATCCAAAGCCCGGTTTGATTAAAAAAGGTTAATCATGATCAGGCAAATACGAAAGTTGGTATCTTGAGTTAGCTAGCTTGAATTGCATAACATATCTCACCATGAAAAAAACGCTTAGTAATTCCGGCAATGAGATTCAGTACTCCGCCGCCGCAGCCACCTTGCCGCCCGTCAGCTGTGGTGATAAGATCTGCCAGGCCGATGGTCTCCAATGACGTCGGGTCCAACTCATAAGGATGCCCTCCCTCCCATAGACAGAACAGTCGTCCTCCCCACCTCAGCACCGTAGTATTAGCCACATTCTTCAGCATGTTGGAAACCGGAGCTGTCCAACGTG
This sequence comes from Papilionanthe hookeriana x Papilionanthe teres, assembly GCA_022702705.1. NCBI lineage: Eukaryota > Viridiplantae > Streptophyta > Magnoliopsida > Asparagales > Orchidaceae > Papilionanthe > Papilionanthe hookeriana x Papilionanthe teres. The sequence goes on along the minus strand of CM040428.1, from coordinate 48,681,155 downwards.
ATGACTTGAATATGGAAAAGAGTCCCGGTCGCCGGAACCTCCATTCCCCACTCTCCACCACCCTCTCCTCCCTCGCAGCCTCCGTCTCCACGTACCTCGCTGAATACATCACCACTCCTCCTCCAATGAAGTGGAAGGCGCGAAGATATCCGTGGCCGTCGAGGGGATTGACGGTGGATCCGTGATGGTCGGCCATCATGCCGGGGCCGGTGAGGTAGTATATTCCGAGGGGGAAGTCGGAGGGGAGTGTGCCTTCGATGGGGAGGAGGGGGAGAGGCTCAGTGGACTCCGCTGGCTGGGAGGTGAAGAGACGCTGGTAATCATCGAGGGCGGCGGAGGAGGAGTAGGAGGAGGAGGAATGGGGGAGGTTGGGGGGAATGGTGGTGGAGGGGATGGAAACGAAGCGGCGGCGAGGGGTGGCGGAAGGGAAGAGCTTTGCGGTCGTTGTGAGAGAATTAGGAGGCAGAGAGTAGAGAAGGGGGCAGTGGGGGAAGGCGGCTTGCATCGTTGCTCGTTAATTTAGCTATGCGGACGTTCGATGTGCTGCACGCATGTTTATATATAAAGAAAATATTACAAAGAGGCATCCCATGCATCAAAATATTTTTCTTTGTGAATCCTGACCGTTGATCAGCGTACCTGCGGTCAGTATATGTGGTACTTTTAAAAAAATTGGTCGTGCACTCAAAACGGTTAATTCATTCGTTAAGTGAATGGATAAGAAGATTTTTTGAATTTAACTTGTATAAAAATTTAATAGTTCACATTAAAAAAATTAAATAATAATATTTACTTATATTATTTTATATTAATTTAATTTTGAATTTAAGTTTTATTATTTTTTGAAAATTACGTTGAAGTTAACATCCAACACAAATCTGGTATGACACTGATCTTGAGATAAATTTTGAACTGGAAACATTCTGACTAATATTACTAAAATGTCATTCAAACGTTGTTTGATCAAAGGATTTCTCTGGGCCGCTCGATCAAGAATGGTCTGGATTCATTCCTTATTTCCAACATGGACTCTAAAAATGTAGCCCTACTCTTCTCATGAGAAGGAGAGCTAGACCTTAAGCAAGAGAGGCATTAGAGCTGCAACCCAACATCTTACCCCACAAAATAATTATAATTTTAAACGAGCTGAACGCAAACAAACTAGTCCTAACCCATGCTTTTTGGCAATACAAAGAGTTGATTGAGTTGGTTTAATTTGACCATTTCAAGCTAAATGTATAAGATAAAAAATTATTTATCTCTCAATTAATGTCCAAAATTCTCTAGCAACCCTCCAAGTGCTAAACTATGTTGTTATCTAAATCTCATATTTTTTTTTCTCTTAATGCTAACTGCATTATGATTAATTAATACAAGTAGAGGTGTAAACGAGTCGAGTTGAGCTCGAGCCATGCTTGACTTGAGCTTGAACTTAATTGATTTTAATGAGTTTGAGCTTGAGTACGAGTTTTAGTCCATGAATTCGAGCCAGCTCTCAAACTACCTTGTTTATTATAAAAGAGAGAAAAAAAATATTAATTTAATTTATTGTTATTATAAAATGATAAATTAAATAATAATTAGGTCATATATAATAAGAGCAAATACGTATTCAGCTCCTTCACTGAACAAATACATATCTTTCATTTCATAATGTACTTATCTTTTATTATTTTAATTATTAAATAGTTATAGATAAGTGGAAGGAATGTTTGGTGTTGGGGTCATTTTTTATTAATTTTTATTTATATGAAATAGTCACACATTCATTTAGTTCTTTCTAGTAATTAGGTTACCATAAATAATCTCCAATATAACATTTGGGTAAAAAAAGGTAAACTTTCTGTATAAATGCGCGACAAAATGCAAAACCAGTAAATTCTATCAATTTGGTTAGCTAAAATTGGACAAATTTTTATTATCTGACACGAATTTAAAGTATAATACAAATCTCGAGTCAATATTTTGAGCAAATGATATTCAAATCTTGTGAACTCCGATTTCAGCACTTATATTCAAACTGATAGGCTTGATGAGAGAAACCTAATGACATCAAAGTTAGTCCAATCCGAGTCAAATCAAGCTTGGATCATTTCATTGAACCGCTTTTGGAAAATTCACTGACACATTTGGAAGATCAAACGAATATCGAATCTGACAAGTTCATAGTCGAATCAAACGTCTCGACAAGACGAATCCAACGAGCCCAAGATCACTCAATTCCGACACCATTAAAACATTCAAATGCCCCTTAAACGCTATATGATCGAAAAAAGCTTTCTGGACCGTCCAATCAAAAGGATTTATATTCATGCATTAATTGCACCCATAACACTATAAATAGACCCCCACTCCTCACATCAGAGAGAGCTGAAACCTAGAGAGAGAGCCTGAGGCCTTGAGGATGAGCTGCTGCTCAACACTACTGCTAACCGCCGTCGACAACCACCGATTACCATCGACCACCGCCAACCTCCATCGACAACTGCCGACAATGGTCGACTACAATCAATCACCGTCGACCACCACTGACCGCCGTCGACCATTGCAGACCACCGTCGACCACCGCTCACCGTCGTCGACCACCGCCCACCGTCGTCGACCACCGCCCACCATCGTCACCACCGCCCACCATCGTCGACCACCGCCCACCGTTATCGACCACCGCCTTCCGCCAACTTATGTTGACCTCCGACAATCGTCTTTGACTATCAATAACCATCATTGATCACCACCAATCAATTTCAATCACCACAAATCAAATGCCGACAATCGACGCTGTAATTTGAAAAATATAGTTACATTTCACGTCTCTGGGATAAGGAATTTCCGTAATTATCAATCAATAGTGAATTTGTGCAACTAGGTCGCGCCCCTGCCCCTTGAATTTTCTCTTTACGAGTTTTGCACGTAAAAACTTTTGAAAACGTCATTGCTTGTTTCTCATTCATCCGTGTGTGTTGAATTCTCATACGATACTAAGACGATAATCTGTTACTCTATCATCTTGAATTTTCTAGCACGCATCACAATGTTTCATTTATAAATGATTAAAAATGTAACGATATTTTTTTAATAAATAAATTTGTAACAAGCACGTTAGTTCTAAAAACTAGGGCTGTCAAAACGGCTCGTTGTTCGCGAAGAGCTCGTGTTCGGCTCGTTAAGAAGCTTGTGTTTGACTCGTTCGCTAAGTTAACAAGCCTTAACGAGCCCAACACAAACAAAGTTTTGTTCGTTCGTATTCGGCTCGTTTTGGCTCGAAATACTATTTCACAATTATATATATATATATATATATATATATATATATATATATATATATATATATATATATATATATATATATATATATATATATATATATATATATATCTGTGTGTGTGTGTGTTCTGTTGTCTACATACATACATATATTAATGAGTAGTATTTTTAAAAATTCTAAAAGATTTATAATTAATTAAAATTATTAATTAAATATAATAAAAAAATATTAAATTAGATTCAAATGATGTTTTAATATAAACTATAATTCTTAAATCTTGCCTCAACCCTTAACATCTTATGGTTACGTGATTATGATTGTCAAAACGACTTTTTGTTCGTGAACAACTCGTGTTCGGCTCGTTAAGCAAACGAGCCGAACATGAACATACTTTTCAGCCTCGAAATATAAACGAGCCAAACAAGAGCTGAGCCTTGGCTCGCTCGTGATCGGCTCGTTTACACCCCTGCTAAAAACACACTAACGGATACGAAAAGCTAATTAAAGTTGCACATTAATTATGACCTGATATGTAAATTTGATATATTTTTTCAGAGGTTCTTTTATGATTTAAATATCAAACTTTCTTGCTTGAAGCAATTATATATTATTGGTTTTGAAGAGTAATTTTTCTCTTTCTAGGGTTTAGGGTTGTTAATCATATATTATACTAAAAATTTGCCCCGTGCGTAGATTTAATTTTTTTAATAATTAACATATTTTAAACTTAACAAATATTAATATTTACTTTAAATTATTTATCATAAATAGTAATTATCATATTATATTTAGTTGCGTTACAAAATGATAATTATATTAATATTTATTGATATAGAACAATTTGTTATGTAATGAGTGTTTGATATATGTTATATTGAAGGCATAAGTGCATCACGTATGAAGAAAAATATTTGTAATGTTCTTTTTTATCATAATCTTGATATATATATATATATATATATATATATAGGTGTGCAACACGTTCATAGATGTTCTGCCACCTAACACATCTGTGAGTTCCACATTATCACATTCAATTTAAATTCAAACGTTCAATCCTTCAAACTATAAAATCAGTTAGTTTTTTAATCATAATCCGCGGTAAGTTCGTGTTGTGAAATATATAGAAGGATAGACGATGGAGTGAAAAATTAGAATGAGAAAATTTAAATCATAAAAGGACACGTAGATTTACGTGGTTCGGCAAACTGTCTACATCCATGAAGTTGCGGAAGATTTTATTACTTGAAGAATTGCACAGTCGTCGATCATGTCGACAATTACAGGAATAACTTCTCACTTCCTCTCTCTCTCTCTATCCTTGAGCACTAGCACCGAAGAAGAAAACAGGGAAAAACAAAATCTGCAATTTCCTTGGAGTTCACCCGCCTGATACCTCACGCTGAAGAAGAAAGCCTAAAGAAAACACAGAGGAAGCTCAAAATGCTTTTCACGCCTGTAACTCCTACACTGGTCCGAACAATAGAGGAGAAGCAATGCTATTGGAGTTCGGACACTTCTCTTCTCCTTCCTCACACCGACGAAGCTAGAACAAGGAGCAGAGAGATTTGCATTTTCAATTCCAGTCGCAGCCTTGCAATCTTGCGAAACTCGCGATGCCCCGCTTCCCTATCGAGAGAGAAGGAGATGCAATTCGAGGGAGAAGCAAATTTTTGTAAGTCAAGGTGATCAACAGTTTGTAAATCCTCAAAGTAATAAAATTCTCAGTACCTCTGTGGAAGTAGACAAAACTACATAACCACATAAATCTGTGTGTTGCTCTAGTGTTTTGCATATTTCTCGGCCCATTCTTTTTTCACTTCATCATCGATCGTTCTATAATTATTGCATAATAGTTCCGTCCATTAAGAGTCTAACTTTGAATTCAGAGCTGACGTAGGGGAAAACACTACATACTAATAAAATGTATTATCATTTTTTTATCATATTTACATTATTATAATAAAAATATATATATTCATAGTTATTATAATTGATTTTTAATCGATAACCTTTTATCATTAGTCTTGAATCTCAAAACATTTTTAGTAATAAACATTCTGAAATGAAATTCAAGATCATTTGGCTCAATTTCAATAAGTTTATAGCCAAAGTGAGTGTCTCAACAAGACAAACCTCATGACACCAAGAGTGATCCAATTCTAATCCTAATAAGTCTAGATGCACCAATTAGAAGGCAAATAATACCAAATTTTGGCATAGTTATATTTAAATCAAAAATCTCGACCAGAGGAATCTAATAAACTCAAAATCATTTAATTTTGGAGTCATTAAAATTCTTAAATAGTCAAATAACTAAATGAGAATAAGAACTGTGTTATATAGTGCCTTGGGAGATTGGTCAAATCTATAAAATTGTATTTCTCAAAAACTATAAATAAGCACACATTCTTCACTTGAAGAAGGAGAATAAGAGAAGAGTAGATTAACTTATAAAGCTTACTTTTTAAAAAGTCTCAGCTAGGGTTGCAAACGAACCAAACTGAGTGGACTAGGTTTGTGTTTAAGCTTGAGCTAATTTATAAAATTCGAGTTCGCATGAAGCTTGAGCTTGAATCGAGCTTTGGGGTTATCTTCAATCTTGAGCTTGTACAATACATAATACCCAAAATTTTCATATATACCTACCTCACACCAAAACTTTCATAATTACAAACATCATACAAAAAATAATACTCATTATCACCTTTTAATAATCAAATCTATATTTTCATCCACAGATAACATGTTATGTGTAAAAATGAAACTTCAGGTGTGAGAAAGGTAAAACCATAAGAATTGGGCGCTGTGCACGTAATTTTTCCAAATATGAATATATAGAGACAAGTTACATATATTTATAAATGAGTTTATTGATAAAAAGATGAGAGAAAAAAAAAAGAATGAATGAAAATTAAAATAAAAAAATATACATAAATAAAAAAATATATAAATTGATTAAATTAAGATATTGGAGGGGTAGGGACTTGGGAGGAAGGCTGGGCGGGCATGAGACTATAATTATTTTAAAGTTCATTTCATAATTGTAAAAAAAATCATTTAAATTAAGCCTTAAAAAAACTCATATTTACATGCTCATCACTCAAATCTTTAAAATCACATAACTACCATCATCAATGCCTTTCGAAAATGAACCCCCCTTTTTCATGCAAATAATTATAACACCAATGCTCTATGCATAATTATCAACTTTTAGATGTTAGATATGTAAATATATAAGAAATGTGTAGTATGTAAATTCCCACATTATAATGCAATAAAGTTTAAATATAACATAAATGTCATTCTTACCATTTAGCACCATTGAAAACTTCGACAAACTTGGCCTGAGATATTAAAACTACTGGATTATCTATTGAAATAATAAATTAGGGACATTTACAAACACGCCCTCCAATTCTTATGTATTTATGTAAAATCTAAAATTCACTTTTTACGTTTATACCACCATTTTAACTCTTAAAATGGGAACTTTTTCATGTTTATCCATAAGTTCATCCACAAAGAGACATCAGCAGTGACGGGAACTTTTTCATGTAGAAGTAAAGACGGACGCCAAATATCAAGAAATTTAGTCTTCAGATTGGCAAAAGGTTTTCAGAGTAATATATACAAAGAATGAAAGCAGCAAACTCAATACATCGTTCTGTAACAAATCTTCAGTAAAAGCATCATCCTGCTGCATCTGCAGCTTCTGAACCAAAAAAACAAAATAAAATAAGGCATTATCAGATCATATAAGCACCTGAAACATTGCTATTGACAATGTAGCACCCAATTTCATCCATTTTTTGTGATAAAACTCCAACCCATATTATCATTTTTATCAAATTCTCAATGTTTTGATCTTCACATGCATAAATACATCGGTTCGGTAGTTCACAAATTTCATGTGTGTGCTATATTTTATAAATAGTGATGTTTCGGGTGTGCTATGCATGTAATTATTCCTTTTCGTTTCCCACACGCACCGAAATGCACACACCGCATGTACAAGACAAGCCAAAACCTCTTGGTTGAAAGACAACCCTCAACTGAGAAGTCATAGTGCCTTGCATAATTTTATAAACCAAATATATGCACTGATAACTAAATAGTATAGGCATTCATTAGAAAATATAATTATCAATCAATAACTATAAATATCTTAACCATGTATTGACTAACTTAAATAATTCAAATAACTAAAAGAAATTAGAACTAACTAAAGTTCGAACAATTTCTATACCATTGGGAAAATGTAAATGATATACTGTTTAATCGATATTTGCCAAGCAGTACTAGGCGTTAAGTGTTGCACTTCATGAACCCATGAGTTATTACATACAGGCATGTCTTGACAACACAATATCTTTTAAAACCATAATCAATAATGGACAATTAGCTTCAAAAATAAATATAGCATAATTTTTAAAAATTATATATGTAGAAATGTGTTTACATGTCGGCCAAGAAAGAGGTGAAAACAGAAGAAGAATACAAAAAAATAATTAATCGTTCATGTCATAAAGTCTCGTATCATAAAAAATAAAACTAGCACTAAAATTTTCTAACATTTTTAAGTTATAAACATTGATCTGAAGTTATTGCAAGAAAGGATATTGTTTCATCATTACAACATATCTTTAATCACATATCCATCGTTCAAATCATTAGTGGCCTCACAATTCTCATAGTTAACAACAAATTTCTTATCGATATGATTATGTAAAACATACATATGATTTCAGCACTATAACAAAAAAATAGCTATAGTACAAGAAGTCTAAAAGATGAAATTTCCAAATAAAGTAGAATAAAAGTTCATTTGGATCGTTCAATTTGAAACATGGTAAAAAAAAAAGTAACAATATTTTAATTATTTTGGCCCCACCTGTAAAAAAGTAGAATTTCAAAATGTTATCCACTACAACTCCACCAATAATGCTCCCATCAAAATCATCAGGTATTACATCACGTGTGATATTCTTAATGTTATTCTTCCCTTTTAATTTTGTGCTTATAGTTAAATTTTTTTACGAAATTTTCATAAAATTTTTCTATGAATGAAATCATCTGCATCTGAGCTTTCAATCTCAACACATTGTGTAAGTGAGGAAACAAACATAGTATATAATCATTTTAGTGAATCTAGAAGTCTAGATAGAAAAAAATAATAATATAAATGTGCCTTGGCATACCTGTAATCAATGGCTAGTACTTCCAAGATCAAAGTCCATGGTGTAATCGTATTCAATGGTTGGAATTACTGAGGCCATGAACTTCAGAAATAGGAAGAGGTACCTAGTGGCATGATATAAAAAAAAAATAATAATAATCATAAAACATAGACTTCCTACTAAAATTTATCACACGGGATCAACTTTCCTAACTATTCAAGTTAATGCAAACTGAACTTATACGCGAAGTTAAATTTTGAGAAAATTACAACATTCAATGTAGAAGTCAACAAAAAATGGAAATATAGAACATGATAATGAAAGAAATTACTTATCAACTTCGGGTTCAACTCCGCGTGACATCAGCACATCAATAATCTTTTTCATCACAGCTCCATGTCGACAAGGATGGACGGATGCATGCTTTCCCGCCACATGTGGATGATCCTCAATGGTCACCTGCATATTTTTTTTATTCAATTATTTGAATTAAAATTTAGGATACCACCCAATTCCTATGTATTTACATATCAAACACCTCAACTTTTGCTTTTATGTTATATGACCCAAATTTTTAATATCAAATAAAGAAAATATCATTATTTTAAATTGCAAAGAATAAAATACACTATTTCATGCATAGGTGAGATACTATGCATGTAAAAAAAGCAGTTTAGGTTTTAATATATACATATATAGGAATTCAGAGGTATGTATGTAAATCTTCCTTAGATTTATTATAGTAATCTTAGAACGGTATTGTTGCATGGAAATAAAGCACATGATATATTGGATTAAATTTTAAATTATCAATTTATTTTAATTAAATATTAATCCTGGCGAATCAAAACATGACGCAAAAATGTGTACTTCTCATTAATATTGAACTATCATACGTAAGACGTGTATTATGCTTTTGAAGGTCAAATTCATATAATTTTAATACAGCATGAAAGATGCAAAAACAAAGTTTCTTTTTGAATAATTCATACAAATTGTGACAATGCAGCTGTAAGACGAAAATTTATTAACTAAGATAATAAGAAACCACAATCTCAAGTTAAATGCCAAGGCCAATAATCATCTCAGAGAATTTGTAAGAATAACCGTTTTGTGTGCATGATCCTGGCTAACATCTTCAAGAACGAGCTCTGGTCTCAAAGGTACTCGTGACTGCAGAAAAAAACATAGAAGTTAACGATTTTTTCATCAACTTTTTTAGTAACTATGCACAAATAAAATGCTCTGCACAGGTAAATCATAGTTTAACCTATCATAATATAACAAACTGCATCTAAAGCAAAACTCAATGGAGAGTGAAACTAAATGGTATAGAGTCTGTTTCGGACAACTTTTCTGCCTGCTCTGTGTTTCTGACCCTCAGACCCCAATAACAGCTCTGCTTGGGAGACTGCTAGAAATTTCTGTGGTGATAAGTTATTTTTATCAACCTGACATATCAAAGTGTACTGGTTGTAAAAAAGCTACAATCTGATTTAGTAGAAAATACATATATTTATAATTCTCCTTGTAATTTTTGATTTTTCTTTTTCCTTCACAACTTTACAATCAATGATATAATAAACTACCGCTACCCCAAATAGACCCATAATAGGCAACATCCACATTCAGTTCTTTGACCTCAAATGGAGTGAAAATAGGAAATTGACAATAAAATTAGCTATTAACAATCAAATGCACAAAGACGCTCCCATTTCTTCACAAAGTTACATATAGGATTAATAACCATGTAGAGTTATATTGCAACTTAAATAATAATAATAATTATGCTAATTGTCAATATATCATTAAATTCTACGATTAAAAGTTTTGATGTAAAGGATCATTACAGGCCAATCTTTTGAGTTGTTAACTTAAATCACAAAGAACAAGTGATAAATTCAGAAAGTAGATTTGCATAAAAGTATGTTTCAAAAATATTCTTCCCAAGAATGTATAGACTAAACCGCTTCTTACGACTAGTGCAAGCTTAGCGGCTCTTGTAGCCCCTTTATTATGGAGCAAAGAGGAAGATCAAGAAGCAGAAAACTAACTCAAATAATCATTCGAGTAAATAATAATCTGATAACAGTTTGCAGAAGCAAGAATATACTGAAAAGAACCTCGTCATATCCAGTAAGCCAAACACGAGGGGTTTGGTAATATTTATCGTACCTGCAGAAATTGAAAGCTAAACATGGTCAGACATAAAACAAAACAGATGTATGTAAACGGTAAGGAAATAGCAGAAAACATAACATAAGCAGATAAAGATGTCACTACAGCTGATTTTGAGGAGAAACAAAAAAGCAGATTAATGAAAAGAAGGAATTTAATTAGAAAATTGAAAATTACTTGTATTCTTTTATCTTATTTACCATTACTACCAACAACAACAAAAAAAAAACAAAAAAAATCAAAGGGGGTTCTTGGTAGCACCTCTAAACAGGATTTATCACCGGATTTACTAAATCCACCAAATCAATAAAAATGAAGAAGTTTCGTAGATTTATGAATTTTCAGATTTAAAGTCTTAAATTTTGCCGTTGATTCAGTTTAAATCCGGATTTACTACATCCAGGGATAAGGTGGATTTAACAGATTTACAATTTACGGATTTACTAAATCCTGCTATAGCTAAATCCCACTCGCAGCCAAACAACCCCAAAGTAGTTTCCCAAACCATGAAATAATTATGGACAAAATCACTTCCGTTGAAACTGAACAACGTGACTTCCAATTAACTGTAACGCAAAAGATCACCATCTTCATCAACAACATAATAAATAGTTCAGAATTACTTGACAACATTTTTGTAACTTCAGATTTTAAATGTACCATTCATATACTTGAAATGCCTTAATACTTCTTTAAGAGTATTGCAATGTTGTAGGATACTGAATGGTATACATCCAAAATTAATTTTTTTTTAAGACAATAGAGGAATTTAATAATTCTCAATATATGTACCTGCATAACCATGAATCTGCACAAAAGAATGCACTGTTGTATTAGTCAAAATCAATGAGCAAAAGGCCTAACTAAGCAGAGCTTAGCCTAGTCTAGTTATGGCGGAAATAGTCATCAGGTCCGAGTGTCAGGCTTTTGTTGGAAGAACAAATCACTAATATCAATTTTATCAATACTCCTTAGTTCTTTATGATCACTTTTATCAATTTTTGGCCGGATCTAGAATACTAACATAAAAAATTACAAATTAGGAACACATTGCAAATATAGGAAGGTTTGTAGGTTTATTTTGTGATATTCATCCGTTTATTATAAATAAATGGTTTTATAGTGATCAATGCACATACTTTTTTATTCTCTAAAATAATATCAACGCTACTGGAGTTCAAATAATTGGTTGTGAAGGTACCTCAAAGGAAGTGATGAAAAAATAAAGGTCTGTGAGCTGAGACCAAAAACTAATTCGGCAAGAACTTCGCAAAACTATTAAGTTTCTCCAGGCACATAGATGTCCTTAAATGGACAAGCTAGTCCCCCCCTTGAGTAGCATAATTATATTGTTGTTCCCTATAAACTACCAAAATCAAAAAGTTATAGGTCATTCTTGATTGATAGCAACAGATAGAAGAAATGTGAACGGACCTAACCAAGCAATTAAGGAGAAAGTGCCAATAGCTTACAGCATACACTTGTGTAAATCCATTTACAAGCAAGCAAACTTTAAGCCATTTGATTAAAGCCATCAAGATAAATTCAATGTAAACACCCAACAAGAAATAGTTCGTTTACTCCAAAAGATAGAACAACCAAATCCCATGTATGCAGACAGAGGATGCATGAAAATATTCGTCATCTATTGGACGTCAAGATGATGGAATCTTGGAGTGATTAAAAAGGCATCTCTAGGACAAAATACTACATGCAAATGAGTTTACTTGCTATAGATTAAGAATAAACCAAATACTTTTCTAGTATTAAATCTGCCTATTATTAAAATGGATCACACTTTCTAGAAGGAAATATATTATTTAACTTTTTAAAGAGATTGTTTCTATTCGTAGCAAGCATGTTGATATAACAACAACAAGCCTTTCTCCCACTAAATTGAGTCGGCTACATCAATCTATTTTCTCCATTATGTTCTATTGAGTGTCATATTTTCATTTAATTCCAATAAATTAAGATCATTTTTTATATAACCACACCCAAGTCTTTTTAGGACTACCTCTAACTTTCTTAACATTAGTCAAATCTAAACCATCTACTCTCCTAACTAGATCATCAGATGGTCGACATTTAACATGACCAACCATCTAAGGCAACTCTCTCTAATATTGTCTACCACTAAAGCCACACCAACCCTTTCACGGATATCTTTGTTTTGCATTTTATCTCTCTAAGTGTAAAGCCATTTGTCAACCTAAGCATTCTTATCTCAGCAACACTTAATTATTTTATGCTTCTCTTTCACAGGCCAACATTCTGCGCCATAAAACAAGCATGTTGATAACGCTATAAAAACTCAAACTAAAATATTGATGAATTATTTAATGATTCATCTATTTAAACATTGATGATTTATCATTCAATCAATAGCATCATTATTTCATTCATTGCCGGCACTGTTAGCCAACACAAGAAAGCTAAAAAAATAATTAAAAAAAATAAAAAAAGAGCATTAGAAGGTAAGTTATGTGCATTCTCATGTGCATTAAAATGTTCCTAGAGAAGGATCATTATAAGCTAAAAGTAAACATTTAAATGTCAATGCTTTTTCTAATGTTGGTTTGTTGAAGACAGCAAAATGAACTTCAACATTCTCTATTTATTCGGAGATAATCCAGTTACATGGAAAAAAAAGTAAACTATTGTAACAAGATGCTTAGGCTCATACAGAGTTATGCCCCATTATGTATACAAAATGATGTGGGTGAAGGCTTGTAAGATTTCTTGGTTTCACTATTATAAAACCGATAGTTCCGAAGAGTGATAATCGTGCTATCTACATTCCCAAAAACCATTTGTTCCATAAAAGAGGCAAAGATACTAAAGTAAATTGTCAATGTATTGAAAATGTTGCGCTTTTTAAGAAGATATCACTCCTTATATCTCCAAATCAGAACAAGTGAATGAATGCTTAAACACGAAACATTGATTGAAAATAAATGAAAAAATCTCAAGGGGCCAAGCGCTCCCCAAGATAAAATAAAGCAAGTGGATAATATTTTACCAAAGTTTCAAACATTTCCCTTTCTATCAATTATGTCATAAGCTGAAATTAATTAATATTTATGAATCTACTTAAATTTCAAAGTAGAAAACCTCATATTAGGAGGGTTCTCCATATAAAGTGAGTGATTTAGGTTTATTTTGTTGGACATTGGCATGTTGTACTCATTTCCTATTTTAAATGAGGGATTTTATAGTGAATCATATACACAAATTTTCTCCTCTAACATTGCAAAATGAAATTAGGCCTTGTCGGCTCATTGGGATACCCAACATTTGACCAAGTTTGTACTGTATGGTACAAGTTCACAAGAGTGGGTTCCTTTGCACGGAGTGATAAGTGCTTGTATTAAATTGGATGATTGCAAATGCAATAATAAAAAAAATAAATAATACAATGCTAAAATGTCCCTTACTAAAGAACCACCAAAAGTTTTTCAACCTTGAAAGCTACTATCAGGACTGTCATCACTTGAAGAGATAGACAAAGCTTTAACATACGGATTCTAAATTTAACAAAATTTCCTTCCGCACTAACACAATATATATATATATATATAACATATTAACATCAAAACATATTAATACATTATAATGTAATACATTAACATCCTAATATAGTAAAATTAATATATTATTCAAAGTAAGTAGTAACATGTTACCGTCCAAATATGAAATTAAAAAATAAGGTATAATAACATATAAATTTAAAATAAGTTTGGCATTAATAATTTTTCTCCTATTCATATGAGCCTCCAAGAAAATAAGAACATCACAAGTCACTAAGGTTAGAATTTTTAAATTAAAAAATTTCATCGATCTTATCACTTAAAAAGACATCACTGGAATCCACATAACATTTGTTTTCTCCTTCATTTTATTCTCAATTACATCTATATTCTCTCATTTCCCCTACTCGATTTAAATATCAGCCTTCTTCTTATTTAATCAATATTGTTATTTATTAGATTTTAAATGATGACTATGATGCCAGTAAAAACATAATTACATCATCAATTATATATTATATGGGTACACAAGAAATATTTTTGTTACTTTATTTATATTAATTTTAAGAAAAATCCTAAATATAATTGTGCACGCCTCACTAGAATTGAGTTGAGGCACACCTTAAGGCGGACCTCATAATATGTGAGGTTTAAGCCACATGTAGTATCCAAGAAGCATAAATCTCATTGTGAATTTTTCAAAAAAGGGTTGAGGTAGACCACATATTGCGCGAGTTTAAGCCATGATGCATAGAAACAACTAAAGATGCTATAATACAAACAACTAGGCTTGCAACATCAAGTTAATCAATATAAGTCTTTCTTTCTAAGGATAAACGTACATGCTATGTTGTTATTAGTTTTGCTTGTCGTATCATCAAACTCACACTATATCTTGTTCTTTATTACTAGGTCCATGTACAAAGGCATTAGTCAACTTCACTTAACTTTCGAGATCCAAAATAGCTCTCATTCACATAAACCCATGGTACCGTATAGCTTTAGACATTCATCACAAAATAAAAGCCACAAATCATATAATTTAAAAAATATATATTCAATATTATATTACAATTCTACATAATGTGATCCCTCACCAATTCCGGATCAGGTGCAGTTGCATATTTTATCAAAATATAACAAATAGGACCTTAAGCTTCCTTATGACAAAAAAATTTAAAATTTAATTTTAACAAATGTAACTGTTATCTGACAGAAAGGTTTTACATTTATGTTTTATCCTTTCACCTCGATGACCATGATCATTGCATATAAGATAGAAATCCCAATAACAAAGATTTAAATAGCTTCAAAGCAATTGGAAAACGAAATTTTGTTGTCTAAAATAAAGCAAACTATAGCTTCAAAGGAATTGGAAAATGAAAATTTGATGTCTAAAATCAAGCGAACTATACTAACATCAATACAAAAACAAGAAAAAATATCCCAATTATGTTGCAAAGAGTGAGCCAATTAAAAGTGAAAAGCTACAACTACTAAAACAAGATCCAACATAGGTGGTATGAGGTAGGCATAGTTGTTCCCATGATGTAGATAATGTCAAATTTTTTATGACGGTCAAACTAATATAAGTTTATATACACAAAAATAAAGTACTTACGTAATGCTGACATCATATGTGCGTGTTCTTAGAATATTGTCATCCTCAGGTTCATGTGTAACGAAATATGATGACTGAAGAGTGGCCTGAGATTAAGAATACAAAAAAGTTGCACATGAGACTAGTGAAAAGTAACAACTTAACATTTACATAGTTAAATTTACAATTCATTATATGGCTCTTTACTGTCATTGTTATGATAATTAACTCATGTTATAGTTAATGGTCATATTGTTATGTAAAGTACTAGACAATCTTTATTTTCAATTGTCAGGGACAACAGAGGCTTCTGTCACCTACAATATATTTGGTA
Source organism: Papilionanthe hookeriana x Papilionanthe teres (assembly GCA_022702705.1). Lineage (NCBI taxonomy): Eukaryota > Viridiplantae > Streptophyta > Magnoliopsida > Asparagales > Orchidaceae > Papilionanthe > Papilionanthe hookeriana x Papilionanthe teres. The sequence continues at coordinate 48,665,068 of CM040428.1, read as the reverse complement.
TTTAACTGATAAAGTAATATCTAAGCTATCTTATAAAAATAAAAAATAAAAAAGATCTACATTATCTTATCTTTGGGTAAGCTAATATAAATAAAGGCCAAAGGATCATGAAATAGTCAGATATCTTAGAATTTAAATAATGAAGCTTTGAATGGCTCCCTTGCCCCCTCATTATCTACTAAACTTCTCTTCCATCCCGCTCCTTTACTCCCAAGACAAGGCCTCTTCCTCTTTCTTCATCAATATCTTTTAAGGATTTTGAAACTATTCTGATATAGTTCTAGAAATCTGTATCAAAGCTCAAGCTTTGCATCAAGTGACTGACCACGATAATAACATGCACTACAACTAACATCTCCAACAAAGCATAAATAGAACTTATAATGACATGCATTTTTGGCTTCCAACTCACAAGTAACTAGCCACCACATTTGCTGCATCTTCTAAACCCTCAATAGCCCATAAAAATAAAGGACCAAACCTAAGTCTACGCAAAAGCAAACAGCTAAACCTAACTTAAAGCAAAAATATGGTACTACGTTTCATCCCACTAATTTGTTTTGGATTCCAATGAGCATAAAACTGGAACTCCTCTAGCCTTATCTATTATTTATTTTATGCAACCCACCCCTCTCTTTGTGCACTCACCCAACATGATCCCTAACCCATTTCTTACTTCAAGTTTCTAAGCTAAACAAAATAATAAAAAAGAGCCTTAAAAATTATTATAATATTTTGAAGATAGAGTAAAGTAAAAGATAAAGGGGGAACTTACTGGGTCCGTCTCCACCAGATTTTCAGAGTGTTCAAAGTCCGCCAAGTCAGGAATATCTTCCTCTTCCTCGCCTTCTAAATAAGAGGAGATAGGGTTAATACCCCTGCCCTTACTAATATCCAGGGCCTCCATAGAAGGCAAGTTCTCCTCTTCAACGGATTTAGTCTCTGCGAAATACAAAAGCCTTTCAAATTAATACAGGATAAAAGTAGGTATCATAAAACTCAGTCAGATTAGGATTGAAACTAAGCAATGAGTCACCTTTCGGCTTCCCATGAGTAGCAAGCCAGCCATCATTATCATCATTATCAATAAGAACCTCCCCTCCGGCGGCCTCGTACTCTTCTTCCACGGAAGCAGCTCTCCTCAAACAAGGCACTGAAAAAAAAACAAATAGTTCAATCAAGTATCCAACCAAACTGGCGAAATCGTCCCGATAAATCGCTACAGCGGGCAAACCGTTTCTTGTGATTAGATACTGCTTGTCAGCAGGCAAGTAAGACTTCCTCTTGCTCGGCTCTCCCGCTTCCCTGTACAAATCCAAAGACAGATGCAACATCAGATAAATTCAATGCCAGAACGCAATAAGATGACCAGGTTTGGCGACATAGTTAGGGCTAACCAGGACCAGGTGGGGCACTTGGCAACAAGATTGTCACCTGCAATAACGAACTCGGAAACGCTGAGGACTCCCTTTTCCTTGAAAGCGGAGACCGTCCGCGGGGCAGTGATTCTCTCGACAGTGCCCTTGAAGGCCTCGTGGAGCTTTTGAGTGAGCACCATTTTCTCCTCCGCTCCTCGTAGATGACCGATTTCAAGAGAATCGAAGAGAAGATCGAATTTGAGCTTGAAATTGAATGGAAATCAGAGAGATTTGAGATGCTAGGGCACGAAAGCTGGTGGATGTTCTCCAACGCGACGACGATGCCCGTCTGAGCATGCGATTTCTTGGAATCTACTCCTATTATAAAGACGATGACGTGCGGTTCTCCCTGTTTAATCTGGACCATTTTCATTTATAGTATCAACATTTATATCAGTTACATACATACCACATGTTTTTTTATGCATTTGCTTATCAAATAACTAAATTTTAGGAAAAAATATTACGTTCGGACGTAAATCTTTGTCTGATCAACAAACACGATGTATCGGACAAAGCGAAATGGAAAAGAAAAAATATCTGTCTATGGTGTATCATATCCAGACGTAGCTTGCATCCGGACTCCTATAAATATAAAAGTAAAAGTTGGAATATTAGAGATATAAATACATACGAGTTGGGAGGTATGCATGTAAATGCCCCCAAAGTGATTTGCTAATTTCTTAGTCTTAAATGATAAATGCACATTTTTTATATATAAGTTCATAGTACCAATGCATTATAAATATAAATATCAATTTTTTAGCTGTTAGATATATAAATTCATAAAAATGTTTTGGTATGTATGTAAATTTCTCTTAATTTTAAAAATAACACAAAATATTGCTTAATTTCTTATATTTAATGTTTAAAATATACATATTCTTAGTGTGTAAAATTAAAATATTGCTTCCCTCTGTATTAAGTAATGCTTATGTTTTTTTACTGTATATCTATTTTATTCAGTCTTTTTTTTTTAATTATTTTTATTATATATGACTTGAAACAGTAATATTATTTTCTCTCTTTTATACTATACAAGCTGATTTGTGAGCCAACTCGAACTCGTAGTCTTAAGCTTGAGCTTTAGCTCAAACTCGATAAAATTAATCAACCTCCAACTCAAGCTAAGAGTAGCTCAAGCTCAAATTGACTCATTTACACCGCTAGACATGACTCCCTCTATTCCGCCAACACTATTATTTTTAAATTTAAGGTATATTGAATATAATAATGATCTAATTAATAATGTCAATATTTTCAAGCAAATGTGGGATACATTCTAAATAGGCTCTATGTGTTTTACCTTTATTTTCATCCCTTTAAATAATAATCTTACATTCTATTTTAGGTACAAAATATTCTGTATAATTTATTTTATCTAACTTAATAATGTACATTCCTAATCTAAGAGAAATAAATCAGTATAAAGAAATTAGAAATAATTTAAAAAATGAAGCTCATAATTATAGAAAACACATAATTTAGCTGTCTGATTTTCGTCCTTCTTGATTCACAAATAAAATATTTTAGTCAATAATTATTTATGAGGGTTCAGGTGTCAGATAAATAGAATATATTTATATGTCAATCCCACTTTTTAAATACAAGGTCTATTAATATAGTGCATTCTTAGATAAAAATGTAATTATATAAAGCATCTATTTATATACCTAGCACTTACTATGTTTACTTATATAATACATTGAATTTTAATTTTCAACAAAAATACAATTAATATTGAGTAGAAATTAAAAAGAAATTGGATTTATTAAATTAAATATTTGAAGGTAGCAGCAGATGATGAAGATGATGGTTGGAAGTGGCAGCTAGTAATGGCGACTATGCGTCTAATGGCGACCAATTGCAGTGGTGACAGGTGATAGTGGTGGTCGAGGACGATGACCCGAGGTGGTAGTGGCCGATTGGGGTAGGCAGTGATAGTGACTGACAACACTAATAAAGTATTATAATTGTTGTATAAAATAGAATGTAATGTATTATAATTATAGTGTATTGTGTCTCTAATAGGTTGTTTGGTTGTCTGTAAAGTAAATACATTAAAATTATTATTTTTTGTTTGTTTTTATGAATGTAAAGTGAAATGAAAAAATGGAATATTTAAAATACTTGAGTTTGTTTCTATGTCTCTAAAGTAAATACATATAAATTAGTTTTCATGTTAAAATTTTAAATAATAAATGAAAATAATGATAGGGATATCTGTGCAAAATCTAAACTACCGAAAAATGGTGGGCCGAAATTAACTCTTATGGTATGTTTGAGTGGCTGCGATTGTTTAAAGAAGCAGCTGTGAAACTGTTGCAGAAGAAATTATTTTTCTAAAGTTGTGTTGACTATTATAAATTTATTTTACTTTGAGAAAGTTAGACTTTGGCTTTATATCAGTCGCCACACTTAGCAGGTCAAATTGCATGATGTAAGTTTCCATTGCAGCTTTTTGAAAAAACAAACAAAACTAAACTTAAAAGTGCAATGTGAAACCACAACGCCACCACCACACAATTACCCCAAACACAGGCTTAGTTAGGTGAGCTGTTGTCTATAACTAAGCGCATGTTTGAGACCAAATTTGATTTTATTATTATTATTATTATTTTCCCTTTTGTTTTTAAAAATATATTTGTTTAATATTTTTTCAGTACTTTTTTTTTTTTTGGTTTCTAAAAAGAAGTAAACATATTTTTTGAAAACAACTAACATTACTCTTTAGGTGGAATGAGTGTTTTAAAAAATAATTATATCTCAATGAAACATACAAAATAGGTTTTGATTCAAATCAAAATATAAATAAAACAAAAAAAATAATAATAATAAAATAAAAATAAAAAAATAAACCTGATCCCCAATAGTGCTTCACTTTTTACATTTATACTACTAAAACCTTGTATATTTCATAAAAAATATTATCATTTTAACTTTTAAACCATGAAATACATTTTTTCATGCGGTAAGGTAACATATATGTAAAAGTTGACATTTAGGGCCCGTTTGGGGTAGCTTATTGGTGCGGCGGCGTCTATCGTTTGAATAAATCGTTCGGGGCTGGATTAAAGATGTCGCGGCTTATTTGTATCGCACATTTCTTCGTAATATCGAAAGCAACTCAGAGGCCGCGTTCCGCTTTTCTGATCTGCGTTATGTCAAAAATTCCACCGGAGCCCTCGTCCTTCGCTCGTCATCCCTCGCCCTCGCCTCGCACCTCCGGCTTCGCGTCTCCTCGCCTCGCAGGTCGATCTCCTCCGTTCGAACGCATCGCATCGCCTGCCTCGCCTTGCAGCTCCATCTCCTCCGCTCGATCTTCTCTCCATCTCCTCTGAGCCTCGCCTCGCAGCTTCAATTCCCAGTCTCGTTAGGTATTTTTCGCCTGGCCTCGCCTCGCATTATACTAAAGAGAATTCGGTGGTATGTTTATAAATGCCTGCTGTCTTGGACTATCTCCATTTTGCTTATTATGATGGCATCAAATCTCAGATAATTTTGGCATCATATTTCTTATCTATTTACATGTCTCAAAACTTAACAATATATACAGCACAAATATTGGTGATACATATATTACAACTAATGTATTTACATAAATTAGTTTAAGATATATGCAGCAATTTTTTTTTTTCTTAAACCATGAAGAAATGTGCTAATTCATTTATAGATGTCATATATCATTTCTTCTCTTTGAGTAGTAGCATATATTTCTAATTAATGGTTATATTTTTTCTACTAGAAGTTCTTAAACTACAGAAACCAAACAGTTTAACAGCTTATTCATTTCAGGGGCGTAATAGTTATTTCTCCACAAACAGTATCGCAAATCAACTCTTTTCCAAACGCTCAAACCAAACAGATAGACAGCTTATTCGAATCAGTACGCTTATCGCAGATTATCGGAATAAACGAACTTATCCGAATAAGTTGAATAAGTCTCGCATTGCCTCAAACAGTACCATTAAGTGTTGGCCATGTAGTAATAGGAACTTAGTGGTATATATGTAAATCTTCTTTATTTCCGTCCCGACTAATAAAAAAACTCTAATCCTTATCCTTGGGCATTTTTATAAATAATGTAATGTTGGTGCACTTAAATGATCAATGAAATCACATTATATATTTTTTTACACTTTCATAATCAAACATCAATAAATATCTTAAAAGCATTCAGCCCTCCCTATCTGCATGAAAAAAGTAAAAGCACAAAACAGCTAACCAAAGGAATATATGAAAAGGAAAAGCAAAAGTATTGCCATCAACAACCAAAAGAAAGGACTTACAAGACTTTTCTTTTAAATAACTCATTAAAGGTTTGTTTGGGGCGGCTGTAGTTTTTTTTTCAAAAGTCAGACCGCGGCTCTAACAGCCGCCTCACTTAGCCGAGTTATGTTGCAAAATGTAGCTTTCTGCAAAGGCAGAGAATGTCGAAACAGACGCGGAGCAAATGATAAGAAATCACAACATGAAGAGGAACCATCAAACAGAGGGCAGATCAAATGATCTAAATGGAGTCGAAGAGCAGAGAGAGGATAGATATAGGAGAACTCACAGCAACAGTTAATCTAGAGAAAATGAAGCACCGTATCTGCAAGAATCGCACGAGAGAGTGGGCAGTTAGGGTAAGAATCGTGTGAGAGAGAGGAGAGTGAGGGCAAGATTAGAGAGAGAGAGAGAGAGAGAGAGACGTTAGTGCAAGACTCATGAGAGAGAAAAAGGTGTGGGGTAATGCAAGGGTAGCCTCATCACAACATAACAATGGAACAGGGGTCGCACAGTTGAACCCGCAACTGTGTTTCCTCCCGACTAATCTCGAGAAGCGGTCGCGCCGCACTTTCCAAAAGACAAACCTGTGTCTGCCACCATTTTGAAAATAATAAGGATTTTTTTTTCAATATATAATTTAGATTTAAAATAGTTTAATTTAAAATAGTTGGGCATGTCTTTTTGAAATTAATAATATAATTTTGAAAAAAAATATAAGATATTATACATTCAATAGTTTGGATTAAACGAACGCAACACAATAAGTAATACATCTATTTGAAAGGGTAGACACATCACTTAAATAGTGGAGCTCGATTAACTAAACGAAAAAAATCTACGGTATTTATTTGGTCTGCGAAACCATTTTCATATAAGCCGAAGAGTTCCTCTATTTAATATGAAAGATTAAATAGGGTTTCTATTACCTAGATTTCAAAGTTCCTTATAGGGTAAGCCCCTATAGTTAATTACATCTTAAACGACCAAAGTCGCTTAAAAAAACTCTCGATAAAGATCAATGGTTCTACTCTCAAAAGTGTCAAAGTTTAAAGTTTTCAAGGATAGACTTGGAAAGATCAAATGAGATTGGTATAAATAGGAATAATTTGTTTTGGGGGTTCAAAGGAATGAGAAGTATGGGATATCACAGAACCAGAGGAGAACCTCGGTGACTTCCCAAACCATCCTATTGTTGGGCTTCAGTTTTAAAGAGAAAATTATTTAATGTTTCATCATTCCAATTTTATTATTTAGGGCTTATATTCGCATGATCCCAATCATACAAATAATCTGAAAGATATGAGAATTTATGTCATATCGGATGACAACCTCGAATCCTAAGTCGAGTTAGGGCTTATAATGCATGGTGTGTAAAGACCTAAAGTGTTAAAGTGAGGGTTTATGTTACACTAAACAAACTATCTCGAAATCCTATGACTTGTTTATTTCTAAAAAATTTTTGCTGTTGTAGATCCTTACTTCTCCGTCGTGCTGCACACAACATTTGCTCCGAGCTCCTCATTGCAGCTTGTTAAGTTTTATAAGTGTCAAATGTAATAGGTTGAGAGAAGCATCATGGTTCAGAGTTCAAGTTTTCGAGTGTGTTAATTTTAATATCTTATGTCTTATTAAGGGAAATGTTAAAGTTGATTAAGCAATATTGGTTAAGATCTCACGGTTTACTCATTCCGACACCACTATTTTCTCAAATTCAATTAGTCCAGATGAATTTATCAAATTCAACTAAATGAATTCAATACTTTCATTTAGACCGTGAGAAATCTGGTTAGCAACCGTAAGTTGCCTCTTTTGAGGGATTCCCGATCATCCGATAGAGAGGATTTAATCTAGTTGCAATTGTTGTTTTTGTTGTTTGATTTATGCTTAAATTTTGAGTTGCCTTATATTTTCATTGTTGTGAATTGATTTTGATTTTGTTTTTATTTTTTTATGGTTATCTTAAAATTTCCAGTTTTTATATGCAAGTTTAGTTTTGTTGTTTTAACAGTTATCACAAGTATGACATGGAAGGTTTGTAGAACATTTAAACAAAGCAGTGTAAATTGCAAATAATCATAAATGCGTACTTGAAATGTTAACATGTCGAGCATTTATGAAAGTAGAGATTAAAATTTAATGATTCAGCGAAAAACATATTTCATAAGTTGGTGGATCCCTAAGGTATGTTAAGGATGATTTTCCCGAACAAAGAATAATGAAAGCCAATTATTCTTTTAAAGTATCCCATTAGATTGAGGAAGTGTTTGGGGCATAACCCTTAACATCTTTTCAAAACTTTTGAGATGATTTCGAGCTCATTTGGTTTCATTACTTAGTTCAATTAATCTCTCATGCTCAATTAGGGTTTGTTAATGATGTTTTAATTCTTGCTCAATGAACTTATATGTTTTGGTTATCCCTTGAATGGGGCAACATTTATTTGATGTTTCATTTAAGAGTTATGTGGGTGAAAACCTCTTAGGGCAAATTGAATTATTAAGGGACCAAGTCGATTCAATTGAGATCAGACTAGTAGTGTTCTTAAAATGTTTATAGATGATTATGTTCTCTTTTCTAAACCTCATTAGATGAAGGTTGAATCAAACTTGGTTCACTACTTAACTCTTATGCTCTTATGGGTAGATTTACAATTTTTAGAAAAGTTAAGTTATATGTCACTTAATTCTTATCGAATATTAAATCATCATTCAAACACCAACTGGGGTATTAGATTAGTGAGTTGTTAACTTTCAAAGTCAAACCCCTAACCTCACGATCACTTCATTTATTTGACTTCCAAATCATAATAACTTAGGATATTACGATTTTACCTTTTGGTGGAAAATGTGAGATTGGTTTCTACCTATTAATCTTTTTATGTTTCAATCACGTAAGAAGGTCAATTTATGATCATTGATGACCCAATTACCATTTAATTAAACCTAAATATTAATTAAGGCTTAAATCCTAAAATTACTATTTTTTCCTTAAGTCTTTAATACTTCATTATTCATTAAATTAGATTCAAATGACTTTAAAATTTTTTATATTACCCCATTTATGGGTCAATTAAAATCTCAGAGGAGAAAATGTGATTTTTTCTGAATTAATTTAATTTTTACAATTATTTTAGAGCCAAAAATAAAAAATTTGAATATTAATTCAACAACTTAGGCAAAATAAAATATATGTCCTTAGGAAGAATATTAGATGTTCATCTAGGTTAGAGGACTACTTGGAACAATTTTCATAACTTTTTGAATTTTATTTTAATTATTATAATTAATTATTTATTTTGAGTATTAATTAAATATAAAATATTATTTAAGTAGAAAATTAAGTTTTATATTTTTCTTAAGTCTCTCTAAGTTCAAGGAATCTAGAGAAAAAAAATTTATATTTTTGTGACTTTTCTCTTATTTATTGAAATTATTTTAATGTAAAATTAAGAAAAAATCATTTTAACTCTTTAAAATTTATTACTTTATTTTTAAGTTAAGAAAAATGTTCTATCTATTCCTAAATGATTAGGATGCAATTTAGAACATTTTTGTGCATTTTAACATTTTAGTGATTTCTATGATTTTTTAATTATTTTAATTATTTAATAATTAGAAAATATTTTTAAAATAAACTATTTGTTTTAACTTCAATTTTATTTTTCTTAAGTTTTTTTGGTCATAAGGAACTCCCAAAACTAATTTTTGTGATTTTTTACTAGTATTTTAATTATTATAATTATTTTAATACAAAAATTCGATATTACTTAGAAAATCAAATTCAGTGGTTAAATATTCATATTGAGTTTAAATTTTTATGGGGGACTCCCCTGACTATTTGCTTTAGTGTGTATTAGATTTCATGATTTTTTTATTATATTTTAATTATTTGATTTTTTTATTTTTATGATTTAAATTCATAAAGTGACATTTTTACTTATTATCCATTTTACATTTTTTCTTATGATCCTCTGACCCTAATGAACCTACCAAATAAAACCTTACATTTTTTTACTCATATTTAATTTACTATAATTTTTTAATTAAAACAGGGTGGATTATCTTAAAAATTAGGGATCATTTGTTAGGGATGTCCTCTGACTTTGGAAAAATCAGAGGGTACCCTATTTATCATGAGGATTCAACCCCTAAATTTTCAAGCTATGGTGATTATTATTTAATATGTTATGATTAAAATATCTCAGAGGGTATTAAATTAACTAAAAATTAGAGACATGTCAAATGAATTTAATTTTTTATCCACATTATTCTTCTTTGTTCACTAAGGAAGAATGTATTTTTATTTTATTTTTATGAATTTTCTACGCCAAGTTATAAAATTTTGAAATTAACTTAAATAAATAAATCCTAAAAATCCTTAATTTTCTATTTAACTAGCTCATCCTACGGCGGGTCGAAGACTCCATGTAGCACGTTCTGATTGGGCGCTGCCATCTAACTTAGCGCCACGATACCCGCTGTGTACGTACCATTAGCTTCGTCCGGCGCTATCACGACCCTCCATTCGATACATGCGCGATTCAACGGGTGTCCTCCTTCATGCCCAACTGGTGTGATCAGTAAACCACACGTTTTCGAACCCTAATATCTCATTGGATTCTCAACCAAATTGCATGGGTTTGATCTTAAAGCTTCATTTAAGTGATGTGAACCTATATATACGGTTAATCAAGTATGATTTGCAAGTTCTCTTCATAAAGTCTTAGACAAAGCTCAGATTTCAGATTTTTTATCCATACCTTTGTCTGAGAGTGAGGCCTCAATCAGATGCTTGAAGAAGCTTCAGTGGAGTCTGGCGCACCTCCTGGATGTGTTAATTAGCCCTAGTGAATTGACGTGTAGGACTTCCTTATACAGGTGGGAAGCTTGAGGTGGACTTCTGGTAGAAAGGCTTCAATTGATGGGGATTTGAATGGGGAGCTTCCTCTCTTGCTCTGGTGAAGCTCGAGAGTAGCTCAATTTGGGGATTGATAAAGTGTTTAGAGATGTCCTGTTTCTAGCCAGATTTTGCGCTTAGAAATTGAGCTCACATAGAGGCAATGGAGGCTGAAAAATGGTGGGGCTGAGCTTCTCTGTGTTGTGGGAAGGGTTTGGAACAAATTTGACAGATTTTGGTTAGGGATTGGTGCATCATCCCCTTTGGCTGTGGAGGGTGGCTCTTCTTATAGCCATGGCCATAATTATCCTCATGGCAAGCTTAGGTGGCAGGGAGGCCGCTTAGGTGGAGGGAAGAAGAGCTCCAATTACCAATGACAGTGGGACACATCAGGTGAGTTTAACTTTGGGTTTAAGCCAGGTTGGTCTTCTCGGGTATAGTGTTTTCCAGGGGCTGGGTGGTTGGCCGGCCAGGGTTAGGTCATCTCCAAGCTCAGGTAAGCCAGAGAGATTGAGTGGTTGAGTCAATTTGGGTTTATACTGGCTCCAAGGTGGAAATACAAGATGGAAATGAAGTTTTGGCTAAGTTGGCTTGCTTGGGTTTAAAACTTTAGGTGATGTTAAATGGCTGTTTAAGTCATGGGGAAATGTTTTAGGAATTTCATCAAATAGGTAAATCCAAGTGTAGAGGGGAGAAAGAGTGGTCACCTCCACTTGTTAAATTTGGCAAAATTGACTTTAGGATGGCCATGGAAGGCTCCATGAGTCATGCAATGATGTGTATGAGGCCATGAGATTGTTTCATGCAAATGGAATTTAAATTTTATGAATTTCTAAATGCAAAATGTCAACATGCTTAATTTTGATAAAGTGCCATGTACATGCATGTTATGATTCATGTTATGCCATGGGATGATTAAAAATTGATGCTTTGTCATGTGGGCTCAAATTGGGCTTCTAAAATTCATGTCATGGGCTTTTGAAAATGCATAAGGGTATGGGCCTTTTAAACATGCACATGATGATTTAGATTTTTTGAAATTGATATGGAATGATCAAATTAGATTGGGATTGATTGAAATTGGATTTAGACATATTAAAATTTGATGTGACTTTGAAATTGGGGTGTTTTAATTGGCCATGAGGTTCAATTTTCAAAATTGAGGGTTTTGGTTCAAAATGAAATTAGGGTTTGGGGTTGGTTCAATTGGGCTTCAAATTGGTTTCAATTGAGATTGGACATATTAAATTAGGGTTTAGAATTGAAATTAGGGAAATTTGGGATCAATTTGGTGAAAATTGAAGTTTTAGGGGTAAAATTAGGATTTTGGGTCAAAATAGGTCCATTTGGTCAAATTTGGTAGATTTGGGGCAATTGGGTGGTTTGGGGAGGTTTCAAATGATTTTTAGGATTAAATTGGATGAAATTTAAATTTTTGGAATTCTGGGGGTATTTTTGTAATTTGGCTAATTTTGGTGGGCTTGGGTGCAATTGGGTCAATTGTTGGATCAAATTGATTTTGGTGAGGTTTTGGAATGAGTTTGGAGGTTTTGATGAATTTTGAGAATTTTGGTTTGAAATTTAGGATTTAGGGTGGAATTAGGGTTTTGAGGTATTGGGACATACCTAACTACTTTGGGACCAAGCGTAGCTAAGTGATAACCTCTTTATGAACCTCCACATATTGATCCTAGCCTTCTCAATCAAAGACCATAGGCTTTGGCTCATCCATGTAAGTTTCCTAAATGGGTAGGGGTGTGTGTGCAAGACCAAGCCTTAGTCACCTAGGGCTACCCTATATTCAATCATTCCTATGATAACTCTTCTTCGAACCTCCACATGTTGGTTTTCAAACTTCAAAGTGGTTTGGAGGTTTGTAACCATCTATGTAGGTTTCCAAGAAAAGTTAGGAAGTGATATAAACTTCTAAGTAGTGGGCTCCATCTCTAGTCCTCTAAGATAGTCGAGGGGAAGCCCTATGGCTAGATCTTATGCACTAAGAGGAAGTTTAGACCTCACCAAAATGAGGTCAACAACCTGACGTTCCTAAGCCGCGCCACGACAAATAATCCGCCCCAACCGAGGTGCGAGTATAAGCCCCCACATTTACTTAAATTGTTGAACAAGTTTATTTTTAGGATGATTTACATACATACCACTCAATTCTTATGTATTTAAATCTCTAACTCCTAAAGTTTAGTTTTTTTACAAATATGCCACCTTACCTATGTATGACAAGATGTATTTCACTTTTTAAGAGTTTAAATAGTGGAACTCTTGATGTGTTATGAAAGATTTAAGTAGTATAAATGCTAAAAAGTAAAGTTTAGGTGTTAGGAATTGAGTTATAAATCCTCATTTTTTTCTAGCAAAAAAATAAAAGATATGTGTGCGCGCGCGTGTGTCTATATATATATATATATATATATATATATATATATATATATATGAATTATAGAACGCTGGTGTGGGACTCAATATGTGTTCGATCGGTCACCTTGCCATTTGAATCCTCAATAAATGTTAGGACACCAACCCAATTAATTTTTGGCACTTTGTGGCGTTTGCAGCTGTTGGGTGGAGCCAATTTATGAACCATAAACCAATTTTTTATGAACAGAGAGATGGTCTGCTTCATTAGAATCTCACCTTTCTCCATCCATATTTGTTTGTTTTGCTCTCATAAAGCTAGAATTGCTACTCCTATGGCCAAAATATTGCCACGTTCTGAGAACCCTATTATGTCTTTATTCTCCATAACATGTATGGTACTACGCTCAGAGGCTTCTTGATGATTGCTCTTTTCCCTATAGAAAGAACTCAAAAAAAGGAGAGGAAGTAATGGAAGCACCAAAGGTGCATAAAAGCATATGAAAGTTTGTATGAAGGAAAATTACTATCTCATCTCTCTTTCTCTCATCAACAATATTATTAGCTTGTTTTTCTTCAAAAATTTGATTGTCCGATGTGTACATATCTCTTTCCATTGCTAAAGGTAATTTTGGCTTTACATTATACATAATAAAAATGATTATAGATTAAATATTTGTTTTGCTTAATTTCGTAAGGAAATGTATATGTAACTTTTTGGATAGTGGTGGGTGGAGATGATGATGAGGAGATGATAGTGATTAAGTGATGGTGGTCGGTTGATGATGGTATGGAAACGATGATAAAGATGTAACAGTTGATTGATGGTAATTGAGAGATGATAGTGGGGTGACTACGGTCGTAATATTACTACTAGACAACAAAGATCACCGGATGGTGATTGGGTGGTAATGGTAGATAGATAACATTTGAGAGATATTGGTCGGGAAATACAATCACGAGCTGATGGTAAAAACACGATAATCGGACAACAATGTTCATGAGATAATAGTTGGGCAATAATGATTAGGAGACGGATGTTAAAAGATAAAAATCATATAAAGATAATGATCCTGCATCAAATGATGACAATGATTGATGGTGATCATCCTCCTCGAACATCAAATACAGTTTTAGGGTTCTTCAGAATTCAAGCACTCAAAAATTTATAGTCAAGAACCAAAATCTAACAAAGATGGCTCATATTTATTTTATATTTATTTATTATTATATTATTACTATTAGTATTATTATTGTTATTAATGTATGAAATCATATCATGATAAGTCATTATGATAAAAAATAGTTATAGTTTTCATCATTAAACTTTATAACATTATTCCACTTATATTTATAATTTTTCATTATATAGATTTAATGTAGTTCTTATATTTAAAATTTGTCACTCTATCCATCAGTACATAAATGTACACGTTAAGTTTCTAATTGATGTATGGATGACTATGTTCATTTTAAGTGTTTCTAAACATCATTGCAATAAACTAAAGAGAGAATGGATCAATGGTTGAAAGCTATTATTGGAGGAGATTTGGAGGTTGAGAAGACTTCCAGAAACCACCACCAAAATTTCATCATCCATCGGGAATCTTGAACTATGACATGAAGCTCGAGACAATTTTTTGAACAAGAAATTTTCAAATTTCAATCAAGAGTTATCTAGAGCTCCGAATTCAGCAAAGGTATAGTCAAACTGACATGCTCGATGAGACGGACTCAATGATAGCAAAATTACTCCAATCCAAGTCAAAGCAAGCTCAAATAAAGTCATTAAAGCACACTTGAAAGTTTTCCAGATATATTTAGAATGTCAAACGAATATTGAATCTAGCAAGCTCATAGTTGAATCGAGAGTCCCGACAAGACGAATCCAGCGAGACTAAGATTGCTCAATTTAGACATTTTAAAGCACTCAAATGTCCATCAAACACCGGCTGAACGAAGGAAGCTCTCCAGACCGTTCAATCAAAATGGTTCATATTTCTACATTAATAGCACCTACAACACTATAAATAGAGCCCCACCCTTTTCATGAGAGAGAGGAGAGCTTGAAACTTGAGAAATAACTTTAAGCTTTGAAAATGAGTTAAAGTCCAGCACTACTCCTGCCATCGTCGATCGCCGCCACCTGCCGCTAACCACCGCCGACATTCGTCAGCCACTACTGACTGCCACTAACAACCACTGACCGTCGTCAAGCACTCCTGTCGCCTTCAACCACCGTCGACCATCGATCTTCGTCAACCACCGTCTACTGTCATCTGTCACCGTTAACCATTGTCGACCACCACTGATCTGAAGCCGTCAATCTCTATTGGTCGCCTCCAGTCGATGTTTTAATTTGAAAAACCTATTAACAAATTCTCACATGTGGACAAGTGATTGTAACTGTAATCATTTTTTACAGTGAAACTCTTTAGCTGGGTGAGTCGCCGTTGTTTTTCCCTTTCCGAGTTTTCCCTGTAAAACTTTTGGTGCCATTATTAGCTGTTTATTCTTTTTCGAGTGTGTGCTAAATCTTCGTACCACGCTAAGACCATAATCTGCTACTCTACTACCACTAATTTTCTAGCACGTATTAAGGGTCTGTTTGGGGCAACTGCAATTTATATAATAATTTGCTGATAAGCTTGTTGACCTCATTTTTGATGAGGTCTTCCTTTTCTTCTTTTTAGTGCTTAGGATCTAGCCTTAGGCTTTTCCTTTGACTATCTTAGAGGACTAGAATTGGGACCCGCCTTTTAGAAATTCAAACCACTTCTAAACTCCCCGCAAACTCCACAAACTTGACTATAGACCCCTAATCACCTAGAGGGTCGAAATCAAATATGGAAGTTTAAAGGATGAGTTCCTATGAGACTCTTCGCCTTAGGATCGCCCCGGCGGCCCGGTCCAGTGAAGGGGCCGACATACACTACACTTACACACTACATTTCCACACACTTCCTAAAACCACACCCATACCCAACTTGACCTCCCGACTCATGTAGGTGATTCACATGGATGGTCCTTAACCCCTAAACCCTCAGCAAGAGGGTTAGAACAACATAGATGAATGCCTCAAATGAGTCCTTTCATGGCTCATATGGGCTTGAAATGGCTTCATGGCTCAACCAAAATGATTTCACCCCACCCAAATTCACCCAATCTTCAATTTCCCAAATTTTCAATTTTTGACCCCCGGACCCTACACCTACTAAACCTACCCAAAACCCTCGAATTACCCAAATTTTCGCAAAATCTCCAAATTACCTAAAATTTTCCAAAATCAATCCCAAACACCTCCACATCACTCAAATTGATCATCCATACCCAAAAATACCAAAAATTCCAAAAATACCCCCCAATACCCTCCAAATACCCAAAATACCCTTCTGGCCTAAAAATCCAAAAATTCAGAAAATTCCCAGAAAATTCCAGAAAATCCTAAATATTCCTAATTTCATTTTGTCCAACTACACCATGGGCCAATTTTGTCAATTTACCCTACTTTTGTCAAAACCCCCAAATCGACCCATTTTAACCCAAAGTGAACCCAATGTTAAACCAAACCTACCCAATTGACCCCAATTTTGGTCCAATTCAATTCTAAACTTCAATTCAACATTCCCAATACCAATTTAGACCAAATCCAAGTCCAATTTGATTGACATTTGGATCCAATTTCACTTTGGGCCTTAAAGCCCAAATTTGGACCCATGACCCAAACTTAGCCCAAACTAACCCAATTCAACTCCAATTAACCCCAAATCTTTTCTAAACCTTCCTTAACATCCTCATAAACAAAACACTAACATGATTTGCCCAAGATTTTGACCCAAACCCCACTCAAATTCAACCCAAAATCAAAAAGCCCAATTTCGACCTAAACCCAAATCTAACCCAAATAGGCCCAAACCTCAAAATTAAAACCCAACCAAAGCCAAAACCTCTTTGAAACATTCCCATAAACATTTCTTAATATTTATTTTACATCAATTTCAACCCTAGCCCAACATTGGCCCAAGTTAGCCCAATTCGACCTACATCGGCCCATTTACCAAATAAACCCAAATTCAACCCAATTCAAACCCAAACCACCTTAAATCTATTTCAAGTTATTCATGAAACATCCCTAAACCAAAACCAACAACTATTTGGCCCAAACTTCTACAAAAATTCCCATCCATGAACACATCCTTAAACTTAAAAGCCCACTTCCCTTAAACCTTCTTAAAAGCCCATTTCCTTCAAAATTCAAAAGCCCAAATCTACCCTAAAGCCCACATGACATCTCCATTTGTCATTCATTTAATTAAATCCATTACCTAAGTCCTAAAATCATCATTGAATTATCCCAAATGAAGTTTCATACAAGTTTCCATCAAAACATCCAAAATTCTTAAAACCCTTTTCATGAAACAAATCAACCTTTTCCCAAGCCAAATGAAGCCATGAACAAGCCATTCTCAAGCCACATGAAGCCATGAGGGCTTTGACTTGTCATTAGTCCATTTATGGCAAGAAGAGGGGGTTCTTTCTTAAACCTCCTTTAACCCTTTTTACCTTAATCATGTCACACACTAAACCATGTTTAGCCACCTCATCATGGATTGAGACTTCACCATTCCTTCTAAGCTGACCTAAATGATTCCCTCAGCTCAAAATCAGAGCTTGGAAGGGTGCACCAAGCCCAAAATGGTGGGTTGACCCAAACCAAGCCAAAGTGAGCCTTCTCCCATTCCATTTAAATCAAACTCCTTTACACATGTCAAACCTCAATCGCCTACACTAAACCCCGCCCCCGACCCACCCGACCAAGATGGTGACCATTGCTCGGCCGGCCGGCCACCGTGCCGCCGGAAAACACCATGGCCGAGAGCTCACATGTGAGCCAACATTGAAATTCTCACTTGCCGAGCCGCCCCATGCCTAGTGGTCACCATGGCTGATCTTCTCCTCACTCGCAGCAACTCGATCCCAAGCCCTAACTCCCTCCGAGAGGCCTTCCACCCTCTCCTATTTAAACTCCACCCCTCTCGGCCATGAAAGGAGCCGAGCACAAACCTTAGCCGAAACTCGCCAAAATTGTTCCTGCACCCTCTCTACCCTTAGAGCAGCTTGATCCCCAGCGTCAATTCGCCCTAATCCCCATCGATAAAATCCAATTTCCCAACTCGAAATTCCACCCAAAACCGGGACACTTCTCCACAGCGAGCCAATTCCCAAATCGATCGGCTCTACACCTTCACCGCACCAAGGGAAGGTGTCCACCACTAAAAGCCCCATCTCCAGAGTCACCCAGCTTGCTCCAGACCTCCAAGCTTTGTGATCGGGCTTGGTCGAAATCATATCCAGTACAATTCACTGCACCGGAGACTTCATCCGGAGCTTGCCGGGACCCAATCGAAGGTGCAACAACTCTCGGATCGAAGCCACACTTCTCCGAGCCAAGGTATGAGCTAACTCTTCATCCCGAGCTTCCGAAGATTCTTCATTTCGAATGCCTTAGTTTCAATGCATGTTAGCCGTATAGATGTATTCGTCTCTTCAAGACGAATCCATAGAAGCATAAGAACATGAAAATCCATCGAGAATCGAGTGAGATCTTAGGGATTTAGTGTGGACGGCTCTCGGGCGAGAACACTCGGGGACGATGAACGGATGCCGTCCATTCGATACACGCGCGCACGGACGGCCAGGATTGCGTCGGACCGAGAGACGGTACGAGAACCGCGGGGCCCGGGCCGCCGACTCGGTGGCGGCGTCGAACGGGAGCGCGACGCGCGTGCGTTCGGAGCCGCCGAGGTTTCGCCGGCGCCGCGTGGATAAATAGAAAATTAGGGTATTTTCTTATTTATTTAATTCCCTAAACTTCAAAAATCCATATCTTTGTGTATAAAAATCACAAAAATAAAATAAAAATACCCTCTGCTTCGAAGTGAATCGAGAGGAGAATAATGTGGAAAAGAAATCATTTAATTTAATTAAGTATTTTATTTTTTATGATTTATTTACTCTCTCGCATACATTTAATTCTCCATGCATGTATACAATTCACCATGGCATGAGACCATAGGGCTTTTGAAGCCTCCGAACTCGGGAACATTCCCCGAATTTTCCAAGGTCGCAGGCCATCTCCGTGAAAAGTTATTTATTTTTCAAATGCATGTTGTCGTTTTGAGTATTTTAATTCCAAAAATTAGCATGTTGTGAAATAAATTCTAGAAATATTTGGTGATGTTCCTTATGACCAGAGAACCCTAGGAAAAATAGGACTCGAGTTAATTCACTCGCATTAACCCTAATTGGCTTAAACACCCAAAATAGGTCTTTAATTAATTAGAGTTAACCAGGTATCAAATTGACTTGAAATCAATTCTCCACTGACCTTTAGGATCAGAGGAATCCACCATAAAAATTTGAGGTCAATTGGACTTGGTTAGCCCCACTAATCGGGTTGATTAAGCCCACTTAGCCATTTTAAACTTTAAAAATTCATAACTTTTAAAATACTTTTTAAAAATTCACCAAATTGGTTTTGGAGCCTCTCTGATATCAGGGGAACCTAAGAAAATTAAAATTTCAATTTTCTAAAAAAGTTGATTTTTAATAATATTTTAATATTTTTAATAATTAAAAAATAATAAAAATCACAAAAATAATAAAATTCACCAAAATGTCACATTTTGAATTTTAATCACTTAGGAACAAATCCCACATTTTTCCTAAGTCTATTTAGTGAGATATTAAATTTTAAAGCCCTAGGGTAATTTTAAAATTAAAAAAAAATGTATTTTCTAGCATTTTCACTAAAATAATTATTATAAATCATAGAAAAATCAGAAAATTGCAAAATTTGATTCTCTGGTTTCCTTGATATCAGAGAGATTTTTGAAAAATATAAAATCCATTTTTCAACATTTATTTTATTTTTAAATTAATTAACACTCCAAAACTCAAAATAATTATAATAAAAATAATATAATTCAAAAAATCACCAAAATTGGTCCAAGTGCTTCTCTGGTCATTAGGAATGTCCCCTAATTTTCTTAAGGACAGAAACTTTCTTTTGGTCATGTTATCAAATTTTCCTTGAAAATCTCTATTTTCCACCAAAAATAATTATATAAATAAATTAAATACAGAAAAATCACATTTTCTCCTCTCATGTCTTTATTGACATATGAGTGAAGTCACATAAAAATTTCAGGTTCATTTGAATTCAATTTAATGAGTTATGAAATTATTAAGCTTAAAGGGTAAAATGGTAATTAATCTTTAATCCTTAATTAAAACTTTAGGTTTAATAAAAAATCAACAAGTAAAATATTTGATCCTAATCTGATTTGGATAATTGAAATTTAAATAATTAAAGGGTAGAAACCCATTAAATAATTTTAAAATGATTAAACTTTAATTAAATAATAGATTAAATTTGGAAGAATAATAAAATTGGAATTATTAAAATAAGGGATCTTTATTAGGAAGAGATTTATTCTTTAATTTAAAAATCCCTAAATTAATTATATCAACTAATACTCAATTTTTAATTAAAATGATAACTCAAATTTAAAATATTAAAAGACTTAATTAAATTATTAAAATCTTTTGAAATTTCAATTAAAATTAAAAATAAAGTAAATTAAAGATAAATTAAATTAAGATTAAATTAAATTTAATAATTAAATTAAATTAAATTAAACAATTAAATTAAATTAATTAAAATTAAATTAAATTAAATTAAACAATTAAATTAAATTAATTAAAATTAAATTAAATTAAATTAAACAATTAAATTAAATTAAATTAAATAATTAAATTAAATTAAATTAAATAATTAAATTAAATTAAATTAAAAAAAATTAAATTAAATTAAATAAAATTAAATTAAATAATTAAATTAAAGTTAAATCAAATCAAATTAATTAAACACCAAATCAAATTAAATTGAACTATGTTAAACTAAATTAAAACTCAATTAAATTAAGTTAAATTAAATATAACATCACCTAAGACATAAAAGAAATTAAATATAAAACAACTTGAACACTATTCCAAATTTAAACTCTTTAACTTAAATCAAATCATTTGAATACTAATTTACCCTTGAAAGCTTTGATTATTATAACTCCTAAATGAAACATTAAATGGAGTGTTACTTCACTCATAGGATATTCAAATGTCCTAGTTCATCGAAGCAAGTTAACAAGACTTGAAAACCTCGGACGATCGATTCATTTATATAATTAAATTCATTTGACTTAAAATAATCCTAGAAATATCGAAAAGATGTTTAAGATCCTTCTTAAGCACTTCCTCAATATGATAAGATATTTATAAGAACAATCGAATTTGATTATTCTTTGATGAAGAAAATCGTCCTTAAACCAAAACCCAAAGAACCTAGACGTCATAGGAGATGACTAGCTATATGATTATGAATTTGGTAGAAAACCATAACCTTTCCCTTAGCTTTACCTAGGAACTTGCTTAAATATTCTAATTGTGTTTTAAGTGCAGCTTGGGATGACGGGAAGACCCTCCAGTACGCTTTTATTTTATTGCAATTTACTTTCTTGCAATTTACTTTCTTGCAATTTACTTTATCGCAAATGCATTTTACTTTTCGCATGATAAAACAACAGCTTGCATGAAAACCCACACCTTTAGGATAGACTCCTAAAACCGAAACCAAAACTAAGTTAAAAGTCATTGCAAGATAAAATTCACCGCCACAACATTTCAAAATATAAAACAACTCAAAATTTAATCACAAACAGTAACACAAAACTACAATTACAACTAAATTAAAACGTCCCGTTGGATGATCTGGAATACCTCGGATGATGTAACCTACGTGTTGCTAACGGGATTTCCCACGGTCTAAATGAAAGTGTGGAACTCATTCAGCTGAGTTTAGCAAATTCATCCGGACTAAGTGAATCCGATAAAAATAATGATGCCGAAGGATGGAACCGTGGGATCTTAACCGTGTCGTTATAATCAACTTTAAGATTTGTTTTAAATAAAACATAAAAAACACCTGGAAATTAAGATTTTCTCTAAACCAAAACACTTTTCTCAACTCCCGATTTATGGTTTCTAAAACTAAACCTCTCGCAACAACAAGGAGCTCGTGAGCACTGGTGGGCAAGACGACCATCGTCATCGAAGAAACTCCGAGTCTACTTCAAGCAAAACTTTCCTAGAATTAAAACAACCAAGCCATAGGACTTCGAGGTAGCTTGCCTAAGTGCAACATAAATCCTCAACTCTTCGTTAGGCATTTGCATTGCAAATTAAGCCCTAACCGGTCTTAGGATTCCGAGGTAGTCGTCCGATACGACAATAAACCCTCACATCTTCTAGTGCTATTTGTTTGATTTTATCATACAAATATAAGCCCTAATTAATTGAAATCTGCAAGATCGAAATATCAAATAAACATTAGGACTTTCCTAAATTCAAACCAAACGATAGTGATAGTCGGGAAATTATCGAAGTTCACTTCGAATCGTTGATTTCTCCTACCTTTCTTCCTTTGGATTCACAAAACAAAATGTTCCAAAAATTTGATCCATTCCCTATCGAAACTTCAAAATTCAATCTTTCGAAAACCTTAAACTTTGAAATTCTCGAGAGCAGTAATCATCGATTATTATCGAGAGTTTTCTTAGGTGATTCCCGTCACTTAAGATGTAATTAACTATAGTGGCTCGCCCTTATATGGAATTTTAAAGAACCTGTGTAATATAAACCCCGTTTAATGTTTTCATATTAAGCGTGGGAAACTTGTTCGGCTTATAAAATTGGTTCGCGTACCAAACGGATGTCACTAATCTTCTAGTTTATTTAATCAAGCCCCACCATCAAGCGATGTGTCTATCCTTAGGGATAGATACACGGCTTGTGGTGCGGTGCTCGTTTATATAAACTATTTGGGATGCGAGGCTCGGTTTAATCTCATATCTTAAAACTTTCAAATTTAAAAATTATTTTCAAAATCAAATACTACTTTTCAAATTATTTATTTTAATTAAATTAAAAATTCGCCGACAGATTTCGTTAGCGACCCCTCTTCAAAATAAAACACGACCTAAAAATATGCCGACAGAATTTCGGCGACTCCGCTGGGAATATTCCTCTCTCCATTATAATCAAATAATTCCGTTTTCAAAATCGGTAGTGTATCCATGTCCCTAATGGATCAAACTACCCTTCTTTCCGTTGGAATACTATGTTCATTTCTATCTTGAGCAAGTATAACCAACATTCTCTCGGATTTAGGAGCCACCGTTTAGACACCCCTAAACGGAGAGGTTCCGAGATCCTTTTACCTCATTTCGAGGTGGGTGGACCCCCGACAGTGTTAGCTTAGGAGTGATCCTTCGAGTCGGGAAGTCTTCGCTTAAGACTTTCTTTTCCTTTCCGAATCGGATTCCTTACCTTCTCTACACCTTCGAACATTCCGTTCTAAATAAACAAACCCTCTAATAAGTGACTCTTTTAACAAATAATTCCTTCTTATAAATATATGAACAAGAATGAGTTCTGACTCTTTTCAATTCCTTTCTTTTCGTCCTGAAGAAAAGAAGCATAGCTCGGACCGACAACCGTAATCTACCTCGCAGAAATGGAAGCCCCGAAACCGATTTTCTCCTTCACCAACGGACCGGACTTCGCCGTCTATAAGGATGAGCCGCCCGACAATGGGGTCATCCGATTCGGACGAGGATTCGAAAACACGAACGTCAAGGTCTTCGACGTCTCCCTCTTCGCACCGACAAACAAGGTATCCGAAGCCGAGGAGCCACTCGCTCGAGTTCAACCTCAGGTCGACCCAAGAGTTTCCTCCCCCGCAAAGGGTCCCGACTAGGAGGAGTGATCGCCGTCCGCAGGAGGACCGTTCTTACTACCCCCACTCGGTCTAGTCGTTTCCGCACCTACCCCGACTTCGCCAAATCAAAGGGGAAAGAAATCCGTAACTATGGTAAACTCCGTTACCGCGGAGGGTACTGCATCTTCCCGTAAGACCTTCTCGTCTTCGAAATCGGGTCCAGCTCGAAGATTCCGTCACCGACAAAGACCCAAAGAAGAAATAGAAATAGAAGGATCGCCGGGAAGCCGCAGCCGCCGAGATCGCCTTCCCGAGGAAATTCCGCAGTTACCGTAATATACACCGCTACCGAATATACACCACCGCCCGACTACATACCACTTTTGGGAGGAAGCAGGTTCCATCCCCTCTCCGCCGCAGAGGATGAGGAGAATGTTCGCAAGATTGCTCGCCACATTACCACGCCCCGCATACTACAACGATAACCGCAAGAAAAGAACCAGAACTACGCCGTTTCGCTCGACCGCAAACTTTGGTGAAAAGCTAGCAAAGAAGGAAAATCGCCCGTGTCGAAATTCTACGAAGGATAGGGCGGGTGCCGGCCAAATCCCGTCTCGGGCCTCGAGTAGAACCCGCCGTCATGATAGAAAAGCCAAGCAAGAGAATGAAGGCTAGCCCGCCCGTCGTAGTATCGTGTTGCAGATCAGGGAGGATACCACCTTCCAGCATTTGGCCGATGCACCATCTCGGTCATAGACCTTCGCCGCTGAAGGATGGTGTGGCGTCCCACTACGGGGCAGCTAAGACCGAAACAAGCAGTCTCGAGAAAGAAAGTCTCGCCAGGAGGCCGGAATCGAAGAAAGTGCTACCGCGATGAAGGGAACTCATGAAAAAGGACCCGGCAACCATCGCATGACAACCACAAAGATACACAGAAAGCTCCGCTAGAAGATGCCATGGAAAAGTCGAGAACCGACATCCGACGGCTGGCAAAAGAAAGAGAAGAAAAGTTCGGAGATGAGATCGACTCATCGGAATTCATGGACAACGAATATGCGAAATCAACATGGTTGAGACACGAGCTTCATCATCTTCTCAAGGTGCTCCCGCAGCCGCAGAAGAGAGGAGCCGTAACCGATGAAGAGACAGCCTTCAGAAAAGGACGACACGATCGCTCAAATGGCGAAGAGGATGGAAGAGATGGCCATAGCTCTGGCCACTCTCCAGAGTCAAGTACAACCACATAGAGAGACACCCCCAGAAGTCATTCACATCGTAGACGGAGGAAAGGAGATTACATCCGTCAATGGGGATGACCAGCTGAAAAAGGATACAACACGAAGCATGATCCCCGAAAAGGATATCAAGAACTTGGTAGAGCAAGCAAGTGCGAGAAGCCCTAGCACAATCAAAGAACGGGACATCCATTCGGACGGGCAGACCTTACCCGAAGAATTCGACGCTGTCCAATACCCGAAAGGCTTCGTACCACCTCTCGTTTAAGACCTTCGACGGAACCGGGAACCCCCGACAAGATGTTGCACACTTTCGTGCCGCTGTTGCAATGCCGGCGGGAGCGATGCGCTACTCTTCCGACAGCTCGTTAGCGTCCGTCGTGAATCGCCTTCGACCGGTATGCGAATTGCCAAATGGTTCCGTGAAGACGTTCTCGTAGCTAGAGAGCCTCTTCATTAAGCGATTTGTCGGAGCTCAGCACCACATCACTATAGTGATTTAGTGGTAGAGAAACAAAGGCCGAATGAAACTCTAGTGGATTACATACTTCGATGGAGAAATTTAAGTATGAAGTGTGAACCACAACCGCAAGAACAACATGCGATCAGCATCTCGCTTAAAAGCATTCACGGCCCGATAAGACTTCTCCTCAAGGGATTCACTATTAAGACTTTTGAGAAGTTGTTAAGCAAGGCCGGAAGCTTGCAAGAAGAGGCGAAGCAATTAAGTTTCGCCGACAAGACGGACAAGCGTAAGCCGGTGAAGACCTTCGAGAAGAAATCCGGATCGTTGCAGCTAGCCGACAAAGGCAAACAACCGATGCAAATACCACCGTAACGGCCGCAAAGAACCACAACAAAATTACCAAGAACCCCGGTCCAGCATGATCACTGTCTCCGCAAGATGAACAACCGTCCCGTCCGCAACGTACATCGAGGAGCTTCGAGCGGAGAATATCCGTTCAAGAATGAAGCAAGCACTAAAGATGTTCCGTAGCTTAATGAAAACTCCGATTTCCACCGCTGAGCCCAAAAGACCGGAGGAAGTCAACAAGAAAGGTGATCCCAACTTTTGCCCCTACCATCTGGATGCTTCGGGCACAAGATGAAGACCGCATTACCTTCAAAAGTTGGCTCAACGACAACCTTCGGAAAGGAAATATAACAATCCCGAAGGAGTACATGAAGGAACCCCGTAAAGGAGGTTCCGTCAATGTTATCTCAACCGATCCCGTCATTCCGATAGATCCCTATGCAACCGACGATGGATGGACTACCGCCTCGGACGAGATCTTCGAAGAAGATTTTAGACAACATCCGAACCGCTTCGGTGCGAGCTTCAATTCGTAGTTCGAGACCCGTTAAGCCGGTACTATCACTTGCGATAGAAGAACCACCTCGACAGGAGAAAATCGAAGAGAAGAAGAAAATTGACGAAGAAGAGGGGACCGAGATTCCTAAGGCTGGACTAGGGGCCGCTTATCCTAGGATAGTTGTTTCGATTCGGGGAGAAATCCCTCGAACCTCTCGATTTTGTATGATTATCTCGCTCACTTCGTGGGATCATATAATGATAAGGGTGATGGCGTTGGCTACGTTTTGATCGTTTCTAACGATTACGTAACTAGCGACAATCCGGCGTCGATTTCGATACCAACAACAATTCTCAAATCATACAAGATCTCGACGATCAAAATGACGAAGAAGACATCCATCAAGGAGGCTACGAGAGCTCAACAAGCAACGGCTCTATCTCGTGAGTTTCGAGGAGCTCCAAGCTACGATAGAGTTAGAGCCTTCGCATTTTGAAGATAATCCGTAAGAGCCCGTCATTCCGATTCGAGAGGAGACACCGACAAACTCAACACTAGATTCGAAGAAATTACGTAAGTCAACCTAAGAAATGGAAAAGTTCTACCTCCAAGAATGGGTCCAAAAGACAAAGGAAAGCGTGTGGTTGTTCAAGAAGAACCAACCCCGCCGAAGAAATACCCATTCGAGAAGAAGCCGAGACGCAGGAGAACAAAGTGGACTACAACGTGCTAGCCCATCTTAGGAAACTACCGGCCAAACCGAGCATCTACGATGCTCTCATCTTATCAAAGGAGATGAGAGAAGCTTCCGATCAAGGCCTTACTTCGATCCGGAAATTTGCTTAGCTCAAATGGCCGGAGATTCCTTAGATGAGGTTTGCTCGTTAAAGGAACAACGAGGTGTTACCTTCACGTACAATGACCTACTACTTGGGATGCAGATCACAACCGACCATTGTACATTTCGGCTTACGATCGGGAAGTTTACGCTCTCCGCAGTTTTGGTGGATCCAGGAGCATCAATCAATATAATGAGTCTTCGAACACTAAGCATACTTGGAAATCGATGCTCGCGAGCTCGAGGCCGACAAAATGTTATTAAGAGGATTCAACCGTAAAGGAGAAAGAGCCCTCGGGTCAATAACGCTACCGATGAAGACCGGTGATTTAGCAAAGACAACCGCAAAATTTCATATAATCGATTCGAAACGTCGTTCAACGCTCTACCGGGCCGACCATGGATACATGAAAACAGGATGGTACCATCATCTCTGCACCGAGTGCATCAAGTATTACGATGGAGGGGAACAACGGCATCAAAGGCGACTTACAACCATTCTCCGTACATGAGATTGGAGTCCATGAAGATGCAGACTTATTATGCACCGCCGAAGAAAACAATCTTCTCCGGAGATACCATAACAAATGAAGCAAAGAAAGTTCGAGACAACGAAGAACCCGAAGTTCTAGTCCAACAGCTCACTCACCACTCCCTTCCGGAGAGATGGTGAAGGTTTCTCCACAACTCGCATCCGAGGTCGAGGCCGGGACGAGGCCGTGGTAGAGACACTAGGACAACCGGACGGAAGAAACCAGCCATCAATGTTGATCGGGAAGATAGTTCGAAGAGGAAAAAGAAATCAAGCAAGAAGCAAGCAACAATAAGTCGAAAGAAGCCTCAATACAAGATCTCCTCGAAGATGAAAAGAACGAAGAATACAAATCAATGTACGAGAAGATTAACCACTACGTACATACTATGACCCTAACTCCGATCCATTCTAATAAGATCGAGGGTATGGAGGTCAAAGAGGTACGTAGTGACTGTGCAAAGCCGATCAAATTCTACCGTGGTGCTTCTTCCTCCAAAACTCGAAAATAATGTACAATTCGAAGATGTCACTTCATCGAATTAATGGAATTACCTTTCGAGTGGTACTCTCCTCGTGTTCAAAATTTAATTCAACGTGGTTTCTTACCTCGACAATGGACAAAAGGCCAATCACAACATTTTGAAAAGTTATGGAATAACTCCGGCCGTCCACCCAATTCAAAGCATGGACTCGGATTCGGCACGCAGAGGTCGATCGACGATACCGAATTTTGCTTGGTTGTCACTTGCAAATCCAATGAAAACCGCATGGAAACTACGTACGAACTCGAAGATTTACAAATTGAAACGCTCCACCGAATTCGAAGAAGAAATCAAATCCACAATAGATGAGTTAACGGAAGTTAACTTAGGTACTAGCGAAGAGCCTAGACTCTACCTTTGTTAGCTCCTTACTCAACAAAGAAGACTCCGAAGAAATAATCAAGTTATTAATGGAATTTAAAGATCGTTTTGCTTGGAGCTACGATGAAATGCCGTGATTAGCTCCGCAGGTTGCAGTCCATAAGCTAGGAGTAGATCCTACTTCGTCCCGACCGACAAGGTCCCGTAAGAATGCGTCCGGAAATCGAACAACAAGTCATACCGAAGTTAAAAAGCTAATAGACGCTAAATTTGTCCGTGAAGAACAATACCCGACTTGGCTAGCCAACGTAGTGCCGCCGAAAGAAGAATGGTCGATCGAATTTGTGTGGACTTCGAGATTTAAACAAGGCATGTCCAAAAGATGAATTCCCTCTACCGATTCCAGAATCGATGATCGATATTGCTTCGACACATGAAATATTCTCATTCATGGATGGATCTTCAGATACAACCGGATAAAAATGGCTCCGAAGATGAAAAGCTTACAGCATTCGTAACGCCGATCGGAGTATTTTGCTACACGGTGATGCCATTCGGATCGAAGAACGCAGGAGCAACCTACCAAAGAGCAATGACAAGAATTTTTGATGATCTCATCCACAATCAAGTCGAATGCTACGTGGACGATGTCGTCATCAAAAGCAAAGTAAAGGAAAACCACCCGTATGATTCGAGAATTGTTTTCGAACGATTAAGACAATTTAACCTTAAGATGAATCCCTTAAATGCGCCTTCGGCGTCACCTCCGGAAATTCTTAGGATTCGTTGTCCGACATCGTGGAATTGAAATCGACTCCGAGAAGATTAAAGCCATCTTAGAAATGCCGCCTCCCAAAACCTTAAAACAACTACGATCTTTTCAAGGGAAGCCGGCATATCTTCGACGCTTTATCTCAAACCCGTCGTAGGTGTCACCTTTCTCGGCACTAGTTAAAAAGGACGCCAAATTTATCTCGGGAAGAGAAATGCCGTAAGGCTTTCGAAGACATTAAACAATATTTAATGACACCTCCTCGTCTTAGCAGCCCCGAGCCTCGTGTAGACCGCCGATACTTTACACCGCGGCTCTAGACGACTTCTCGGAGCCCCGTTAGCCTGTGTCAATGATGAGGGTAAAGAAAATGCTCTTTACTACTTAAGCCGTCGTTTACTCCCGACGGAAGTAAGGTATCCCGCAATCGAAAAGCATTGTTCGTCCTCGATCTTCGCCGCTCAAAAGCTCGTGCACTACATGCTTTCTCATAAGGTCAACTTGATTTCGAAGTTTAATCCATTGCAATACTTGATGACTCGTCCAACACTTTCCGGCGGACTTGCCGGATGGTCAATGATATTATCGCAATTCGATATAACTTTCGTGCCTCCGCGTGCCGTAAAGGGACAAGTCTTAGCAGTACTTCCTCGCAAAGACACCCTTCGCCGGCCGAATCTCCTCTCAATGACGATCCGCCGATGAACAAATAATGAACCTAGAAGACCTCGACGATCGACGTTGGGAATTGTATTTCGACGGAGCATCTTCAAGACACAAAGACGAAGAATCGCAAGTGATAAGTGCTCTGTAAGGCGTGAATCGGCTAATCTTTATAACACCGGAGCGGGGGATGTTAAGATACTCCTACCACTCGACGAACCGTGTACAAACAACGAGCGGAATACGAGGCCCTCATAACGGGACCGGAATTAACCATTCAAATCGGGATAACGGACATCAACATCTACGGGATTCACAGCTAATCATTCAACGTATCGCCGGACAATACAGAATTCTTAAACCAAGACTCGAACAATACTTCCAAGATGCCATACAAATTGTTGAATGTATTCCAAATGTGACAATCTACAAAATTCCTAGAAAAGAGAATGCTTTAAGCAGATGCTTTAGCCCGTCTCGCAAAAGAATTTGCCTGTTTGCAAGATGAATCAATGGAAGTGTCGCTCACTGGACGTCGAGTCCTATCACAGACTCGACATAGTACATGATACACAAATCGAAAAAGAAAAAGAATCAGCAGCAAGAAGGATGTAAAAACACGAAGATTGGAGACAACCATTGATAGACTACTCCGCAAGCAGAAAACTACCGGATGATAGGTCGCCGGCCCATCGTATCAAGAAAAGAACTCCGTCTTACGCATTAATAAACAACACATTATACGTAAGGTCTTTCGATCAAATGCGGCTAAGGTGCCTAAGCGGGTTCGAGGCCCGTGAAATTGTTAAAGAGGTGCATTCGAGACTCCGTGGCGCTCACCAGCCGGGTCCAAAGATGAAGATGAAAATTAAAAGACTAGTGGTACTACCGGCCCTCGATGATGACCGACCGCATGAAAATCGCCAAGAGCCGTCACCAATGCCAAGTGCACGGAGTGGTTCTACATCAACCTCCAAATGTGCTACACCCGACAATCGCGTCGTGGCCATTTGAATGTCGGGGCACGTATATAGTGGGTCCGATAGAACCACCATCTTCAAAAGGACATCGTTTCATTCTTGCAGCCTACTGCATTATTTTTCCAAGCGTGCGTGCAGCTCCACTTGGAGAAGTGAAAGCACACCACGTGCTACAGCTTTTCAAGAACCAAGTTGTCTACCGTTTCGGAGTGCCGCGCAGATCATCTCGTATAATGGGTCGCATTCGAAGCACACAAATCAACAATTTTGTCGAGAGACACGGAATCGACCGGCGATACTCGACAATTTACTACCCAAGAGCAAACGGCCTCGCCGAGGCTTTTAATAAAACTCTCGTTCAAATCTTAAAGAAAACCCCGGACGATAATAAGAGAAATTGGCACGAGAAATTGTTAGAAGCCTTATGGGCCTACCGGACAACCTTCGTAACTCCTACTCAAGCTACACCTTACGCTCCGGTGTATGGGTCCGAGGCAAGTGTTACCTTTGGAGGTTCAGCCTTCCTTCACTCGAATTGCAGCTTGCAAACAAGATCACGACGAAGAAAACGCCGACTACGACTCGAAGAATTAGAAAGCTTGAAGGGAAAAGACTTGCAGCACAAATGCATTTAGAACTATACCAAGCTAAGATGGTTCAAGCCCATGACAAACCGGTCCGCCCAAGAACCTTCAAAGTCGGTGATTTAGTTCTCGTTCTCAAGAGACCTATTCTTGCACACCGCAAGATAAGAGGAAAATTTGAACCCACTCGGGAAGGACCGTTTCGTGGTTGAAGCAAGATACTCGTGAGGTTCCTACCACCTAGTGAATCGCCAGGAGAACGACATATGCTTCCAATCAACTGGACGATACTTCGAAAAGTATTACGCTACCCGATGTTTCGAAGGAATGAATTCTTCATCCCTAAGAAACACTGGTGAAGTAATTACTTGTGATCGGGTCCGAACCCAAAAAATAATAAAATGTGCTAAGATAAATAAAATCATGATAATTAAGTTTTCCTTGTTTTCTTTTTCAAATCAAGATCTCTTTCCGGATCTTATCCTACTTCATTCCTGTTAAATTCGAAAATATAAAAAAAAAAATCTGAAAAATGACAAACACTAAGTTCACATGAACATTAAATAAACAACAAAATAAAATTTGAACCATTAAAAGATAAACGAAATCAACACAAATCTCAAATTCAATCTTTCCAAATTCCGAATCAAATTTCAATCTTTTCAAACTTCAAAATCAAATTCTATCCTTCCAAACTTCCAAATCAAATCTCAATCAAATTCCAAATCCACTCTCGATCAAATTTCAAATTTGATCTTCCCAAATCTCAAATCAAATTCTCAATCAAAATCCAAATCCAATCTCGATCAAGTTTCAAACTCGATCTTTCAAATTTCAAATCAAATCTTAAATCAAGTTTCAATCGAGTTCAAACTCATCCTTCCAAATTTCCAAATTTCCAAATTCAATCTTTCCAGGCTTCAAGTCTCAATCAAGTTCAAATTCAATCTCTATCAAATCTCAAATCCGATCTTCTAGATCTCAAATCAAATCTCAATCGAAAACATCAAAATTCAAACTGTTGAGTCGAGGATTTTACATCCAAGACTGCACTGCTTTAGGATTCTCTTCCTATTGCACTGAAATACATCAAAATTCAAACCTTTTGGGTCGAGGATTTTA
The DNA here is from genome assembly GCA_022702705.1 of Papilionanthe hookeriana x Papilionanthe teres. NCBI lineage: Eukaryota > Viridiplantae > Streptophyta > Magnoliopsida > Asparagales > Orchidaceae > Papilionanthe > Papilionanthe hookeriana x Papilionanthe teres. The sequence continues at coordinate 48,632,370 of CM040428.1, read as the reverse complement.
CATCCAAGACTGCACTGCTTTAGGATTCTCTTCCTATCGCACCGAAATACATCAAAATTCAAACTTGTCGAGTCGAGGATTTTACATCCAAGACCGCACCGCTTTAGGATTCTCTTCCTATCAGCACCGAAATACATCAAAATTCAAAACTTTTGGGTCGAGGATTTTACATCCAAGACCGCACCGCTTTAGGATTCTCTTCCTATCGCACCGAAATACATCAAAATTCAAACCTTTGGGTCGAGGATTTTACATCCAAGACCGCACTCGCTTTAGGATTCTCTTCCTATCGCACCGAAATACATCAAAATTCAAATCTTTTCGGGTCGAGGATTTTACATCCAAGACCGCACCGCTTTAGGATTCTCTTCCTATCGCACCGAAATACATCAAAATTCAAAACTTTGGGTCGAGGATTTTACATCCAAGACCGCACCGCTTTAGGATTCTCTTCCTATCGCACCGAAATACATCAAAATTCAAACCTTTTGAGTCGAGGATTTTACATCCAAGACTCGCACCGCTTTAGGATTCTCTTCCTATTGCACCGAAATACATCAAAATTTAACCTTTCGGGTCGAGGATTTTACATCCGAGACTCGCATCGCTTTAGGATCTTTTCCCTATCGCAATGAAATACATCACATCAAAATCAAACTCTCGAGGTTAAGGATTTTACATCCAACACCGCTTTGCTCTGAGATCTCTTCTCATTGCAACGATTCAATCTAATCAATTCAATTTTCTTTCGAGGTTGAAGATGTTACATCTAAAACCTCAAAATTCCAATTTTCATTTCAAATCAAATCCCTCAAATTAATTTCGACAAAACTTCAATCTAAATCGAAACTCCAAACTAAAATTTAAACTCACACATCAAAACATAAATTGAAACAAAATAAAATCTAAATCAAAATTCCCTCGCATCATGTGATTTGGGATTCACCTCCTTTTCCTTTCCCCAGCCGAGAGTTCAAGAATCTCCAGCTCCGGAGATATACTCGACACTCCCTGCGATAAACTCTTCTACTTCGTCCTAAGTTCGTCACTGGACATCCGTGTTGGTTTTGTTGATCGCTTCGGTCAACACCAATACGCGCGGTGTGCTCCGTCGACTCACCACACCTATCGGGGTCCATTTGTTGACCTCATTTTTGATGAGGTCTTCCTTTTCTTCTTTTTAGTGCTTAGATCTAGCCTTAAGCTTTTCCTTCGACTATCTTAGAGGACTAGAATCGGGACCCGCCTTTTAGAAATTCAAACCACTTCTAAACTCCCCGCAAACTCCACAAACTTGACTATAGACCCCTAATCACCTAGAGGGTCGAAATCAAATATGGAAGTTTAAAGGATGAGTTCCTATAGGACTCTTCGGCCTCAGGATCGCCCTGGCGGCCCGGTCCGATGAAGGGCCGACATACACTACACTTACACACTACATTTCCACACACTTCCTAAAACCACACCCATACCCAACTTGACCTCCCCGACTCATGTAGGTGATTCACATGGATGGTCCTTAACCCCTAAGCCCTCGCGAAGAGGTTAGGAACAACATAAATGAATGCCTCAAATGAGTCCTTTCATGGCTCATATGGGCTTGAAATGGCTTCATGGCTCAACCAAAATGATTTCACCCCACCCAAATTCACCCAATCTTCAATTTCTCAAATTTTCAATTTTTGACCCCCGGACCCTACACCTACTAAACCTACCCAAAACCCTCGAATTACCCAAATTTTCGCAAAATCTCCAAATTACCTAAAATTTTCCAAAATCAATCCCAAACACCTCCACATCACTCAAATTGATCATCCATACCCAAAAATACCAAAAATTCCAAAAATACCCCCCAATACCCTCCAAATACCCAAAATACCCTTCTTGCCTAAAAATCCAAAAATTCAGAAAATTCCCAGAAAATTCCAGAAAATCCTAAATATTCCCAATTTCATTTTGTCCAACTACACCATGGGCCAATTTTGTCAATTTACCCTACTTTTGTCAAAACCCCCAAATCGACCCATTTTAACCCAAAGTGAACCCAATGTCAAACCAAACCTACCCAATTGACCCCAATTTTGGTCCAATTCAATTCTAAACTTCAATTCAACATTCCCAATACCAATTTAGACCAAATCCAAGTCCAATTTGATTGACATTTGGATCCAATTTCACTTTGGGCCTTAAAGCCCAAATTTGGACCCATGACCCAAACTTAGCCCAAACTAACCCAATTCAACTCCAATTAACCCCAAATCTTTTCTAAACCTTCCTTAACATCCTCATAAACAAAACACTAACATGATTTGCCCAAGATTTTGACCCAAACCCCACTCAAATTCAACCCAAAATCAAAAAGCCCAATTTCGACCTAAACCCAAATCTAACCCAAATAGGCCCAAACCTCAAAATTAAAACCCAACCAAAGCCAAAACCTCTTTGAAACATTCCCATAAACATTTCTTAATATTTATTTTACATCAATTTCAACCCTAGCCCAACATTGGCCCAAGTTAGCCCAATTCGACCTACATTGGCCCATTTACCAAATAAACCCAAATTCAACCCAATTCAAACCCAAACCACCTTAAATCTATTTCAAGTTATTCATGAAACATCCCTAAACCAAAACCAACAACTATTTGGCCCAAACTTCTACAAAAATTCCCATCCATGAACACATCCTTAAACTTAAAAGCCCACTTCCCTTAAACCTTCTTAAAAGCCCATTTCCTTCAAAATTCAAAAGCCCAAATCTACCCTAAAGCCCACATGACATCTCCATTTGTCATCCATTTAATTAAATCCATTACCTAAGTCCTAAAATCATCATCAAATTATTCCAAATCAAGTTTCATACAAATTTCCATCAAAACATCCAAAATTCTTAAAACCCTTTTCATGAAACAAATCAACCTTTTCCCAAGCCAAATGAAGCCATGAACAAGCCATTCTCAAGCCACATGAAGCCATGAGGGCTTTGACTTGTCATTAGTCCATTTATGGCAAGAAGAGGGGGTTCTTTCTTAAACCTCCTTTAACCCTTTTTTACCTTAATCATGTCACACACTAAACCATGTTTAGCCACCTCATCATGGATGGAGACTTCACCATTCCTTCTAAGCCGACCTAAATGATTCCCTCACTCAAAATCAGAGCTTGGAAGGGTGCACCAAGCCCAAAATGGTGGGTTGACCCAAACCAAGCCAAAGTGAGCCTTCTCCCATTCCATTTAAATCAAACTCCTTTACACATGTCAAACCTCAATCGCCTACACTAAACCCCACCCCGACCCACCCGACCAAGATGGTGACCATCGCTCGGCCGGCCGGCCACCGTGCCGCCGGAAAACACCATGGCCGAGAGCTCACATGTGAGCCAACATTGAAATTCTCACTCGCCGAGCCGCCCCATGCCTACTGGTCACCATGGCCGATCTTCTCCTCACCAGAGCAGCTCGATCCCAAGCCCTAACTCCCTCTCGAGAGGCCTTCCACCCTCTCCTATTTAAACTCCACCCCTCTCGGCCATGAGAGGAGCCGAACACAAACCTTAAGGAAACTCTGCCAAAATCACTCCGCATCACTTCTCCACCCATGAGCACCCGATCCCCACTGTCAATTCGCCCCAATCCCCACCGATAAAGTCCAATTTCCAGCTCGAAACTTCCAGCCCAAAACCAGGACACTTCTCCACAGCTGAGCCAATTCCCAAATCGATCGGCTCTACACCTTCACTCGTACCAAGGGAAGGTGTCCACCACTAAAAGCCCCATCTCCAGAGTCACCCAGCTTGCTCCACCTCCAAGCTTTGTGATCGGGCTTGGTCGAAATCATATCCGTACAATTCACTGTACCAGAGACTTCATCCGGAGCTTGCCGGGACCCAATCGAAGGTGCAACAACTCTCGGATCAAGCCACACTTCTCCGAGCCAAGGTATGAGCTAACTCTTCATCCCGAGCTTCGAAGATTCTTCATTTCGAATGCCTTAGTTTCAATGCATGTTAGCCGTATAGATGTATTCGTCTCTTCAAGACGAATCCATAGAGCATAAGAACATGAAAATCCATCGAGAATCGAGCGAGATCTTGTGGATTTAGTGTGGACGGCTCTCGAGCGAGAACACTGGGGACGATGAACGGATGCCGTCCATTCGATACACGCGCGCACGGACGGCCAGGATTGCGTCGGACCAGAGACGCGTACGAGAACCGCGGGCCCGGCTGCCGACTCAGTGGCGGCGTCGAACGGGAGCGCGACGCGTGTGCGTTCGTGAGCCGCCGAGGCTTCGCCGGCGCCGCGTGGATAAATAGAAAATTAGGGTATTTTCTTATTTATTTAATTCCCTAAACTTCAAAAATCCATATCTTTGTGTAGAAAAATCACAAAAATAAAATAAAAATACCCCTCGCTCAGTCGAACGTAGGAGAATAATGTGGAAAAGAAATCATTTAATTTAATTAAGTATTTTATTTTTTATGATTTATTTACTCTCTGCATACATTTAATTCTCCATGCATGTATACAATTCACCATGGCATGAGACCATAGGGCTTTTAAGCTCTCGAACTTGGGAACATTCCCCGAATTTTCCAAGGTCGTAGGCCATCTCTCGTGAAAAGTTATTTATTTTTCAAATGCATGTTGTCGTTTTGAGTATTTTAATTCCAAAAATTAGCATGTTGTGAAATAAATTCTAGAAATATTTGGTGATGTTCCTTATGACCAGCAGAACCCTAGTGAAAAATAGGACTTGAGTTAATTCACTCGCATTAACCCTAATCGCTTAAACACCCAAAATAGGTCTTTAATTAATTAGAGTTAACCAGGTATCAAATTGACTTGAAATCAATTCTCCACTGACCTTTAGGATCAGAGGAATCCACCATAAAAATTTGAGGTCAATCGGACTCGGTTAGCCCCACTAATCGGGTTGATTAAGCCACTTAGCCATTTTAAACTTTAAAAATTCATAACTTTTAAAATACTTTTTAAAAATTCACCAAATTGGTTTTGGAGCCTCTCTGATATCAGGGGAACCTAAGAAAATTAAAATTTCAATTTTCTAAAAAAGTTGATTTTTAATAATATTTTAATATTTTTAATAATTAAAAAATAATAAAAATCACAAAAATAATAAAATTCACCAAAATGTCACATTTTGAATTTTAATCACTTAGGAACAAATCCCACATTTTTCCTAAGTCTATTTAGTGAGATATTAAATTTTAAAGCCCTAGGGTAATTTTAAAATTAAAAAAAAATGTATTTTCTAGCATTTTCACTAAAATAATTATTATAAATCATAGAAAAATCAGAAAATTGCAAAATTTGATTCTCTGGTTTCCTTGATATCAGAGAGATTTTTGAAAAATATAAAATCCATTTTTCAACATTTATTTTATTTTTAAATTAATTAACACTCCAAAACTCAAAATAATTATAATAAAAATAATATAATTCAAAAAATCACCAAAATTGGTCCAAGTGCTTCTCTGGTCATTAGGAATGTCCCCTAATTTTCTTAAGGACAGAAACTTTCTTTGGTCATGTTATCAAATTTTCCTTGAAAATCTCTATTTTCCACCAAAAATAATTATATAAATAAATTAAATACAGAAAAATCACATTTTCTCCTCTCATGTCTTTATTGACATATGAGTGAAGTCACATAAAAATTTCAAGTTCATTTGAATTCAATTTAATGAGTTATGAAATTATTAAGCTTAAAGGGTAAAATGGTAATTAATCTTTAATCCTTAATTAAAACTTTAGGTTTAATAAAAAATCAACAAGTAAAATATTTGATCCTAATCTGATTTGGATAATTGAAATTTAAATAATTAAAGGGTAGAAACCCATTAAATAATTTTAAAATGATTAAACTTTAATTAAATAATAGATTAAATTTGGAAGAATAATAAAATCGGAATTATTAAAATAAGTGATCTTTATTAGGAAGAGATTTATTCTTTAATTTAAAAATCCCTAAATTAATTATATCAACTAATACTCAATTTTTAATTAAAATGATAACTCAAATTTAAAATATTAAAAGACTTAATTAAATTATTAAAATCTTTTGAAATTTCAATTAAAATTAAAAATAAAGTAAATTAAAGATAAATTAAATTAAGATTAAATTAAATTTAATAATTAAATTAAATTAAATTAAACAATTAAATTAAATTAATTAAAATTAAATTAAATTAAATTAAACAATTAAATTAAATTAATTAAAATTAAATTAAATTAAATTAAACAATTAAATTAAATTAAATTAAATAATTAAATTAAATTAAATTAAATAATTAAATTAAATTAAATTAAAAAATTAAATTAAATTAAATAATTAAATTAAATTAAATTAAATTAAATTAAATAATTAAATTAAAGTTAAATCAAATCAAATTAATTAAACACCAAATCAAATTAAATCAACTATGTTAAACTAAATTAAAACTCAATTAAATTAAGTTAAATTAAATATAACATCACCTAAGACATAAAAGAAATTAAATATAAAACAACTTCAACACTATTCCAAATTTAAACCCTTTAACTTAAATCAAATCATTTCAATACTAATTTACCCTCGAAAGCTTTGATTATTATAACTCCTAAATGAAACATTAAATGGAGTGTTACTTCACTCATAGGATATTCAAATGTCCTAGTTCACCGAGCAAGTTAACAAGACTTGAAAACCTCTGGACGATCGATTCATTTATATAATTAAATTCATTTGACTTAAAATAATCCTGAAATATCGAAAAGATGTTTAAGATCCTTCTAAGCACTTCCTCAATATGATAGGATATTTATAAGAACAATCGAATTTGATTATTCTTCGATGAAGAAAATCGTCCTTAAACCAAAACCCAAAGAACCTAGACGTCATAGGAGATGTACTAGCTATAGGATTATGAATTTGTAGAAAACCATAACCTTTCCCTTAGCTTTTACCTAGGAACTCGCTTAAATATTCTAATCGTGTTTTAAGTGCAGCTTGGGATGACGGGAAGACCCTCCAGTGCACGCTTTTATTTTATTGCAATTTACTTTCTTGCAATTTACTTTCTTGCAATTTACTTTATCGCAAATGCATTTTACTTTTCTCGCATGATAAAACAACAGCTGCATGAAAACCCACACCTTTAGGATAGCCCCTAAAACTCGAAACCAAAACTAAGTTAAAAGTCATCGCAAGATAAAATTCACCGCCACAACATTTCAAAATATAAAACAACTCAAAATTTAATCACAAACGTAACACAAAACTACAATTACAACTAAATTAAAACGTCCCGTCGGATGATCGGGAATACCTCGGATGATGTAACCTACGTGTTGCTAACGGGATTTCCCACGGTCTAAATGAAAGTGTGGAACTCATTCAGCTGAGTTTAGCAAATTCATCCGGACTAAGTGAATCCGATAAAAATAATGATGCCGAAGGATGGAACCGCGGGATCTTAACCGGTGTCGTTATAATCAACTTTAAGATTTGTTTTAAATAAAACATAAAAAACACCCTGAAATTAAGATTTTCTCTAAACCAAAACACTTTTCTCAACTCCCGATTTATGGTTTCTAAAACTAAACCTCCGCAACAACAAGGAGCTCTGAGCATGATGGGCAAAGACGACCATCGTCATCACAGAAACCCGAGTCTACTTCAAGAAAACTTTCCTAGAATTAAAACAACCAAGCCATAGGACTTCGAGGTAGCTTCACTTAGTGCAACATAAATCCTCAACTCTTCGTTGTGCATTTCGTATCGCAAATTAAGCCCTAACCTGGTCTTAGGATTCCGAGGTAGTCGTCCGATACGACAATAAACCCTCACATCTTCTGAAGCTATTTGTTTGATTTTATCATACAAATATAAGCCCTAATTAATTGAAATCGGCAAGATCGAAATATCAAATAAACATTAGGACTTTCCTAAATTCAAACCAAACGATAGGATAGTCGGAAATTATCGAAGTTCACTTCGAATCGCTGATTTCTCCTACCTTTCTTCCTTTGGATTCACAAAACAAAATGTTCCAAAAATTTGATCCATTCCCTATCGAAACTTCAAAATTCAATCTTTCGAAAACCTTAAACTTTCAAATTCTTGAGAGCAGTAATCATCGATTATTATCGAGAGTTTTCTTAGGTGATTCCCGTCACTTAAGATGTAATTAACTATATGGGCTTGCCCTTATAGGAATTTTAAAGAACCTGTGTAATATAAACCCCGTTTAATGTTTTCATATTAAGCAGGGGAAACTTGTTCGCTTATAAAATTGGTTCGCGACCAAACGGATGTCACTAATCTTCTAGTTTATTTAATCAAGCCCCACCATCAAGCTAGGTGTCTATCCTTAGGATGTATACACTGGCCATGGTGCGGTGCTCGTTTATATAAACTATTCGGGATGCGAGGTCGGTTTAATCTCATATCTTAAAACTTTCAAATTTAAAAATTATTTTCAAAATCAAATACTACTTTTCAAATTATTTATTTTAATTAAATTAAAAATTCGCCGACGATTTCATAGCGACCCTCTTCAAAATAAAACACGACCTAAAAATATGCCGACGTAATTTCGGCGACTCACTGGGAATATTCCTCTCTCCATTATAATCAAATAATTTCGCTTTCAAAAATCGGTAGTGTATCCATGTCCCTAATGGATCAAACTACTCCTTCTTTCCGTTGGAATACTATGTTCATTTCTATTTCGAGCAAGTATAGCCAACATTCTCTCGGATTTAGGAGCCACCGTTGTATACCCCTAAACAGAGAGGTTCCGAGATCCTTTTACCTCATTTCCGAGGTGGGGTGGACTCCCGATAAGTGTTAGTTTAGAGTGATCCTTCGAGTCGGGAAGTCTTGCTTAAGACTTTCTTTTCCTTTCGAATCGGATTCCTTACCTTCTCTACACCTTCGAACATTCCGTTCTAAATAAACAAACCCTCTAATAAGTGACTCTTTTAACAAATAATTCCTTCTTATAAATATATGAACAAAGAATGAGTTCGGACTCTTTTCAATTCCTTTCTTTTCGTCCTGAAGAAAAGAAGCATAACTCGGGACCGACAACCGTAATCTACCTCGCAGAAATGGAAGCCCCGAAACCGATTTTCTCCTTCACCAACGGACCGGACTTCGCCGTCTATAAGGATGAGCCGCCCGACAATGGGGTCATCCGATTCGGACAGTGGATTCGAAAACACGAACGTCAAGGTCTTCGACGTCTCCCTCTTTGCACTGACAAACAAGGTATCTGAAGCTGAGGAGCCACTGCTTGAGTTCAACCTTAGGTCGACCCAAGAGTTTCCTCCCCTGCAAAGGGTCCCGACTAGGAGGAGTGATGCCGTCCGCAGAGGACCGTTCTTACTACCCCCACCGGTCTAGTTGTTTCCGCACCTACCCCGACTTCGCCAAATCAAAGGGGAAAGAAATCCAGAACTATGGTAAAGCTGTTACCGTGGAGGGTACGGATCTTCCTGTAAGACCTTCTGTTTTCGAAATCGGGTCCAGTTCAAAGATTCCGTCACTGACAAAGACCCAAAGAAGAAATAGAAATAGAAGGATCGCCAGGGAAGCCGTAGCCGCCGAGATTGCCTTCCCGGAGGAAATTCCGCAGTTACCGTAATATACACCGCTACCGTAATATACACCATCGCCCGACTACATACCACTTTTGGGAGGAAGCAGGTTCCATCCCCTCTCCGCCGCAGAGGATGAGGAGAATGTTCGCAAGATTGCCGCCACATTACCACAGACCCGCATACTACAACGATAACCGCAAGAAAAGAACCGAACTACGCCGTTTCGCTCGACCGCAAACTTTGGTGAAAAGCTAGCAAAGAAGGAAAATCGCCCCGTGTCGGAAATTCTACGAAGGATGGGCGGGTGCCGGTCAAATCCCGTCTCGGGCCTCGAGTAGAACCCGCCGTCATGATAGAAAAGCCAAGCAAGAGAATGAAGGCTAGCCCGCCCGTCGTAGTATCGTGGTTACAGTATTAGGGAGGATACCACCTTCCAAAGCATTCGGCCGATGCGACCATCCGGTCATGCGACCTTCCGTCGCTAGAAGGATGGTGTGGCGTCCCACTACGGGGCGCTTAAGACCGAAACAAGCAGCCTCAAGAAAGAAAGTCTCGCCAAGAGGCCGGAATCCGAAGAAAGTGCTACCGCGATGAAGGGAACTCATGAAAAAAGGACCCGCAACCATCGCATGACAACCACAAAGATACACGAAAGCTCCGCTAGAAGATGCCATGGAAAAGCCGAGAACCGACATCCGACGGTTGGCAAAAGAAAGAGAAGAAAAGTTCGGAGATGAGATCGACTCATCGGAATTCATGGACAACGAATATGCGAAATCAACATGGTTGAGACACGAGCTTCATCATCTTCTCAAGGTGCTCCCGCGGCACAGCAGAAGAGAGGAGCCGAACCGATGAAGAGACAGACTTCGTGAAAAGGACGACACGATCGCTCAAATGGCGAAGAGGATGGAAGAGATGGCCATAGCTCCGGCCACTCTCCAAAGTCAAGTACAACCACATGGAGAGACACCCCCGAAGTCATTCACATCGTAGACGGAGGAAAGGAGATTACATCCGTCAATGGGGATGACCAAATCGAAAAAGGATACAAGACAGAGCATGATCCCCGAAAAGGATATCAAGAACTTGGTAGAGCAAGCAAGTGCGAGAGGCCCTAAGCACAATCAAAGAACGGGACATCCATTCGGACGGGCAGACCTTACCCGTAAGAATTCGACGCTGTCCAATACTCCGAAAGGCTTCGTACCACCTCCGTTTAAGACCTTCGACGGAACCGGGAACCCCCGACAAGCATGTTGCACACTTTCGTGCCGCTTGTTGCAATGCCGGCGGGAGCGATGCGCTACTCTTCCGACAGCTCGTTAGCGAGCCTGTCGTGAATCGCCTTCGACCGGTATGCGTAATCGCCAAATGGTTCGGTGAAGACGTTCTCGCAGCTAGAGAGCCTCTTCATTAAGCGATTTGTCGGAGCTCAGCACCACATCACTATAGGTGATTTAGTGGTAGAGAAACAAAGGCCGAATGAAACTCTAGTGGATTACATACTTCGATGGAGAAATTTAAGTATGAAGTGTGAACCACAACCGCAAGAACAACATGCGATCGGCATCTCGCTTAAAAGCATTCACGGCCCGATAGCACTTCTCCTCAAGGGATTCACTATTAAGACTTTTGAGAAGTTGTTAAGCAAGGCCGGAAGCTTGCAAGAAGAGGCGAAGCAATTAAGTTTTGCCGACAAGACGGACGAGCGTAAGCCGGTGAAGACCTTCGAGAAGAAATCCGGGATCGTTGCAGTTGTTGACAAAGGCAAACAACCGATGCAAATACCACCAGAACGGCCGCAGCAACCACAACAAAATTACCAGCAACCCCGGTCCAGCTATCAGTCGTCTCCGCAGTATGAACAACCGTCCCGTCCGCAACGTACATTGAGGGAGCTTCTGAGCAGAGAATATCCGTTCAAGAATGAAGCAAGCACCAAAGATGTTCCGTAGCTTAATGAAAACTCCAGATTTCCAGCTGCTGGAGCCCAAAAGACCGGAGGAAGTCAACAAGAAAGGTGATCCCAACTTTTGCCCCTACCATCGGATGCTTGGGCACAAGATGTAAGACCGCATTACCTTCAAAAGTTGGCTCAACGACAACCTTCGGAAAGGAAATATAACAATCCCGAAGGAGTACATGAAGGAACCCCGTAAAGGAGGTTCCGTCAATGTTATCTCAACCGATCCCGTCATTCCGATAGATCCCTATGCAACCGACGATGGATGGACTACCGCTCGGACGAGATCTTCGAAGAAGATTTTAGACAACATCCGAACCGCTCGTGCGAGCTTCAATTCGTAGTTCGAGACCCGTTAAGCCGGTACTATCACTCGCGATAGAAGAACCACCTCGACAGAGAAAATCGAAGAGAAGAAGAAAATTGACGAAGAAGAGGGGACCGAGATTCTTAAGGCTGGACTAGGGGCCGCTTATCCTAGGATAGTTGTTTCGATTCGGGGAGAAATCCTCGAACCTCCGATTTTGTATGATTATCCGCTCACTTCGGTGGGATCATATAATGATAAGGGTGATGGCGTTGGCTACGTTTTGACCGTTTCTAACGATTACGTAACTAGCGACAATCCGGGCGTCGATTTCGATACCAACAACAATTCTCAAATCATACAAGATCTCGACGATCAAAATGACGAAGAAGACATCCATCAAGGAGGCTACGAGAGCTCAACAAGCAACGGCTCTATCTCGTGAGTTTCGAGGAGCTCCAGCTTACGATAGAGTTAGAGCCTTCGCATTTTGAAGATAATCCGAAGAGCCCGTCATTCCGATTCGAGAGGAGACACCGACAAACTCAACACTAGATTCGAAGAAATTACGAAGTCAACCTAAGAAATGGAAAAATTCTACCTCCAAGAATGGGTCCAAAAGACAAAGGAAAACAGGTGGTTGTTCAAGAAGAACCAACCCCACGGAAGAAATACCCATTCGAGAAGAAGCCGAGACGCAGGAGAACAAAGTGGACTACAACGTGCTAGCCCATCTTAGGAAACTACCGACAACCGAGCATCTACGATGCTCTCATCTTATCAAAGGAGATGAGAGAAGCTCGATCAAGGCCTTACTCGATCCGGAAATTTGCTTAGCTCAAATGGCCGGAGATTCCTTAGATGAGGTTTGCTCGTTAAAGGAACAGACGAGGTGTTACCTTCACGTACAATGACCTACTACTCGGGACAGCAGATCACAACCGACCATCAGTACATTTCGGCTTACGATCGGGAAGTTTACGCTCTCCGCAGTTTTGGTGGATCCAGGAGCATCAATCAATATAATGAGTCTTCGAACACTAAGCATACTTGGAAATCGATGCTCGCGAGCTCGAGGCCGACAAAATGTTATTAAGAGGATTCAACCGTAAAGGAGAAAGGGCCCTCGGGTCAATAACGCTACCGATGAAGACCGGTGATTTAGCAAAGACAACCGCAAAATTTCATATAATCGATTCGAAACGTCGTTCAACGCTCTATCGGGCCGACCATGGATACATGAAAACAGGATGGTACCATCATCTCTGCACCAGTGCATCAAGTACTACGATGAAGGGGAACAGAGGCATCAAAGGTGACTTACAACCATTCTCCGTACATGAGATTGGAGTCCATGAAGATGCAGCCTTATTATGCACCGCCGAAGAAAACAATCTTCTCCAGAGATACCATAACAAATGAAGCAAAGAAAGTTCGAGACAACGAAGAACCCGAAGTTCTAGTCCACCAGCTCACTCACCACTCCCTTCCGGAGAGATGGTGAAGGTTTCTCCACAACTCGCATCCGAGGTCGAGGCCGGGGACGAGGCCGTGGTAGAGACACTAGGACAATCGGATCGAAGAAACCAGCCATCAATGTTGATTGTGAAGATAGTTCTGAAGAGGAAAAAGAAATCAAGCAAGAAGCAGCAACAATAAGTCGAAAGAAGCCTCAATACAAGATCTCCCTCGAAGATGAAAAGAACGAAGAATACAAATCAATGTACGAGAAGATTAACCACTACGTACATACTATGACCCTAACTCCGATCCATTCTAATAAGATCGAGGGTATGGAGGTCAAAGAGGTACGTAGTGACGGTGCAAAGCCGATCAAATTCTACCGTGGTGCTTCTTCCTCCAAAACTCGAAAATAATGTACAATTCGAAGATGTCACTTCATCAGAATTAATGGAATTACCTTTTGAGTGGTACTCTCCTTGTGTTCAAAATTTAATTCAACGTGGTTTCTTACCTCGACAATGGACAAAAGGCCAATCACAACATTTTGAAAAATTATGGAATAACTCCGGTCGTCCACCCAATTCAAAGCATGGACTCGGATTCGGCACGATAGGGTCGACTGACGATACCGAATTTTGCTTGGTTGTCACTTGCAAATCCAATGAAAACCGCATGGAAACTACAGACGAACTCGAAGATTTACAAATTGGAAACGCTCCACCAGAATTCGAAGAAGAAATCAAATCCACAATAGATGAGTTAATGGAAGTTAACTTAGGTACTAGCGAAGAGCCTAGACCTACCTTTGTTAGCTCCTTACTCAACAAAGAAGACTCCGGAGAAATAATCAAGTTATTAATGGAATTTAAAGACTGTTTTGCTTGGAGCTACGATGAAATGCCGTGATTAGCTCCGGAGGTCGGTACCATAAGCTAGGAGTAGATCCTACTTCGTCCCGATCGACAAGGTCCCGTAAGAATGCGTCCGGAAATCGAACAACAAGTCATAGCCGAAGTTAAAAAGCTAATAGACGCTAAATTTGTCCGCGAAGAACAATACCCGACTTGGCTAGCCAACGTAGTGCCGCCGAAAGAAGAATGGTCGATCGAATTTGTGTGGACTTCGCAGATTTAAACAAGGCATGTCCAAAAGATGAATTCCTCTACCAATTCCAGAATCGATGATCGATATTGCTTCGACACATGAAATATTCTCATTCATGGATGGATCTTCGTGATACAACCAGATAAAAATGGCTCCAGTAAGATGAAAAGCTTACAGCATTCGAACGCCGATCGGAGTATTTTGCTACACAAAGTGATGCCATTCGGATCGAAGAACGCAGGAGCAACCTACCAAAGAGCAATGACAAGAATTTTTGATGATCTCATCCACAATCAAGTCGAATGCTACGTGGACGATGTCGTCATCAAAAGCAAAGTAAAGGAAAACCACTCGTATGATTCGAGAATTGTTTTCGAACGATTAAGACAATTTAACCTTAAGATGAATCCCTTAAAATGCGCCTTCGGCGTCACCTCCGGGAAATTCTTAGGATTCGTTGTCCGACATCGTGGAATTGAAATCGACCGGAGAAGATTAAAGCCATCTTAGAAATGCCGCCTCCCAAAACCTTAAAACAACTACGATCTTTTCAAGGGAAGTCGGCATATCTTCGACGCTTTATCTCAAACCCGTCGGTAGGTGTCAGCCTTTCTCGGCACTAGTTAAAAAGGACGCCAAATTTATTCGGGAAGAGAAATGCCGTAAGGCTTTCGAAGACATTAAACAATATTTAATGACACCTCCCGTCTTAGCAGCCTCTGGCCTCGTGTAGACCGCCGATACTTTACACCGCGGCTCTAGACGACTTCCTCGAGCCCCGTTAGCCTGTGTCAATGATGAGGGTAAAGAAAATGCTCTTTACTACTTAAGCCGTCGTTTACTCCCGACGGAAGTAAGGTATCCCGCAATCGAAAAGCATTGTTTGGCCTCGATCTTCGCCGCTCAAAAGCTCGTGCACTACATGCTTTCTCATAAGGTCAACTTGATTTCGAAGTTTAATCCATCGCAATACTCGATGACTCGTCCAACACTTTCCGGCAGACTTGCCGGATGGTCAATGATATTATTGCAATTCGATATAACTTTCGTGCCTCCGCGTGCCGTAAAGGGACAAGTCTTAGCAGACTTCCTCGCAAAGACACCCTTCGCCGCCGAATCTCCTCTCAATGACGATCCGCCGATGAACAAATAATGAACCTAGAAGACCTCGACGATCGACGTTGGGAATTGTATTTCGACGGAGCATCTTCAAGCACACAAAGACGAAGAATCGCAAGTGATAAGTGCCTCGGAAGGCAGGAATCGGGCTAATCTTTATAACACCGGAGCGGGGATGTTAAGATACTCCTACCACTCGACGTAACCGTGTACAAACAACGAAGCGTAATACGAGGCCCTCATAACGGGACTGGAATTAACTATTCAAATGGGGATAACGTACATCAACATCTACGGGATTCACAGCTAATCATTCAACAGATCGCCGGACAAGACAGAATTCTAAAACCAAGACTCGAACAATACTTCCAAGATGCTCATACAAATTGTTGGAACGGATTCCAAATGTGACAATCTACAAAATTCCTAGAAAAGAGAATGCTTTAGCAGATGCTTTAGCCCGTCTCGCAAAAGAATTTGCCCGTTTGCAAGATGAATCGATGGAAGTGTCGACTCACGGACGTCGAGTCCTATCACAACTCGACATAGACATAATACACAAATCGCAAGAAGAAAAAGAATCAGCTAGCAGCAAGGATGTAAAAACACGAAGATTGGAGACGACCATTGATAGACTACTCCGCAAGCGTGAAAACTACCGGATGATAGGTCGCCGCCCATCGGATCAAGAAAAGAACTCGTCTTACGCATTAATAAACAACACATTATACGAAGGTCTTTCGATCAAATGTGGCTAAGGTGCCTAAGCGGGTTCGAGGCCCGTGAAATTGTTAAAGAGGTGCATTCGTGACTCCGTGGCGCTCACCACCGGGTCCAAAGATGAAGATGAAAATTAAAAGACTAGGGTACTACCGGCCCTCGATGATGACCGACCGCATGAAAATCGCCAAGAGCCGTCACCAATGCCAAGTGCACGGAGTGGTTCTACATCAACCTCCAAATGTGCTACACCCGACAATTGCGTCGTGGCCATTCGAATGTTGGGGCACGTATATAGTGGGTCCGATAGAACCACCATCTTCAAAAGGACATCGTTTCATTCTTAGCATCACAGATTATTTTTCCAAGTGGGCGTGCAGCTCCACTTAGAGAAGTGAAAGCACACCACGTGCTACGCTTTTCAAGAACCAAGTTGTCTACCGTTTCGGAGTGCCGCGCAGATCATCTCGTATACTGGGTCAGCATTCGAAGCACACAAATCAACAATTTTGTCGTGAGACACGGAATCGACCGGCGATACTCGACAATTTACTACCCAAGAGCAAACGGCCTCGCCGAGGCTTTTAATAAAACTCTCGTTCAAATCTTAAAGAAAACCCCGGACGATAATAAGAGAAATTGGCACGAGAAATTGTTAGAAGCCTTGTAGCCTACCGGACAACCTTCGTAACTCCTACTCAAGCTACACCTTACGCTCCGGTGTATGGGTCCGAGGCAAGTGTTACCTTTAGAGGTTCGGCCTTCCTTCACTCGCAATCGCAGCTGCAAACAAGATCACGACGAAGAAAACGCCAGACTACGACTCGAAGAATTAGAAAGCTCGGAAGGGAAAAGACTTGCAGCACGCAACTGAATTTAGAACTATACCAAGCTAAGATGGTTCAAGCCCATGACAAACCGGTCCGCCCAAGAACCTTCAAAGTCGGTGATTTAGTTCTCGTTCTCAAGAGACCTATTCTCGCACACCGCAAGATAGGAGGAAAATTCGAACCCACTTGGAAGGACCGTTTCGTGGTCAAGCAGAGATACTCGTGGAGGTTCCTACCAGCCTAGTGAATCGCCGGGAGAACGACATATGCTTCCAATCAACGGACGATACTTGAAAAAGTATTACGCTACCCGATGTTTCGAAGGAATGAATTCTTCATCCCTAAGAAACACGGCGAAGTAATTACTTGTGATCGGGTCCGAACCCAAAAAATAATAAAATGTGCTAAGATAAATAAAATCATGATAATTAAGTTTTCCTTGTTTTCTTTTTCAAATCAAGATCTCTTTCCGATCTTATCCTACTTCATTCCCGTTAAATTCGAAAATATAAAAAAAAAATCTGAAAAATGACAAACACTAAGTTCACATGAACATTAAATAAACAACAAAATAAAATTTGAACCATTAAAAGATAAACGAAATCAACACAAATCTCAAATTCAATCTTTCCAAATTCCGAATCAAATTTCAATCTTTTCAAACTTCAAAATCAAATTCTATCCTTCCAAACTTCCAAATCAAATCTCAATCAAATTCCAAATCCACTCTCGATCAAATTTCAAATTTGATCTTCCCAAATCTCAAATCAAATTCTCAATCAAAATCCAAATCCAATCTCGATCAGGTTTCAAACTTGATCTTTCAAATTTCAAATCAAATCTTAAATCAAGTTTCAATCGAGTTCAAACTCATCCTTCCAAATTTCCAAATTTCCAAATTCAATCTTTCCAGTGCTTCAAGTCTCAATCAAGTTCAAATTCAATCTCTATCAAATCTCAAATCCGATCTTCTAGATCTCAAATCAAATCTCAATCGAAAACATCAAAATTCAAACTCGTTGAGTCGAGGATTTTACATCCAAGATCGCACCGCTTTAGGATTCTCTTCCTATCGCACCGAAATACATCAAAATTCAAACCTTTTGGGTCGAGGATTTTACATCCAAGACCGCACCGCTTTAGGATTCTCTTCCTATCGCACCGAAATACATCAAAATTCAAACTCGTCGAGTCGAGGATTTTACATCCAAGACCGCATCGCTTTAGGATTCTCTTCCTATCGCACCGAAATACATCAAAATTCAAACCTTTTGAGTCGAGGATTTTACATCCAAGACCGCACCGCTTTAGGATTCTCTTCCTATCAGACCGAAATACATCAAAATTCAAAACTTTTGGGTCGAGGATTTTACATCCAAGACCGCACCGCTTTAGGATTCTCTTCCTATCGCACCGAAATACATCAAAATTCAAACCTTTTGGGTCGAGGATTTTACATCCAAGATCGCACCGCTTTAGGATTCTCTTCCTATCGCACCGAAATACATCAAAATTCAAATCTTTTGGGTCGAGGATTTTACATCCAAGACCGCACCGCTTTAGGATTCTCTTCCTATCGCACCGAAATACATCAAAATTCAAAACTTTTGGGTCGAGGATTTTACATCCAAGACCGCACTCGCTTTAGGATTCTCTTCCTATCGCACCGAAATACATCAAAATTCAAACCTTTTGGGTCGAGGATTTTACATCCAAGACCGCACTCGCTTTAGGATTCTCTTCCTATCGCACCGAAATACATCAAAATTTAACCTTTCGGGTCGAGGATTTTACATCCGAGACCGCATCGCTTTAGGATCTTTTCCCTATCGCAATGAAATACATCACATCAAAATCAAACTCTCGAGGTTAAGGATTTTACATCCAACACCGCTTTGCTTCCGAGATATCTTCTCATTGCAACGATTCGATCTAATCAATTCAATTTTCTTTCGAGGTCGAAGATGTTACATCTAAAACCTCAAAATTCCAATTTTCATTTCAAATCAAATCCCTCAAATTAATTTCGACAAACTTCAATCTAAATCGAAACTCCAAACTAAAATTTAAACTCACACATCAAAACATAAATTGAAACAAAATAAAATCTAAATCAAAATTCCTCGCATCATGTGATTTGGGATTTACCTCCTTTTCCTTTCCCTGCCGAGAGTTCAAGAATCTCCAGCTCCGGAGATATACTTGACACTCCCCAGCTAGAACTCTTTCTACTTCGTCCTAAGTTCGTCACTGGACATCCGTGTTGGTTTTGTTGATCGCTTCGGTCAACACCAATACGCGCGGTGTGCTCCGTCACTCACCACACCTATCGGGGTCCATTTGTTGACCTCATTTTTGATGAGGTCTTCCTTTTCTTCTTTTAATGCTAGGATCTAGCCTTCAGCTTTTCCTTCGACTATCTTAGAGGACTAGAATCGGGACCCGCCTTTTAGAAATTCAAACCACTTCTAAACTCCCCGCAAACTCCACAAACTCGACTATAGACCCCTAATCACCTGGAGGGTCGAAATCAAATATGGAAGTTTAAAGGATGAGTTCCTATGGGACTCTTCGGCCTTAGACCGCCCTCAGGCGCCCGGTCTCAGTGAAGGGGCCGACATACACTACACTTACACACTACATTTCCACACACTTCCTAAAACCACACCCATACCCAACTTGACCTCCCGACTCATGTAGGTGATTCACATGGATGGTCCTTAACCCCTAAGCCCTCGGCAAGAGGGTTAGTGAACAACATAAATAACGCCCAAATGAGTCCTTTCATGGCTCATATGGGCTTGAAATGGCTTCATGGCTCAACCAAAATGATTTCACCCCACCCAAATTCACCCAATCTTCAATTTCCCAAATTTTCAATTTTTGACCCCCGGACCCTACACCTACTAAACCTACCCAAAACCCTCGAATTACCCAAATTTTCGCAAAATCTCCAAATTACCTAAAATTTTCCAAAATCAATCCCAAACACCTCCACATCACTCAAATTGATCATCCATACCCAAAAATACCAAAAATTCCAAAAATACCCCCCAATACCCTCCAAATACCCAAAATACCCTTCTTGGCCTAAAAATCCAAAAATTCAGAAAATTCCCAGAAAATTCCAGAAAATCCTAAATATTCCTAATTTCATTTTGTCCAACTACACCATGGGCCAATTTTGTCAATTTACCCTACTTTTGTCAAAACCCCCAAATCGACCCATTTTAACCCAAAGTGAACCCAATGTTAAACCAAACCTACCCAATTGACCCCAATTTTGGTCCAATTCAATTCTAAACTTCAATTCAACATTCCCAATACCAATTTAGACCAAATCCAAGTCCAATTTGATTGACATTTGGATCCAATTTCACTTTGGGCCTTAAAGCCCAAATTTGGACCCATGACCCAAACTTAGCCCAAACTAACCCAATTCAACTCCAATTAACCCCAAATCTTTTCTAAACCTTCCTTAACATCCTCATAAACAAAACACTAACATGATTTGCCCAAGATTTTGACCCAAACCCCACTCAAATTCAACCCAAAATCAAAAAGCCCAATTTCGACCTAAACCCAAATCTAACCCAAATAGGCCCAAACCTCAAAATTAAAACCCAACCAAAGCCAAAACCTCTTTGAAACATTCCCATAAACATTTCTTAATATTTATTTTACATCAATTTCAACCCTAGCCCAACATTGGCCCAAGTTAGCCCAATTTGACTCTACATCGGCCCATTTACCAAATAAACCCAAATTCAACCCAATTCAAACCCAAACCACCTTAAATCTATTTCAAGTTATTCATGAAACATCCCTAAACCAAAACCAACAACTATTTGGCCCAAACTTCTACAAAAATTCCCATCCATGAACACATCCTTAAACTTAAAAGCCCACTTCCCTTAAACCTTCTTAAAAGCCCATTTCCTTCAAAATTCAAAAGCCCAAATCTACCCTAAAGCCCACATGACATCTCCATTTGTCATTCATTTAATTAAATCCATTACCTAAGTCCTAAAATCATCATTGAATTATCCCAAATGAAGTTTCATACAAGTTTCCATCAAAACATCCAAAATTCTTAAAACCCTTTTCATGAAACAAATCAACCTTTTCCCAAGCCAAATGAAGCCATGAACAAGCCATTCTCAAGCCACATGAAGCCATGAGGGCTTTGACTTGTCATTAGTCCATTTATGGCAAGAAGAGGGGGTTCTTTCTTAAACCTCCTTTAACCCTTTTACCTTAATCATGTCACACACTAAACCATGTTTAGCCACCTCATCATGGATGGAGACTTCACCATTCCTTCTAAGCCGACCTAAATGATTCCCTCAACTCAAAATCGAGCTTGGAAGGGTGCACCAAGCCCAAAATGGTGGGTTGACCCAAACCAAGCCAAAGTGAGCCTTCTCCCATTCCATTTAAATCAAACTCCTTTACACATGTCAAACCTCAATCGCCTACACTAAACCCCACTCCCGACCCACCCGACCAAGATGGTGACCATCGCTCGGCCGGCCGGCCACCATGCCGCCGGAAAACACCATGGCCGAGAGCTCACATGTGAGCCAACATTGAAATTCTCACTCGCCGAGCCGCCCCATGCCTAGTGGTCACCATGGCCGATCTTCTCCTCACCGCAGTAGCAGCTGATCCCAAGCCCTAACTCCCTCTGAGAGGCCTTCCACCCTCTCCTATTTAAACTCCACCCCTCTCGGCCATGAAAGGAGCTGAGCACAAACCTTGCCGAAACTCTGCCAAAATTGTTCCAGACCCTTCTCCACCCTTAGAGCAGTTGATCCCCAGCGTCAATTCGCCCTAATCCCCACCGATAAAATCCAATTTCCCAACTCGAAATTCCACCCAAAACCAGGACACTTCTCCACAGTGAGCCAATTCCCAAATCGATCGGCTCTACACCTTCACCGTACCAAGGGAAGGTGTCCACCACTAAAAGCCCCATCTCCAAGTCACCCAGCTTGCTCCAACCTCCAAGCTTTGTGATCGGGCTTGGTCGAAATCATATCCGGACAATTCACCGCACTCGTGAGACTTCATCCTGAGCTCGCGGGACCCAATCGAAGGTGCAACAACTCTCGTATCGAAGCCACACTTCTCCGAGCCAAGGTATGAGCTAACTCTTCATCCCGAGCTTCCGAAGATTCTTCATTTCGAATGCCTTAGTTTCAATGCATGTTAGCCGTATAGATGTATTCGTCTCTTCAAGACGAATCCATAGAGCATAAGAACATGAAAATCCATCGAGAATCGAGTGAGATCTTAGGGATTTAGTGCGGACGGCTCTCGGCGAGAACACTTGGGGACGATGAACGGATGCCGTCCATTCGATACACGCGCGCACGGACGGCCAGGATTGCGTCGGACCGTGAGACGGTACGAGAACCGCGGGGCCCGGCCGCCGACTCGTGGCGGCGTCGAACGGGAGCGCGACGCGCGTGCGTTCGGAGCCGCCGAGGTTTCGCCGGCGCCGCGTGGATAAATAGAAAATTAGGGTATTTTCTTATTTATTTAATTCCCTAAACTTCAAAAATCCATATCTTTGTGTAGAAAAATCACAAAAATAAAATAAAAATACCCCTCGCTCAAGTGAACGGAGGAGAATAATGTGGAAAAGAAATCATTTAATTTAATTAAGTATTTTATTTTTTATGATTTATTTACTCTCTGCATACATTTAATTCTCCATGCATGTATACAATTCACCATGGCATGAGACCATAGTGCTTTTAAGCTCTCCGAACTCGGAACATTCCCCGAATTTTCCAAGGTCGTAGGCCATCTCTCGTGAAAAGTTATTTATTTTTCAAATGCATGTCGTTGTTTTCGAGTATTTTAATTCCAAAAATTAGCATGTTGTGAAATAAATTCTAGAAATATTTGGTGATGTTCCTTACGACCAGAGAACCCTAGGAAAAATAGGACTTGAGTTAATTCACTCGCATTAACCCTAATCGGCTTAAACACCCAAAATAGGTCTTTAATTAATTAGAGTTAACCAGGTATCAAATTGACTTGAAATCAATTCTCCACTGACCTTTAGGATCAGAGGAATCCACCATAAAAATTTGAGGTCAATTGGACTTGGTTAGCCCCACTAATCGGGTTGATTAAGCCACTTAGCCATTTTAAACTTTAAAAATTCATAACTTTTAAAATACTTTTTAAAAATTCACCAAATTGGTTTTGGAGCCTCTCTGATATCAGGGGAACCTAAGAAAATTAAAATTTCAATTTTCTAAAAAAGTTGATTTTTAATAATATTTTAATATTTTTAATAATTAAAAAATAATAAAAATCACAAAAATAATAAAATTCACCAAAATGTCACATTTTTAATTTTAATCACTTAGGAACAAATCCCACATTTTTCCTAAGTCTATTTAGTGAGATATTAAATTTTAAAGCCCTAGGGTAATTTTAAAATTAAAAAAAAATGTATTTTCTAGCATTTTCACTAAAATAATTATTATAAATCATAGAAAAATCAGAAAATTGCAAAATTTGATTCTCTGGTTTCCTTGATATCAGAGAGATTTTTGAAAAATATAAAATCCATTTTTCAACATTTATTTTATTTTTAAATTAATTAACACTCCAAAACTCAAAATAATTATAATAAAAATAATATAATTCAAAAAATCACCAAAATTGGTCCAAGTGCTTCTCTGGTCATTAGGAATGTCCCCTAATTTTCTTAAGGACAGAAACTTTCTTTTGGTCATGTTATCAAATTTTCCTTGAAAATCTCTATTTTCCACCAAAAATAATTATATAAATAAATTAAATACAGAAAAATCACATTTTCTCCTCTCATGTCTTTATTGACATATGAGTGAAGTCACATAAAAATTTCAGGTTCATTTGAATTCAATTTAATGAGTTATGAAATTATTAAGCTTAAAGGGTAAAATGGTAATTAATCTTTAATCCTTAATTAAAACTTTAGGTTTAATAAAAAATCAACAAGTAAAATATTTGATCCTAATCTGATTTGGATAATTGAAATTTAAATAATTAAAGGGTAGAAACCCATTAAATAATTTTAAAATGATTAAACTTTAATTAAATAATAGATTAAATTTGGAAGAATAATAAAATCGAATTATTAAAATAAGGGATCTTTATTAGGAAGAGATTTATTCTTTAATTTAAAAATCCCTAAATTAATTATATCAACTAATACTCAATTTTTAATTAAAATGATAACTCAAATTTAAAATATTAAAAGACTTAATTAAATTATTAAAATCTTTTGAAATTTCAATTAAAATTAAAAATAAAGTAAATTAAAGATAAATTAAATTAAGATTAAATTAAATTTAATAATTAAATTAAATTAAATTAAACAATTAAATTAAATTAATTAAAATTAAATTAAATTAAATTAAACAATTAAATTAAATTAATTAAAATTAAATTAAATTAAATTAAACAATTAAATTAAATTAAATTAAATAATTAAATTAAATTAAATTAAATAATTAAATTAAATTAAATTAAAAAAATTAAATTAAATTAAATAAAATTAAATTAAATAATTAAATTAAAGTTAAATCAAATCAAATTAATTAAACACCAAATCAAATTAAATTAACTATGTTAAACTAAATTAAAACTCAATTAAATTAAGTTAAATTAAATATAACATCACCTAAGACATAAAAGAAATTAAATATAAAACAACTTCAACACTATTCCAAATTTAAACTCTTTAACTTAAATCAAATCATTCGAATACTAATTTACCCTCGAAAGCTTTGATTATTATAACTCCTAAATGAAACATTAAATGAAGTGTTACTTCACTCATGTGATATTCAAATGTCCTAGTTAATCGAGCAAGTTAACAAGACTTGAAAACCTCGGACGATCGATTCATTTATATAATTAAATTCATTTGGACTTAAAATAATCCTAGAAATATTGAAAAGATGTTTAAGATCCTTCTTAAGCACTTCCTCAATATGATAGGATATTTATAAGAACAATCGAATTCGATTATTCTTCGATGAAGAAAATCGTCCTTAAACCAAAACCCAAAGAACCTAGACGTCATAGGAGATGACTAGCTATAGGATTAGTGAATTTGGTAGAAAACCATAACCTTTCCTTAGCTTTACCTAGAACTCGCTTAAATATTCTAATTGTGTTTTAAGTGCAACTTGGGATGACTGGAAGACCCTCCAGGTACGCTTTTATTTTATTGCAATTTACTTTCTTGCAATTTACTTTCTTGCAATTTACTTTATCGCAAATGCATTTTACTTTTCTGCATGATAAAACAACAATGTTACATGAAAACCCACACCTTTAGGATAACCCTAAAACCGAAACCAAAACTAAGTTAAAAGTCATTGCAAGATAAAATTCACCGCCACAACATTTAAAAATATAAAACAACTCAAAATTTAATCACAAAACGTAACACAAAACTACAATTACAACTAAATTAAAACGTCCCGTTGGATGATCGGGAATACCTCTGATGATGTAACCTACGTGTTGCTAACTGGATTTCCCACTGCCTAAATGAAAGTGTGGAACTCATTCAACTGAGTTTAGCAAATTCATCCGGACTAAGTGAATCCGATAAAAATAATGATGCCGGAAGGATGGAACCATGGGATCTTAACCGGTGTCGTTATAATCAACTTTAAGATTTGTTTTAAATAAAACATAAAAAACACCCGAAATTAAGATTTTCTCTAAACCAAAACACTTTTCTCAACTCCCGATTTATGGTTTCTAAAACTAAACCTCTGCAACAACAAGGAGCTCGGAGCATGGTAGGCAAGACGACCATCGTCATCAAGAAAACCCGAGTCTACTTCAAAGAAACTTTCCTAGAATTAAAACAACCAAGCCATAGGACTTCGAGGTAGCTTCGCCTAGTGCAACATAAATCCTCAACTCTTCGTTAGTGCATTTGCATTGCAAATTAAGCCCTAACCGGTCTTAGGATTCCGAGGTAAGTCGTCCGATACGACAATAAACCCTCACATCTTCTGAGCTATTTGTTTGATTTTATCATACAAATATAAGCCCTAATTAATTGAAATCGCAAGATTGAAATATCAAATAAACATTAGGACTTTCCTAAATTCAAACCAAACAATAGGATAGTCGGAAATTATCGAAGTTCACTTCGAATCAGTTGATTTCTCCTACCTTTCTTCCTTTGGATTCACAAAACAAAATGTTCCAAAAATTTGATCCATTCCCTATCGAAACTTCAAAATTCAATCTTAAAACCTTAAACTTTCAAATTCTTGAGAGCGTAATCATCGATTATTATCGAGAGTTTTCTTAGGTGATTCCCGTCACTTAAGATGTAATTAACTATAGGGCTTGCCCTTATAGGGAATTTTAAAGAACCTGAGTAATATAAACCCCGTTTAATGTTTTCATATTAAGCATGGAAACTTGTTCAGCTTATAAAATTGGTTCGCAGCATCAAACGGATGTCACTAATCTTCTAGTTTATTTAATCAAGCCCCACCATCAAGTGACGGTGTCTATCCTTAGTGATAGATACACGGCTTGTGGTGCGGTGCTCGTTTATATAAACTATTCGGGATGCGAGGTCGGTTTAATCTCATATCTTAAAACTTTCAAATTTAAAAATTATTTTCAAAATCAAATACTACTTTTCAAATTATTTATTTTAATTAAATTAAAAATTCGCCGACAGATTTCTGTTAGGCGACCCCTCTTCAAAATAAAACACGACCTAAAAATATGCCGACAAAGCTGATTAAAAATAATCTGCTGATAAGCTAGGTGCGGTAGCTATTACAAATTTTTATTTTTTTGAAAAAGCCAGACTGCAGACAGAAAGCTCCCACCGCACCTAGATAGATGAGGTGTGAAAACGTTGTTTTCAACGTTTTGAAAACGCATAAGCTGCCAAAACGTTGTTTACCCAAACAGGCCCGGTGCGTTTTCAAAATGCTACCGCACCAAATAAGCTGCCTCAAATGGACCCTAAGTTTTAAATGCTATTTTAAAATAAGACATCATATTTTATCGATCATCGACTGTATGTTACTAAAATTTTGACAATTGAATTATTAACGACGATAATGATCAATTCTTGTGTTAGAGTGATCAATATTGTTGAGAATTTATTTCTCCTATAAAGCTAAGTTTCATAGATTTATTTTAAATTTTGACAAAAATCTAATATGTCACCATTGAATTTTAAGTTAGTAATTAAAAAAAAAAAAAATTTATATCATCTCCCCCGAAATGGAACACTGATCGAAGGATCAATCCCTCTTACATTTTTGAAAGAATTAAACATTTATACCTTTTGAAGATTACCTTTTTTTTTTTAGATATATGACTAAGTATAAGAGCATGTAATAAAGGTTAGTATTTATATGAACAAAAAGTTTTACTAATTTCAACCAAATGAATTGCTACAATTGCATTCCTCTCCCCACCATCACTTTAAAATCAGCCAAAAAAGCCCTATAACCATAATTAATTAATTAATAAAAAACCTATGATATCATTGCCATGCACTAACCACAAAATTCCTACACCCTTTTCGAGCCAATATAGACCAATCAATCATCAATTATTCTTTATTTCCAACAAAGGGAACAAGTTATTGTCCTCTCCCCTTTATAAAATTCTGAAGTAATCTTCCTCCATTGCTGGAAGATTAGCTTTCAATTACACGAAATATCACAATGAAAAGAAGCACATTCATGTACAATTAATGGAGTATATGTGCGCTAATTAGCGACACTAATACTCCCATAAAAATCTGGAATTGAGCTCATCCGTCCACAACGAAACCCAACTCGCACTGCAATCAATGATGTCGGGGAGGTCGAGAAATGCGGCGTCTTCATCGCTGGAGGACGGCGGAGTGGCCGGAGGAGTTGACTGTTTGGGGATTGGTGGTTGGTGGTAGGTGAAAGCAGCCGCCTTTGCGGCGGCGGCTTGGATGTCCTTAGGTGAAGTGGTGGCGGGGCGAGGGAATTCGGCGGCGAGATGAGGGAAATTGAGTTGAGCGGATTGGCCTTTGATGGTGAGGGAAGCGACGTCGTGGGCGCGCGCGGCCATCTCGGCCGTGGGGAAAGTGCCGAGCCAGATGCGCGATTTCTTCTTCGGCTCCCGGATTTCGGAAACCCATTTGCCCCAGTTGCGCATCCGCACGCCGCGGTATTTCGGCTGCTTGAGATCTCTGTTTCGCTTCTTGGTTTGGAGGAAGGTGTCGTCGGGCTTTGGGGTGGAGGAGGAGGAGGAGGAGGAGGAGGAGGAGGAGGAGGAGGAGGAGTGGGATTGATTAGAGAGGGATTGGTCCATGGGGATTAGTGGAGGAGGAGGGAGGTGATGGAAGGGGGGGTTTTAAGAGTGGGAGCAGGGGTGGGACGAAGGGAGGGGAAGAATTATGAAAGTGAGATTAATTGAGAAGGAAAAATAAATTCCGCCAGATCACATGGCATTGCTCGCGGACAGATTGATTAGTTTTAAGTAAGGGTTGACTGGTAATCGGAAGATGGGGTTTTACTTTTTAGTGATAAAATTCTTTTTTTTTTAATAAATAAATGTGTCATATTTTTAAAATTTTAAAAAAAATGAAATATTTAAAAATATATACAAGTGAGGAAATTTACGTTGGTGAAATAGGCAAATGTTTGGGTAGTTCGGCTGGGCTACAATTGTTATGCTTTTATGTATGTGTTGTACGAGATGTTACATCAAAACTGCGCACGTATAGCTACGTGCGGAGTCTGATCTTAGCCGCACATCAACCTTTTTTTTTTGTTAAATAAAAAATTATAGTGGGATCCACTCCCATATATTCTTCAGTGAGTGTGAGGTTGATGTGTGGCTGAGATCAGACTCTGCCCTTAGCTTTACGTGCAGAGTCCTGATATAATAATTTTTCCAAACTCAACATCATAAATGAATATCATAAATTTTTAGAAAGTTAGAAGTCCAAAACATTGGGTAAAAAATTATACATCACTTAAGACGGATGAACATGAAAATTAAGATTAAAATTAAA
Source organism: Papilionanthe hookeriana x Papilionanthe teres (assembly GCA_022702705.1). Lineage (NCBI taxonomy): Eukaryota > Viridiplantae > Streptophyta > Magnoliopsida > Asparagales > Orchidaceae > Papilionanthe > Papilionanthe hookeriana x Papilionanthe teres. The sequence continues at coordinate 48,603,189 of CM040428.1, read as the reverse complement.
ATTGCAACGAGTAATGTTATCGTATTATTATTTTTAATGCGAAAATGATTTTAGTCAATTGAAAAATTTTAGTTATGAAGCTACTCTTTGGACTGCTCAAAGCCGTTAGTCCATCTAAAAAAGTTACAATTATCAATTGATCTATTTTTTGAATACCTATTAAATCTTCTCTTAGAGCTAGTTCTTTGTCGTGAAAGATACAACATTGCAAAGCACAACTATAGTACACAATTTAAGAGATAATAGATGTCAATGAACTTGTTGAGAAATTTAGGGCAAAGAAAATGCAAATCGACACAAATCCAAAGAACACAAAAATTTAACAGGATTCCGCAAAGATGTCTATGTCATCGGGAGCAGAGCAACGGTTTTCTTTTCAATTTCAAAAAATTGTACAAGTCACCCTTGAGGGTCACAAATATGTATATATATAGCTCTGGTGTACAATATGTAATTACAAAATTACCCATGTACCGTACCGCAGGGAAGTTGCCCCTGCACCCCCAACTCACGTAACGTAACTCCTCATATTGGACATATACTTCTGCTCCACTGGCTCGCTCCGTTTTCGCTCATATTTGACATGAATAGTTAAAAGAAAAATAACGGCCTCATAGTTGATATAGAGTAAAATAAGCTGCCAATATAAGAAGGCAAAGGACCCATAAAAAGAAGAGGATTTTGATTATCTTAAAGCGCTCAAGACAAAACTCATATGTGCAAAAGCATAGGAGCGAAAAAATCATTCAGAAGGACCACTAAAGTCATATACTCAAAAAGAATAGGTTATTGACTGCCTTAAAGCCCTTAATGCCCACCTCATATATGTCGAAATGCATAGCAACATACATACCATAGAAAAGTACCCAAAAGGTTTCAATCTCCTTCACGAAAGAAACAAAAATCCAATAATGATCAAGACTTGCTAAAGCATGAACACATTTATTTATGACGATGCTCCTACCATCAATTTCAATTATATATATATATATATATATATATATATATATATATATATATATATATATATATATATATATATATATATATATATATATTCTTTTTTTGTTTTTTATTTTATTTTATTTTTCTATGTATATATTCATATCTAGCAAAAATAAAGACCAATATAGAAAAAAACACTAGAAAGACCACCACATCCCCAACAAAATTAGCAATCGCTAAAGAGAAGATACGCAAGGAAAGGATCTAGACTCCTACATCCCTAACAAAAAATAACATCAACTGATCAATCTATTGATCTTCAAAGACATGCAAAAATCACCTTAAACACGAGTTAATAATAACATGACCGTAGAACAATATAAGCGCTCAAAATACTTTGCAAAATCCATAGAAACACCCTAAAGAATGAAATTGCCATAAAAATCACAACATATATGACGATAGTCTAGGGAGATTACCTTGAAATTAGGGGGATCAAATATCCTTACCTAAGTAGATAATAAAACAACCACAAAACTACAAATAAACTATAGATGCATCCGAAAGAATAAAAATGTCATAAAAGGCACACAACATAAGATGATAGTTGTGAGAGAAGGCCTCAAAACAAATGGGTTTGAATACCTTTGAGTAATAACACAAGCAAACAATAAGACGAATTGAAACAGCGGGGGATCAGATCGAAACTAGGGAAGATTAATGAGATATCAGTGTTAAGAGAGTCGGAAGGAGAAGATCTTGAAACTACGAACTGTGGTAAGAGAAAAAAGTTCACAAAACACTCTCTCTTGAGTCCCCGTTTTTCGAAAAGACGTCACTGAATGTTGCCACAAACATTCGGCGAGACAACGTACCAAACAAACCCTAAATAAATATTTTGAGATGCTTTGATGGTATTTTATGCATAGAAGAGGGTTTCACATTACTTATTATTATTATTTTTTACTTTTGTAAAAGTTAATTAAAATTTTATTTCATTTTTGTGCTTCCCCTATTTTTTTTTCTTCATCAAGAAATGGAGCATCCTTTAAGTGCTTAAAGTTCCTTCGAAATTAAATTGTAGTAAAAAATGCTAAAAATCGATCAAATCTAAAACTGAATTTCACTAATTTCATTAAATATTAATAAGGTTTTTCAACATTAAATAAATAAATTTCAAAAGAACAATATGAATAATATTTATTGAAATTGTTTAAGTTATAAAATTTAGTAAATATAATTGATATTTTTCTTGATATATATTATTTAACTCGAAGATTATGCATCTCATCATTAAATTTATTTATATTTTGGTTCATCTAAAATTGTACCAAATTGTTCAAATCAAAATTCAGTTTAATAAATAGTTTGATCGGTTCAATTTTGTGAATTTATTAATTAAAATCTATTTATTTAAACTAATTTGTAAACCTAAAATTGTACAAAATACACATTTCTTAGCTATTTAGATATCCAACCCTTAAAGTTTAATGTTTACATTTATAATACATTAATATTAAACTTCTATCCATAAAAATATATATTTCACTATTAAAAATTAGGGACAACAATAATTTTATATTATGTCAAATATTTGAGTGATTATATATATAAATATAAAAAATTAAGCCTTAGATATTTAAATATATAAAAATCATACGATTTGCATGTAAAAGTCCCAATACACAAATGACTATATATTTATCACAAAATTGTAAGACATTTCATATTGGTGCTCTTCATAATAATAATAATATTTATTATTTACATACAAGGGATAGTTACATACAGGCCGCAAGAAACATTGCTATTTACATATGAAACCGATATATTTATAATGTATTTGATAAAAATGAAAAATATGAGTTTGGATTTTATCATGACTTTTAATATTTACGCAAGAATTTGAAAAATAAGGACGAAAGAGAGGGCTTGATTTGTAAATAGTAATATTTTGGATGCCCCTGATAAAAAAAAAAAGTTAAGTTAAATGGGTCATAGAAATTGCATTAATTACAGTTGACATCATTTATGTAAAATGAACAATTGAAAGGATTGGCGAAGGAGCCAGATTGTGCAAATGATTGGGAAAAAAGAACAGAGAAATACAGTATGGAAGGGTACAGTGGCCGCCGGTGTTTTCCATGTGTTTCTGATTGCGTTAAGCGTTTTAATGAGTTTAGTCATGTGCTTCCCACCGCACTTTTTGGTGAAAGGTCTTCCATCATGAGTGTTCAATTTAAATTTTTAATTGACTGATTGATTTTTGTTGCATTTGGAATTTGAAGTACAGTGAAAATTTATCGAGTGATAAGTGCGCCTTACTGTAATATATATATTGTTTAAAAGATGTGGGGCTCGCTTACCACGTGACAGGTTTTCACTGGGCTTCAGATGCAACTTTGCGTCCGGAGTCCTGATACAAAAAGTTTTTAATTTAATGTCTTAGGATTGGAAGATGATTCACTGCATGCATAGATAAATAAGAAGTGATTTGGAAGAGACGTCTTGATTTTTTACGTGAAAATTTCTGAAAAGAAATAAAAATCAGGTCATCGTAGATGTACAATATTAGTTCAATGATAATAGTATGTTCAAATATATTAAAATTCGCATAATTATGTTCGAGCTCATTGTCGAGGACATTTAATTAACAACAACAGTACAGTAGCAGTGAAAGTAAGCGTATATAAACATTGGGCATCCCACCTCTCTTAAGAGCTCTTTTGGGAGTGTGACATTGTGCTCGAACTCGATTAATCAAGTAACTTGATTAATATACACCTCAACTTGAGAGTAAAAATTATTTGGCATATGATTATTGATGTAATTTAAAAAATTAATAATAATATAGGCATTTCATGTTTGGTGTCTCCACCCTAGCCCTACTATTTTGGCCCCGCATGAATTAAATCTTGTACGAATTTTGATTTAATTAAAATTGAACAAAATAAAAGAAAGATCTATATTTTCGATAGGATTTAGGTGAACTTTGGTTGGCTCAATTCGGTTATTTGGTGCGTGGAACAAAATTGTCCGGTTAAATCAATCCATCAATCAAAATCATCATCGGATGCATGCATCTCCACCATTACTATCATATGAAATATATGTTTTAAAGTGGGTGTGAAGTCTTTTAATGATGATTATAGTTATTATTTTTATATTCTTGTTGGATCCTAATTTGTGTTCTAGGAATGAAGTCCCGAGAGTTGGAGCTGGATGGATGAGAAAAGGAATAGAGAGTAGAGCGAGTTTGAAATTTACTTTTGAAGGAATAAGAAGAGGATTCCTGCTATTCGTCTTTCTGCCCGCTATATTACATGGATGTATTTGTACAGTTACAACATGGATATGACAGTTATGGAAACCGTCTTTAATAAATTTACTACAACAATTAACTGTAGGTTTATACCATATTTGGAATGCAATACTGCGACAAATGATTCGTTAGATGTCTTTGGTTCGGTTGACCTGAGTGATCGGTTGCGAGATTGTCGTTTGGTTCGGACGCGGGGTTAGTTGGTCGAACGTGATCGGTTGGCTTTTTTCTTCGAGCGAGTCTTGGTTCATTTGCAGTACGGCTTGAGTCTTACATGGCTTGTGTCTCGTCTGACTGGTCGATCCGTCGTCTCGCTCGAATCTCCCAATGTCAAAATATACAGGGCATCCGATGAGACTCGCTGTCGGGATGATTTACGCCTCAATTTAGCGTGATCATGTCACTACCGAGCGGGAAACCATCTTCAGAGCTTGAATCTAACATGGGTTTGGAGACACGACTTTTCATGCTCGGCCCTGGATCATCAATTGATAGTTTACATTAAAGGGAAGCTTTTAATCTTGGTCATTTGTTCTCTTTGAAATTTGTGCCAGTATTTTTTGTGCATACATACTAGTTCCCTAAGTTTTTTTGTTCCTTCATAGTGAGAACTACAATAAAGATAGAAAAACTATTAGCATTGAATTTATTTATTGATTGAACACTTGACTTCCCTTTGAATTTTGTGCCTCATGTGCTTTATAAATATGCATGAACTGAGTTTCGTATCATTTGTCATCAGTTTCTCTTTTTACACCTACAATGCATTATGGTTTTAGGTACGAAACAAATCAACATGGATCCTCGGAGATTGGCAAAGGCATGGTTTTAGATTATCTCTTCTGTAAAGAGGAAGAAAGTGGCAACAAACGAAAAATGGGTGAGGCCCTAGTCCAACTGGTCGACATTGTTTACTCATATGATGATGATGAGGGCCAGTCGCTAAAGAGGCATTACCTGGGGGGCCTTAATTTTGATATGGGCATAAGTCTTGAGGGCCAGCAAGTTCTTTTGGCTAAGGGGAGTGGTAAGGAACGGTCGTCACGATCCTTCCTCAACCACTGCCACAGGAATGTGAGGATGCCTAAGCGCCAAAGGGAGAGAAGGCCTTTAAGACTCTCTCTTTCATGGAAAGATTTATGGATGAGTTGGCTAGGTCCGAGAATTGCCATAACGGTGGGTTGTCAAAAGATGTTGTGAAGTCCGCCCCTACAATGGTGGTTGGTCAGCAGGTTGAAGATGTGGGGCTCATGCCACTGTAGACCACGACAATTCATCAACTGCCTGATCCCTTGTCCATGGTAGATCTTCAGCTGAGAAGTTCCATCCCCTGAGATCACAGAGTAACAGGCAGGTGGAATCAAACTGTTAGCGGAGTCGGTCGACCACCGAGAGTTCAGCTGCAGAAGTTGTCTGTTAGCTTGGATGTTGAAGTAGAGGTTCTGCGGATGGAGCTCTTTGCTTTTTGAGGCAGGATAAACGATGTGATGTGCTAGTGCGGAGGTGCTCTACGAGTTGTTGATCTAGTGAAGTTCAATCAAGAAGCTGATCAGGTGGATCATATTAGGTTAGGTGGAGAGATGGTTCCCCGGAAGTTGAGGTGGCATGGCCCCTCGAGGGTCTTAGTGGACCCATTATAAAAGACTTCATTGAGGCATGCAATAATGTTATTCACAGTCCAATGACATTTTCACAAACATTGAAAATTTTTTTGGTATGACACATATGTGATGCTTTGTTTTACGGGCCCGCCGTATAAATAGGAGAAGGGGCTGTTATTTTTTACTTTATACGCTTTTAGTTCTTTATTTTCCTTTGGTCTTCTCTTTTTCCCTAATCTCTCAGTTGCTTTTGCTTTTGCCTTGTGAGAAGGCTCTCAAATACTCCCCCACCTTGTTCAGTTCCGCCAAGGGCATTGGTCCTTCGTTGCTGATGTAGAGCGAGGTAAGAGATGTGTAAGTAAAGTATGTTCTTGATGACAACATTGGCCTTTAGAAGTTGCTCGAATTGGTATAGGCGACAAATCTTTTGGAGACCTGGTCTTCTATTGAGACCAATTCAAACATGGCCTCTGGTTACCTATTTCGCGAGCTTTGGAGCGTCTTCAACATGTACGGTGTTATACCGGTATAAGTAATGTTAAGCTCCATAGCTGCGATAATGACTTTTGTTTTTTTTGTTGGCGAGAGAATCTTGTGTGGTCAATCTACCTCTTTAGGTGTGTTTTTTTTTCTCGTTAAAGGTTGATAGGGAGGGCTATGCTATGTTTTTGGTGAGCGAGGAGCTCCACTTGGTGGGAGTGGATAATAAAATAAATTACTGGAAGAAGCAGTTCTTGGCTTGTTCATAAGGGATTCATACTTAGCCATTAGGGTGCATGGTATCCAAATCAAGGTCTCTTCCGGAGAACAAGATCGTTGCGTTGTAGATGTTGACTGGTTGTCACCTCTCGGTTCCACGATACAATGTCAAGACAATGGCTACCCATGTGTTGACGGAAAAGATGACGGAGGAGCAGTGGCTGACTTAGACATTGTTGAGGAGGTCTGAACGAAGGCGGCAAGTGAAAAGTTGGCCTCCAATAGTTAGAAGCATAAATGTCTTATGGAGCCAGGTAATCTTATAGGAGACAAGGACCTGCCAACTCGTAGCGTGACCTTGGGATACCTTATTTCTAAGACTGTTCATATCATTGTTATTCAAGATAAGCTGACCGGTAAGGTAATAGCTATTGCCCGAAAAATGTGCTTCTCATTTTATTGATGCAGATGAAGGAGACTGGAGGGCTTCTGTTTCTGAGGGGACCTCGATGAGGTCATTGTTGCTGGCCCTTTTTCTTCGAGATTTGGTGTGCCACCAAAGGTGATGCGAGTGTCAGCAGTCCACAAGACTCGCAGGTTGAGGTACTGTCCTATGTCACTTTGTCTGAGAGAGACAAAGCCAGTCGGGCCACTCCCAATGCATCGGCTAATTCCTCGTTGAAGCATCAACCCCATCTTTCTGTAATTAGGCCTTTTTCTCCTTAAGAGAGCAGTGATACTCCAACGTAGGAAGGAGCCATAGGAGGATGTAGAGGTCCCGCGTCCTCCTCCCTTGAAGAGGAGCAATGAGGTTTTCTAGTGGGAGTCAATGCACTGGACTGCCAGAAAGATATGACTAGGGGCCGATGAAAAGTTCATTCTGTTGGACCAGTCCTTAGACCAGATCCCACCATCGAATGAGAACAAAGATCTTACCTCAGTCTTGTTGGATGTTGTGATCAGGGAAGCTTGGCCTCCCCTTAGGGGATATTCGCCATCGGGGCCTTTTCCATAATGTTGGTCTGGGTCAGATAATGGTGGCTTAGAGTGCTCATTTTTTAGGGTTGGCCATGCTTGAACTGGAAGAATCATTAGATGGAGTTCGAAAGAATTTTTGAAGAGGTTGACCTGAAGAGGCTCCAAGATGATCCGGACCTCTTACATGTCAGGCTTGACAAACCCGAGAAGGACAACCAAGAATCTCTTTGTACCATAACTACCTTGGATTGGACTGGGGATGACACTAGTCAATCAAATGAATCAAATGTGGTTGATGTGGCCGAGTGGTCTGTCAATCAACGAGGAATGATCGATCAAAGTGATTGGGTCCGTGACAATGCCTATCGATCGAATATACCAAATAATTTGGTTGATCAAGCCAGAGTGTGAGACCGATCGATAGAGGATGGTCGATAAACACAATCGGGTAGAGGTATGTGGTTAATCAACAAAGAATGGTTAGTTGATATTGTCAGTCTGGCGGCGACGCCGGTATGTCGAATAGACGGATGATGACCAACCGAGACAGGGTGCACAGAGAATCGACGAAAAATAGTCTATCAATATGATTGGGTAGGTGGCAACATCGATCCATTGAATAGACCGAACACAGCCGGTCGAGCCAGCATAGTGGTCAGTCAATTGGACATGTAAAAATTGAAAATTCTCGATGCATATTTTTGAAACTCATGTAGTGCACACATTGGAAATGTGAAACACGTGTGACATGAGACATGATTAGATTCGATGACGAATACCGTTCGTCCTAGCAAACTCATGGGAAACTTAGGGTGAGAGATGAAGTCAAGGATGCCAGTCCATATCTAAGTAATGGAGGGCCAAACTCTAGCCAATCGATAATGTGAAGGAAAATTTTTTGTATGAGAGAATGTTTACGAACGTGAATGATTTATTGTATAGACATAGCCTTCGTCATTTAGGAAATGGAGATCGAAGGGACACCTCAGTCTCTAACTCAGGATGGCTTCATCACATTCTCTAAATGATGAAACCACTGAATGGCCACAGGATTGTTTGTCTTCCAAACGGTTGGGTGGGGTTCTAATAAAAACGGTAGTTTATGCTACTCAGGTTCACAATAGGATCACAGAGCACCTAAATTATGGGATTTTCTATAAGAACAAGGAGAACCTAACATAAATCCTATAACATCCAGACCTAGAGGGGCCTTAGGAATGAAAATTGTAAGAGTATTAGGAGTTTCACCTACGTGGTGTTTGATGAAAATGTTTCTCTCGTAGGAAAAAGCTCTCCTTGCCAAAGAGAATGACTATCTCACTGTAGTTGTCTTCTCCAGAAGCTCTCCTTATCGAAGAAGAAGACCAAGTCGCTACAACTTTCCCTCCCCAAAGCAATGACGAAGCTCTCCTCGTCAATTCACCGGAATGTCGTTGGAGACGAAGAAGGTGATCAGATGCCTTCCTCCAAGTGATGAGGGAGCTCTCCTCACTAGAGAGAATGAAGAAACCGCTAAATTTTTCCTTCCCCAAAGCGGTGAAGAAGTTCTCCCCATTAGCTCGTCGGAAATCATCGGAGTTGAGGAAGTTTACCGGAGAAATAGAAGAAAAGCTGAGAAAAATTGATGAAATGGGCTTGCCTTATCTTCTCTTTGAGGAAGAAGAAATATCCCAACAAGAACTCCTTTGAATGCTCCCTAAATCTTTCCCTTTCTCCAATATTCTCCCTCCAAGCAAATGACAACCATTCCCTTCAACAAGCCCTCTTCCCTTAGTTAAACATGCCCTAAAAAGAAACCCAATGGTCCCATGGTATTTTCTCCGTTTTGAATGGACAAAAAATGGTTTCTATGCCATTTTGGGTTAAAATCAAGGCAAAAGGAAGGTGGACCACCGGTCATGACTGCCTCACCATCGGGAATCCGTGGACCAGAAGTAAAAAATGTTAAAATAGGTTCCAGCGGTGTGGCCACGTTGCATTCAGGTGTGGTAACACTACTGTAGTATCTATCATGAATGAAGGCCTGACACATGGCCACTCTTGAGGCTCGACATAATTACATCAAGCACTATGTTTAGTCGGCGTGGTCATGCCATCCTTAGGCATGGTGACGCCGCCCTAGGGACCTAGGTGCCTCTTTGGGTTTGGGCGTAGTCAAGCCGGAGTTGTGGCGTAATTACTTCCAACTCTCTATTTAGTCGGCATGGTTACGACACATTCGGGCGTGGCCAAGCCGACTATAGTTCATTTGGGCTATTCGGGACTGTTTTTGGGTGGCCATGCCCGGTTAAGGAGTGGTCACGCTAGAGCCTAGAAAATTTTGACTGCTGGACCTTGTGGGACCTTTGGAGGATCATATATGAGAAATTATGATCCTCGGAACATCGTGAAGGTTGTGCACGCATATCAAAAGAGCTAGAGAGGATGATTTGTCTACGTGTTGCTAAGTAGAACGACTCCAACATGAAGTTTTTCTTTTCGGACCTTATGCTTAAGGCACAAACATGGTGTGTGGTAACTTTGTTGACGATCCCCGTCACGAAAACATTTGCCGAATACATACCCGTGCCACAGGAACAAACGTCAACACAAAGGGTACCATAGGCGATGCCGGTTGGACAACAGTCGACTCAGACACGACTATGACGGTGTAGACCCCAATCGTAGTGTCGTGTTACTCAGCGAGGAACTCCCATGTAGGTCGCATCAACAAATGGATTCCAACACTTATCAAATTTTTACATTGCCTCTCTAGAAGAGGCATTTGCCATGGTGAGATGTTATTCCTTTTCCCTCTCAATCGGCCTTCCTTGGTTCGGTTGGTGGATTTGTTATCCTTTTGTCAACTTTCAACCGAGTTATTCCATCCATGAGGTTTAGACTCTTAACACGTGCCTCGCGCAAAATCGTTTGATTCGATTTATGATTTATTTTGATCACACAACAAGGATGCCAGGAACTCAAAAAAACAAAAAAGAGAGGGAGAAGAAGAAATCAGAGAAGAGAGAGAAGCTCACTTATTTTTTCCACATCTCAATGTGCTCCAAATGAAGCAATTTCTAGAAGTACAAGACTCCACTGATACTAATTAACTAATTAACTATTCTTAGATATCAAATTCAAAACTAATCACCTTTAATATCCTCTCAAGTACACACGTCCTAATTCCTATGTAATTACTTATCTAACCTCAAAACTTTATTTATTTACACTTGGACCACCCAAATCTTTCATACCACATCAAAATATTTATTTCTATTTCAAAATATAAAATAGATCTTTTCATATATAGCAAAAGTGGAATATGTCTAAAAATTAAATTTTAATCTTCCTTGAAAAAGGGCATATGGCGCCCCAATGAAATTTAAATAATCCTTTTTTCCTTCTAACAATTCATCGTATCCTCTAGAGTGCTATGATTAATGATCCTAATTATGAGTTTTAGCACTTTACGTGACTTAAACCTAATAATAATATATAAATTATTGCTTTAACTTTTATTATGCTCAACTAATTACAAATGAGAATACTTTCAATACATCTCATCCCCAACTTTTATAAGTGAATTATTATTTCCACGTTTATGTTGTGCTGTTTGACCAGTCTCAATGAATTAAAGTTTCAAGTATGATGAGGAGGAAGTTGGTAGTACTATGAGTAATAGTTTGGTGAGGTTATTACAATGGGCATTTAGATTGTTTAACATGTGATTTTGATGGATAAGTTAAAAATATATCTCTACTGTCAACCAGGTGGATTATATGTTCTACCAAGTTGAACCTCAACCACACTATACTGCTTGTGTACTCTTATACCACCATCAAGCATAGAGTTGTAACACTCATAATTGAAAAAGTCGATGCTCTTTTGGCCGAGCTTGGTCAATATGACTTTGTTGGCTAATACAACCTGGTTGACTGTCGTCGATCCTTATTGAGGAGTCAACTAAATCTCCTTTTTGTTTTGCTTTGTTGGGGGATAGGCTATCAATTCAAGCCGACTTTCATACAAGAGGGATCAGGTGCTCTTTTTTATCACTTCTGATTAGATGGCTCGCACTTGGACCATCCAGTCATTTTCTTGTCTACCTTTTGTTTTGCTCTATTGGGGGACTTAATATCAATTCAAGCTGACTTTCCCACAGTGGAGGGACATAGCTAGTGTTCATGTTCAAAATGTTCGAACACATCACTGTTTATGTTTGGTTCGTTTAACAAACTGAACGAGAAAAAAAATGTTTGTGTTCATCTCGTTTGTTTATCGAACGAATCGAACACGAACTTCCTGACGAACCGAACACAAACTGCTCGTGAACAACGAGCTTTTTTTACAGCCCTAACTTTGATAGCATACTTCCTCAAAATGAAACAAATTGATCAGGTATTTTTGTACACATCAGGTAATTCATACTTCCTCAAAATGAAGCAAACCGAATAAGGCGTTTAGGGTTTTGTTTAGGATTTTATTTTAATATATAGTATAAGTATATTAATTATAATATTGTAATATTTATATTAATATAATTAATACTATAATATTATTATTGTTATTAATAATTTATCATATATTATAATATATAGGAGTTTAATTATTTAAAATATGATAAATTTTTATAATATATAATTTTTTTTAAATATCATAAATTTTTTATATATAATTATTTTAAATTATTTTATATTTCAAAAAATAACGAACCAAACACGAACGAACACATCATTGTTCGTGTTTGGTTCGTTTAACAAACCGAACGAAAAAAAATTGTTCATGTTTGTCTCATTTGCTTATCGAACGAATCGAACACGAACTTCTTGGAGTCCGAACACGAACTGTTCGCGAACAACAAGCTTTTTTAATAGCCCTAGATATCGGCCATAAATGTTTTTAAATATTTCATTAATTTTACTTAAATTTTATGAAAGCGATCTCACCTGTTATCGCATAACTAATAATATTATATTTTATATAAAAAACTATTTAAACATTAAGAGTATCAAATTATTTTTGTATTAAATGATAAACAAATATATTGATCTAATAACACTAAATAATTAGCTCATAATCATACACATGAAATTTTGGTTGAACATAAAACTTAACAATATTATGTATGACTAAGCTTCAAGTCCTCTTCTCTTCATAATAAGTAGAATTAGACTTAATGATTACACTAAGATTGAATGGCTCATATAATTTGTGACTTTTATGAGTCCATCTTTGTTGTTTTCTATAATTATTTAATAAGGTTCAAAGATAGGTCATGACCTTCACAATATTCCCTTGTGTTGTGTTCGAGTTAAGAAAATAATTATAAGTAAATTTTTAATATTTTAATATTATTATAAATAAGTTTAAATATGATATAAATCTAATAAAAGAATAAAGTAATTCTTCTCTCATTTGATGTAGCTTGATTTTAATCTTTATTTCTTTATTTGTGCCCCCACAACACGATATTTATAAGCAAAATAATTATTTTTTTGCAAAAGGGAATCATGAAGAGTGGTGATAGTGATTTAAATTAAATAATGTCTAATAATTAAGCTTGTTTGATGTGATAGCAACCCCCATGAAACATAGTATGTAGAATAGAATAAAAATGGAGGCATTTGGTTTGTCTCAATCATGTGAAAAATTCATGCTTAGAATACATCCAATTATTATTATTATTTTACATTCTAAAAGAATTTTATTAAATAATTGCCCTTTTCAAATTCAGATTATTTATTTATATGAGAGAAAGATTTAGTCTTTTGCCTCTCCTGAAATAATACTTTGTTCTTCGTTGCTCAAACCCCTCCCACGTTGGGTCTAGGGGCCTAAAAAAAAAGCCGGCTCACTTCAAATATGAGAGAACGATTTGATCTGTTGTCCTTCATGAAACAGCTTGGGTCTGAGCCCTAAGAAAAAAGGCAGGTTCCTCCCCTGATTGTAACCTATACAAGCATTATTATAAACACATGACTAACAAGTAGCCTTATCTGGCTTTTGTATTAAACTAATCTCTAATTAATGGCTAGTGGGAAATCAAAAGTTCCAATCTTTTGTCTAGAGCAGAATACAAAACTCATCCAGATAATGCCACATTATCAATGAGCCAACACATGTTTAAGGAAGAATCTACACAAATCTTATATAAATAAATAGTATGCAATTCATGTGACTATATTAATTTAATTATAGTCCAAAGTATCACCAACATAAATGCCCCTATAATTGAACATTGTAAATAATTAGAAAAAAAACTTTATTTATATAGATATTGTGGGTATATAAGGTGCCATAATTCCCATCTTGATAATAATAAAAAAAAAAGGTAAAAAGATATTATTATCTCCTTTTAGGGTGGGGCCAATAATTTATTATTTATGTGACATGTTAATTATTTTGTTGTTGGTAAATATCTAAATAAATGAAATTGCAACTAATTTGCATAGTTTTTCTGTTACTTTCATAATGATATATGTTGCTCCATGTGGGCTGTCTTTTTGGCACGTTTAAAATAGTTTTATAGACGGACAGTATATTAATTATCATTTATAATCTGATATAAAAGGAAGAAGATAAAATAAATTTTTTACGTTATAATAGTATGAAGTTAGGAGTTTTTGAAGTAGAAAATGTTATGTTTGTTATTCGGATATGTGGATGATGGTGTAGATTTAACCTATCGTCATTGCACGGAGTGGCCATCGACCGTGCAGACGATTGTTCAGTTACGTTTGTCCGAATGTGCGGATGAATGGCGTGGATTCAATCATGTCATTGTGTAGTCGTTTTCGTCATGTCTTTGTGCATAGTGATGCGGTCTAATTCAAGCTACCGTCCACATAAAAATGTTTGCATTTGGCTCGTGTAACTAATGAATGAGTCGAACACGAACACGATTTATTTGTGAACAATGAGCTTTTAACAGCCCTGAAGGGCGATCAACAACATCTTATAAAAGGGTGTGTATGAAATTCACGTAAATCTATTAAATTTTAAGTACATTAAAAATAAATTAGAAAATAATTTTTAAATAGATTATAATTTTACTCTATATTTGAAATTCATTCGCAACAAAAAAAAAAAAATTTAAATTATTGCAAACTAATAATCTTAAACACTTTCCACAGAATTGTAAAAGTGAATTACATTTCAACAAACATATTTCCAAGAGAGATTTAAAAAAATAAGTCGGTGTTCTCTTAAATTATGATCTTAATTAATTTCTTAACTATTGTTTGTTAATTATCTTATATAAGTTTAAGCTTAATTATTGAGGGTACTCTAACAAAAACTTAAAGAAAATTAATTAATTAATTAATTAATTAAATTAAATAAGAAAAACTATTTAAGATTTACTAGTATGCATTATACAAAATAATTGACATTGACAAAATAAAGGGAGAAAACTAAACCAACTAACCCGAATCCGAACCCGAACCCGAACCCGAACCCAACTTAACCCTAACCTAAACCCAATTTAAAACCTAAACCCAAACCCAAGCCTAAACTAGCTCTAACTCGAACATAGGCCCAATCGGACCCAACCCAGGCTCGACCTGACCCAACTAGGGTATGACCTGATCCATCCCAAGTTCGAACTGATCTAACCAAACCCCAATACGACATGACCCAACTGGGGGTCCGACCTGACCCAACCCGGGTCGACCCAACCCAACTTGGTCAACCCAAATAAACCCAAAATAGACCCAGGTCAACCCAGATTAAGCCATGTGAACCTAAGTCAACTTGAGTCAAACCTATGTCAACCCAAGTCAATCCAAGTCAAATCCAAGTCAACCTATGTCTAGCTCGAGTTAATCCGAGTCAATGCCGATCTAACCCAAGTCAACCCCATCTAAGCTCAACCTTGAGCTAACTTGAGTTGGAAATCCAACTCACCCAGTTTAATTTAAACCCAAGTCAAATCCAAGGCAAAATGTATATTTTTTGTTTTATTTATATGTTATTTCATGTTCCGCTTTTAGTTTTCAAATAAAGAAGCAAAAAACACACTTAAGGCAAAAGGAAGGATGAAAACCTCCTACTATATGATTCCCACCACAAAAAATATCTAGTCTTAAAAATTAAACTCAACACTTAAGAAGACATTGATTGCTCACTATCAATAAACAAACCTAGGAATTAGAACAAAACATGAATTAAAACTGAAGTTCAAATAACTATTAAAATATACCAATATAGCTAATTTATACACCAAACCGAGGACCACACAACCCCAATGTTAGTCTAAGTTTAAAAGCCCAAGCTTGTTTGATCGGTACCTTAGTTATTGCTAAAGGCTAAGACATACAAAATAACAAACCAACACCCTGAGACTAGATGGAATGCTTTAGAATGACGTAACTCATGGTTACTAACGAAGGCATTTCAAACTGCTTTTTAAACTCTTTGATCATCAATTTTTGCATATAAACCTCATTGCATGGTTGAATCCCTACATTTGAGTTTTTTTTTTATTCTTTTTTTTCTTTTTTACGATACATTGCCATTGGATTGTAAGTCCCATTTCTTTGAGCTTAATTCTTTTAGTTTGTATCCTCTACTTATCCTTAATTACTTCAATCACGAAAGTCCAACTTCTAAAGATTTGACTCATTATAATAATTAAGTATTTTCCTTATAATTCACAGCTCTGAATATGTAATTAATTAAGAGGGCTAGCTCTTGTAGAGAACTAAATCACAAAATTAAAATAAACCTTATATTTAATGGTTCCATAGGCTGACAAAAGCTTTCATCATCCTAGTGATCATACCCATTTTCTTAAGGCAATATTTTCTTCATTTAGGAAGATATATTATTCTTTAAAACGTCGTGTCCAATCATTTAGATATCCCACACCAGTGCCTAGTAGGATCAAGCTTCTAGAGTTTTTATCACTGATTCATTAATCCATTAACGCAGAAATGACCCCCTATTTATAAAACATATTTGCCCCTTATTTTGATATGAGTGTTATAAGGTAATTTAGTCATAAATAAATAAATAAGTAAATAAATAAAAAGTCTTCTGCCCGACTCCTCCCACAACTCGGCTGCCTGTTACCAGTAATCCTTCAGTCGGCAAGGCTCGCTCGGTAGAATCTGTTGGGTTTAGGTAGCTCGTCAATTGGAACTATTTGTTGGTCACCCAAATCTTCGTTCAGTCGCATGAATCTACACTCGAATTTTTTGTTCAATAAGTTAACCTTGGATCCTACTTCGAGGGAGCTATGAGACAATAGACCTTGCCGGCTCATGTGTTGCGTACTTTGACCCTTGATGGTTCCTCTTTGATCATGCATCTTTTGATACATTAGATTTTCCTCAAGATTCGGGCTGACATATTTTTTATGTACAGTACTTAAGTATCATAATTACATCAAAATATATCATGAAAAAGTGTATTTTATTTTAAAAGGTAATATTAGTGTTACTTTTTGATATAATGTTAGAGATTTATAAGTCATATAAGTAAATATCAAAATTTACGTGTTAGATATATAAATACATAAAAATTATGCCGTATGAATGCAATTTCCTCTTTTTATTGTACACACACATATTAATATGTTAATAGTAAAACTCTATGAGAGATGATTGATCATTATCGTCATTTTTTTTTAATTTGGATTGTAATTGTCAAATTAACTATATGTGTCTATTTTAAGGCATCAATTATTTTAAAAAAAGTATGTTACTAACGAAAAATGTTTGGCATACTGAATTAAGAGTTTAAACACAATTAGAGAATGTCCAAAGTTATAAAAAATGAGCCAAATGAAAACCATAAAAAACCCATAATTTCTTGATATGCTTTATTTATAAAATTATGAATACGTGTGAATATAAATGTGGAAGGAACTTTAAAAAAAGATAAAAAAGTAAACATTTCAATTAGAATTATTGTTGAATCCTAAGTTTTCATGAATCACACCCAATGAATATTGTAAGACATGAGAGAGAAAGGGAGAGATGGAGAGAAGGTAAGGCATGGAAGAGAGAGAGAGCAAGTGAGAGAGGGGGAGGGGAGAGAGAAATGCACAATGATAAATAGTGTTCCGTTTTTTCTTTTAGTTTTTTCGCATCAAATAATTCTCCAAATTATAGAAGAGAGATTACAATATGTGAAGTTATTTGTTTGTTCATGCTTTAATAGGGGCGTTAGAATATATTTTAGGTGTTTTACATATATGGGTGGTGCCTGAACTCGGTTGGTTTTGGTTCAATAAGGCATGTTCCTTCAACTATGCTAAATCAAAGTAGTTGATCGGTCTTTGATAATTTTTAGGTCGCCAATATTGCTTTGGTCGACCTTATTAGCTTGAGCTAGCATAACTATTGGCCTGGATCATTGGATAAGGTGCTATTATCGTCAGAATGAGACAATATTATTGAGTAGAAGGTGAATCACTGTAACCCAATATATAGCTCATTCATTGATAATGAGAACATTTGGGGCAGCTGCAGCTTATCCAGCTTATCCAGATAGCTGCTGATTCTCGATGATCATTTGCTGATTCTCGACCCCGATGAGGAACTCAGGGGATTCCATTAGACCGCCGGTGATACTGAACTCTTTCCCTAGGTATGCGCTTGCTCAGCTCGATTAGCCTTAGGGTCTATTTCGTAGAAATGCTGAACTTATCCAGCTTATCCAAATAAGTTCATCGATCCTGGATAAGTTCATTGATAAACAACGATCCGGATAAGTATCGTCACCTGTTTTGTTATATGATGAAAACAATGATTTCTAAAATCGACTATTACGTCCGTTACCGAATAAAGTTCGTTTAGTTGTTCTCTACTGCCCAATAATTTAGCTATTAGACACTTCTCTACTTCCAAGCATTGGTTGCTTTGACAAATGGAAGCTACAAGGAACCGTTAGAATTCTTAACACAGAAAAGCTACAAAATGTCTGTAACAATCCAATACTATGATTATAAGCTCAACTATCCTGTAAGAATTTCATATTTTGCTTCAGGTAGCTTTTCATTCCCGAATGTCTACAAATCCAACAATGAAACCAACTTTCTTTTTTATTTTCAAGCAAGAAAAAGAGAGCCCTTCATCTTCTCATAAGAAAGATGATTCATCCAATTCAACACCTTGTAGTTTATCCTCGAGCTGATTAGTCAAAAAGCCATAAACTTAAGAGGATTAAAAAAACACAATTCCATGGTCACAAATTAATGACGTTCTGCCATCAAATTCAGTTTAGCATTAAGGAAAAAATAACCAACAAAACAATATGGTAACAGGCGAACACTGTCAGAATGACAATCTGCATTCGTTCAGGAAAACCCCCTACAAATACAACTTAAAACATGTGACTTAAACCAGAAAGCAAAATTTCAATACCAAAGTTAATTTGACGAAAATAAAAAACCAAGCACAAAATTCATAATAAGAAACAGGAAAACAGATTTTGTATAAATATCAAATTTTGATATTATGAATCGAGAACAGAACTAGGGAAGATTGGATCGATGGTGACACTTACCCTTTTCTCGGCGCAGAATCCGCATATCTGACGGAGGAGAGGAGAATCCGAGAGGTAATTGAGAGGAGACGAAGATAAGCAGGATGAACTGAATTCGTCACAGCATGGAGACCGTCAGTTTTTCCGCCATTGCCTCTGCTCGCGAAACACCTGCGAGACCTCGGCAAACCTAAAGGAAACAGAGCCATGTAACGAGGAGGTGCTACGGTGAGAAGAGGGCTTCGGTGGAGAGGAACACCGAATTCAGTGAGAAGAGGGATTCGGTGGAGAGGAACACCGAACGAGCCAGCGAAGGAGACGAACGAGCCAGGGATGTGAAGGAGATGGAAGGACCTGCGAGAGCGAACGAGCCAGGGACCGAAGAAGAAGAAGAATGGTGCATGGGAGATACGAACGAGACCGAGGGCGAACGAGCAGGTGCGAAGCGTAATAAGCCGCTAATACCGTTTTCAAAAACCCACTCAATAAGTGCAAAACAAACAGGACGACGATATTTTTGAAAACGCCCCCGCACTTATAAGCTGCCCCAAACGGACCATATCTTTGGTTCAGATAATTTACCCCCGATTGGCCTCCAACCAGACAGAACTAATAAATTAATTTATATACTAAACCGAGCGTATAGCAAATTGAATAATTATTAAATTTATTTTTAAACAAAATATTAAATTTTTTTTTATGTCAAGTAAAGTAATTTTTATAAAATAATGCTGAACGGGCATTTTTCTGATGTGAATTATGAACCTAAATAGAATTTTCTATAGCCTCCAAAACCCTCTCCTTCATGCTCACCGAACGCTACTGCCGCCACTTCACGATAATAAAATCCTTCGATTAAACCCTAATTTTCCGCTCAAGTTACCGATCAGAGCTTTGACAGCAGCAGCGGCGGCGGATAAGGTAGAGATGGTGAAAGCCATAAAAGTTCATGAGCTCGGTGGTCCTGAGGCAAGCTTTATATACTTCTTCGTTGTCGTTTTTAGCAGAATTAGCTTTGTTTTGTTCAATTTTATCCGTTGCTGGCCTTCTTGACACTGTAATAAACCTAATAAATTACTCATAGATCAAACAAGTGCGAGCGATTGGAATTTTTTTGGCTTGTGATGTAGTTTGCATGCTGTTTTCGCCAGAGTTGCGTTTAATTGCTTGGTTTTGAAGCAAGATTGAAAGGCTTAAAACTTTTGTTTCTTTCTTGGCTAGTTCTAGGATCAAGTCTTGCTTTTGACATGATTATGCAGTAATCGTGAAGCAGAAAATGATTTATTTTTTTCCTTAAACTTCAAACTTTTTAATGGGAGATTTTATTATTATGATCTACATCTTTGCACGGTTCTCATTTATTTATCTCTGTAGTTGCAAAACAGGTCTTGAAGTGGGAAGATGTGGAGATAGGTGAACCGAAGGAGGGGGAGATACGAGTTAAGCACAAGGCTATTGGAGTCAACTTTATTGACGTTTATTTTCGCAAAGGAGTGTACAAGGCTGATTTGCCTTTCACTCCAGGTATATATTCTTATACTGGTTATGATACAACATTTTTAATAAATGGGGCATTTACAGACATTCTACCCAATTCCTAAGTATTTACATATCTAACACCTAAATTTTGCTTTTTTACATTTTTACCACCCAAATCTCTACCATCACATAAAAAATACTACTAGTTTCTTTTTTATAGAATGAAATACACCTTCTCATTCATAGGTAAGGTGGTATATATGTAAAAAAATGAAGTTTTGTTGTTAGATATGTAAATACATAAGAATTGAGTGGAATATAATTCTTCATAAATATTGAGGATAGTATAGCCATTTGATGTGCTCTTATTCTGGAGGGATCAATTTTGATCCTTCTGTAGTGTACAATAAAGGTTAAAAAATCTGCAGATTTTAAAAAAATAAAAATTAAAAGAACATCTCCGAGGCTTTCATTTTAAAGTTAAATTTTTAGACTTCTTTCAAATATTTATTTGTGCATGAGGTAATTGAAGATGTTCAACTTAGTCCTTTGGCAGGCATCTTCAATATTTTTCGAGCCAAAATACAGAAACTTGTGGCGTTTAACGTGGATGTGAGTATAGAAGGATGCATGTCTCTAGTCCTCTAGTTCCATCTTGATTTTGTTGTAGCCTGATGACCTGCTTATGAGTGAGAACATTTGTGTTTTAATATATTGCTAAGTTCTGCTATGGATAGTGAGAAATTATTTTTTGGGTACGTTTTATTGAGATGATATTCGCAATTTAGTCGAGATATTCTTTTTCGGATAAATCCAGCTTCTATGAGTTTCTTGATTTTCGTGATTACTTGTTCCTTAATCTCAATTCTCATTTGGCTCGGCAGCTACAGTAGAGGCAACACCTTGGGATCGAATAAGAGCTTGTGGATTGCTATATCTTGGGACAAACTTATCATTTCATGATCGTTCCAAATGAAGCAATCTTCATGCTCATGAAGTAATATTCCCAATTATTATTTCTTTTGAAGTGAAAGATTATTGATGAAAGTAGTCTTCGGATCGTTCTCAATATCCAAGTTCATCTCTTGGAGCTAATCAATTGTAGTTTGTAGACCATCTTCGAGCTTTGAGGAGTCTGTTAAATTAACAGTCAACTCTTCGGTTTCATACTTGGATCTAAAAGGACTGACTTCATCGCCTATAATATCATAGTACTTGCCTTCTAGCTGGCATGAAGATTGAGGATATCCAACGCCACACAAATCTTCCATGCCTTTGAGGCATTTGGATGTGCTATCATTTTTGAAGCTTTTTTAAATGACGAGCTTAGTCAGTTGCTTGCTTGAAAGGAACTTGTTTTTCAACGAGTCTCTTTAGACTGGATGAGAAATACTTAGGGACTATTATTGGTTATCATTTGTCATTTTCATTTGTTTTTTTCATTGGCTGGATTCCCTTATAACTCATGAAAAAGAATTCCACCCTCATTGCAACCACTCCTTGGAGGAACATAGAAGATTTAACTTTTCTGCAATGATAGTGAAGGTGGAAGTGGAATGTGTGGCAAGACTGTAATTACCTTGGTGCTGTTCTAAATGTAAGTCAAATAGTCTATTTAGGGGGTTTGAAAACTTGTTTAGTTATTTTGTTAGATAAAGAGGCTACAGTTTGTATTTAGGCTGATGAGAAATTGCTCTTCTTTCTCATTTTCTGCTTCACTACAAAGGTGAGGCACTTTCTTCTTCTTTAAAAGATAAGGCTTAGGTAAAATAGCCTATTTTAGTTTATTTTTTTCCACGCTTATTGTTATTACAATGGATTTCAGTGGGCAATCTTCTTTGTGGAAAGACCACCAGTCAGGTTTTTGTTTGCTGGAATTTTAACACTGAATTTCCTCTATAACTAAGAGGATTGTGATTATTTGCTTGGTTTTCTTGACATGAAAGTCTACCATCCGTCATCTTCCTCTTATGCCACCTTTCCATGCTTATCTTTACATGTTTGGACGAATGTTGTTAGATGGAATTGACATTTTCCCTTTTGAAGTGAACCGTGACATTGTTAAAAAGTGAGGCTGCCGTTTTGAAGGCTTTTTACTACCCAAGATTTGAAGATAAAATAATCTGCATTCTGGTGGCTGATAATCTGGTGGCTGATAATTAGATGGTATGTACATTCGTTTGGGTTGTTGTCCATGCTTAGGAGATCTTGGAAATTGGAGGCTCATCTTGAGCGCATGTCGAAAAATTTTTCTGATGCACTCTTTCTTAAATCAGTATTGCTTGTTCACTTTCTTTTGGATAGGAGCTCTTCACCTCCTCTCCTGATTTTGTTGGCTAGGAAGGAGTAAATTATCCTTTTTTTTTTCTGTTTTATTAATAGGAAAGGTGATTACATCATTCAGCTCACTCTTTCATCGGTTGATGACGTAGGATAAAGCGGATAAGATTTGGAAAATGAGAAGTGGACTTCTTGGAGAATGTAGGATGTTACCGAGAGGAACTACCTGAGCCGAGAGCATTGCTATTATTGAAGCCAGCCTTGATAAGAAACTAGTACCTGAAATTTGAGTGAATTCGTGAACACATTTTATTTATTAAATAATACTGGTAACTGATTGATGCCAACAACTCACTTTTTTGGCATCAAATTTAGTGCCACGTCGTAACTTTCCCAACTTGAGCTGTGATCATTAAATGTTCATTATTTGTAATTATCATTTTTTATGTGTTTAAAAGAATGTCAATGAAGGAATATAAATGATTTGTCCTTTTGATAGCAACCTCTCAGGAAATTTGTCAATTTTAGAGTAATGAGAGGGAGAGAGACTATGGAGTTTGAAAGCTAGAGAGAAGTGATTTAAGCTTTTTTTGTGATAGCGACAAGCCTCCGTTGCGATACATAGAAAGTGGAGAAAAGATGGTAGTGTCGTTTGTCTAAGATGTTCGCTCCACGTCGCGTCCACCACAAGAACCATGAAGGCAGAAAAACTCGACGTGTTGGACTGGAGAACCTCTACCATGCGAGCCGAAGCTCCTTCAAACGGAGCCTTATCATCATCATTTTATTTCTTGTAGTTTTTCCTAATTTTATTATCAATGAACTTGTATATTTCTTGCTCTAAAACAAGTAATCTATACTAAATATCTCTTCTTTGATGCCCACTTGACATGTCCATTATATATATATTTTTTATGTTGTCAACTTTTACTGATCAATTTGCTTTTATTTTTGGTAAGAATTATTATTGGTTTTGTTAAGCCCTTAGTACCACATTGCTTTTTAACTTTTATGACTCAGTCAAGTAATTGTTAGAGTTGTATATTGAAATCATGTAAAGATAGAGCACCATTTGTTTATTGATGCAAATTATTTTCTTTGTCGTTGCCAAGTAGCCATAAATTTGGTTAAATGTTGAGATAATAAAGAGGATCTATACATTTAATTTTTATTGATTTAGAAAAAGCTTACGATAAGGTCCCCAGAGATATCATTTGGAGAGTTCTTGAGAAGAAATGTGTTGATATGACTTATATTCAAGTCATTAAAGATATGTATACTAGAGCAGTTTCTTGTGTTTGAACTGAAGGAGGATTGACCAAATATTTTTCTATTCCTGTTGGATTACATCAGAGATCGACTTTAAGCCCATATCTTTTTGCTTTAGTTATGGATGGTCTTACTGGACATCTACAGGAGGATGTACCTTGGTGTATGTTTTTTCCTGATGATATCATTCTCGTGGATAAGACGAAAGAACAAGCCCAGGAAAAATTTGAATCATGGAAGTCTCCAATGGAGTATAAAGGCCTTCGTTTGAGTAGAACTAAAACTGAATACATGAAATGTAATTTTAGTAATAGTAGCTCTAGTGACATAAATGTAACTTTGGGTGATCAAATTATTTAAAGGTACGAACAATTTAGATATCTCGGGTATATTGTTTAAAGCGACGGTGATATAGATGTGGATGTTAATAGTAGAATTCAAGTTGGTTGAAATGGAGGAATGCTTCAGGCCTATTGTGTGATAGAAAAGTACCGCTTAGACTTGAAGGAAAATTTTATAAGATGGTGGTGAGACCTGCAATGCTCTATAGTGCTGAACTTTGGCCTTTAAAAGAAAGCATAATACTAAGTTAAATGTTGCTGAGATGAGAATAATTAGGTGGATGAGTGGCTTTACACTTAGAGACAAAATGCGAAATGAATATATCCGTGATAGGGTTGGCGTAGCTCCAGTGACCGGCAAAATTAGAGAGAGTTTCCTTAGATGGTTTGGTCGCATTAAACGCCGACTATCGATGATCTGATTAGGATAGTAGATGTTTTAGATTCGAGTTATGTTAAGAAAGGCAGAGGTAGACCTAGGAAGACTTGAGCTTATTGTATAAAAAATTATCTTAATTTATTATAATTAAATAAAAATATGACACTAAATAGGACACAATGGAGAAGAAGGATTCATGAGCTGACCCCACTTAGCCCACAATGGAGAAGAAGGATTCATGTAGCTGACCCCACTTAAGGATTTGTTGTTGTTGTTGTTATGTATTTTTGGAACATAAAAATTATCAAATGTTGGCAAGAAATACCCCTTGAAATTTTATATACTCGATTGTATTAGATCAAGTGTGGCCTGCTTTTATCTTATTTTTGCCTAGAAATTTTCAGAAATAGTTATGGTTTAAAAATTGTATTGGACCAATTAATTTGACCAATACAATCATGAATAGGTCCTCCAGTCAGTTCGTTCCAAGTTTAAAATTGCTTCCTCATGAAATCGACTAGAATCTACCGTCGAATCAATGAACTAGTCTGATTTTTTATAAACCAACCGCTTCTAATATTGGTTAATTTTTCACCTTTTTATTTTAATTATATGACTTACCATTAAAAATTCTGAAATAAACCTTGGATCGAGCAAACCAAAGAAGAATAGCCTTATGAGGCAAGTAGTAGATAATAAACTTTATGAAGATTTCACCTTCATATGAAGGCTTTATGTTTTTGTCTAGCACATATTTCTACTTCTTGTGATCACACATGATGCAAAATAAACACATTGACTATATAGAATGTTGGAGGATTTGAAGAGATTTCCAAGGAACAAAAGTTTACACGAAGTTACCGTTTACATATATGGTATTAATAATCATACATTAACCAGAATATTGGCATTTTTATGAAGTCAATTTGTATTTATAAGCTTTTCTTGCAATGCTTTACTTGAATCATATACATTGGGAATTAAGAGTTTTAGAGGTTTCTTTGTCATTCCAACCACCAGTGTCATCTTAAAGGCCGTCTTGTTTTTCTTGGTCATTAGTTTACCTTCAACTACTATCAACCTTCCCATTGCCTCCAAAAACTGCTCCTCATATTTGTTGATGTCTCTGAAAACCTGCAAAAATACATTTATTATAATTTTTTAAAGACAAAAACATAATACTTCAGTACAACAAATTCAAATAAAAAATATGTTTCAGATTCATAATAGAAATCATAAGGATTATAAAAGATCTCAAACTCATTAACGAGAAATCTAAAACGGCTATCCATTCGTTTGTGATATTTGATATTTGCAGTCATTTTGAGAATGCAGGGGCCCTTGATCATCAGTTTAAATTTTGTTCATATTTAGTAATCGTATTGCATTTTTTAAACGCCTATTTCATTGTAATTTTTTGTTGTTGTTGTTGGTATATGCTTATTTATTATGATGTTCTTCTCGATATTGTTTCCATAATTCTAGTGTCATGTGTGGTGTGGTGATTTTTTTCAACAATGTTGTCTGGGGATGGTGAGAAGCTGGCCAAGCCTAGCCATAGAAGAAGGTTGGGTATCTAGTGCCTCATAGCAAATGGCACAAAAGGACATCTCAGCAAACAAATGCATGATGCTATTTTTCCTTGAGCTTTTTAGGAGCACAGATTACTTCAGTTCTTAGAGAGAACCCCCATGGATAGTACCCTAAGAAGTACCTCTTCATCATTGCTAGAACACATGCAAAGTTGACATTACGAATCTTAGATTTGCACGAGAGCAAAATGCATATCTTCAGACCCAGCAATCGGCAATGCAAAAGAAACTAGAAGAAAAAAGATAAATGAAAATTCTTCACTCATATAAATATTGAACTAAAGTATGCACTGCATATTTTCAACAATGCTCTTCCAGCTTTAACCACTTTCAAAGAAGTGAGTTGCTTTTTATTTTCCCACAGGACTTTATAATCATCTCTTAAGATTGCACATTTGGTTAGCCACTCTATACCTAGGCTTGCTTTACTGTCACAATGTGGAACTGGAACGGGTTCAACAAAAGTTTTTGCGGTGGATTAAAATATCGCTCATGGGTGGATCTTTTTGTAGTTGACTCATGAGATATGTCTGGCTATAATTGAACTAGAATTGAAGCCTGCTTAGATCTATTGAGCTAGTTTGAAATTATAACAAACTAGTTATATCATATACATACATTCATGACTGCATTTGTATTTTTCAAGTTTCCCGCAAATTTTTTTTCTCCCCCTCCCATTGAGGAGGGTTTCCAATCTCTATCAATTTTACATTTCCTTCTGTGAAAAGGATATCATTATCCTACTTAACCTTAATTGATTTTGGCTTGGCCTTGCTTCAACCAATATTAGTTTGAGGTATCCCATGGCTTGTTTTGGCTCAAACTAGGACTAAAATTTAATCCAATCATGAGATGGTTTTTTTCGGCTCAAATTTAGATTGTTCCCAGCCTTATATATATGATGATGATGTTTGTCAAGCAACTTTAGTGTCAAGTCCCTTTTTTTTAATGAAAACCTTACATACATACCACACAATTCTTATGTACTTGCATATCTAACTTCCAACGTTTGATATGTGTACTTATAATACCTTGTATGTACCTTTCAAAAAGATAATGATGGTGATATTTTGACGTGATATTAAAAATTTGAGTGATTTGCATGTGAATATGAAGTTTTCGATGTTAGATATGTAAATGCACAAGAATTGTGTGGTATGAAATTCAAAATTTCTTAGTACCAAAGTGCGGGCAATGCCTTTCAATTTATCCGAAAATATATTGTATATAAATGACATTCCTTCTACATCATATTGAGTGAAACTACTGGGATGCACATGCGTCATAGCAAATAGGAAATTGGTGTCATGGCTTACATGTAAAAAAGTTTATTTTTTTCTGAATGTTGAAGAAAGAGTAGTCCAACTACATATTTCTACAAATTTTGGGTGTATGTGAAAGGTCCTTTAAATTTCTTAGATCCAGAAAATTTATGTGATTGAGTCACCATCTTTCTTTTGTATGCTGGCTTCATTAACTAGGTTAAGGGCTGCATTTAGGGCATTGAATGGTAGTCGAACTTATTCGGATAGTACAGCATTATTCATATAAGTCGCTGATGTCGTACCGATTCGAATAAGTTCGTCTGTCTGTTTAGTTTGAGCGTTTTGAAAACAACTGATTAGCAGTATATGCATGGATAAATGACTCTTATGCTTCGAAATGAATAAGTTGTTTAATTGTTTGGTTTATGCGGTTTAAGCTAGCTTATATGCGATTGTTTGTAGAAAAATAACAATTTCGCAACTTTTTCTTTAATAAAAACTTATTAACTATAAAATCTTAATTAAAGTTTAACGACAATTTTTTTTAAATAAAAAAATTTTCATTTAAATATTTAGTTATATACAATGCAATTCCTATGTAAAGCTTGTTTACCTCACCTCACTAACCAATCACTTTGAAATGTACAATATGCTTATAATCTACCATCAAATTTGATTTACTTCTATGCCATTAGTTCTTAAGCTCGCTTTAAATTTCGATCACAATCATTAATTCTTATTCCTTGAAATATATATTATTATAAATACTTTATATTAATTTGTTTACTTTATTCAAAAAAATATTCAAATTTATAATTTTGTAAATCATTCAAATTAAATATAAGTCGAGCACAAGCTTTAAAATGAATAAAAATATTTGATTTGCGCCAAATATGAAGCTTTAATTCACATGACACATTGGACTATGAGCCATTTTCTTACTAATACATATTCGAACAAGTCGAAAATGACAAGCATCGTAACGCTTAAGAATTATTCACATATACACCACTCAAACATTTTTCATTTTAAAACCGGATCGAACATATTAATAAAAGGTTTTCAAAAGACAAGAAGACATTTACATAAAGACCACACCTAATAGTGAGTTTCACTAAACCTAAATAAAAAGAAGAAGTAGCAGGTTAAAATTACAATGAGAAAAATGACAACATTCATTTTATGATGTAAGAGCATGTCACGATGGTTGTTATTTGGTTCTGACACAACAGATCTGTGTCTAAACTTGTCTGTGTGGGAAGCAGTCGAACTAGAAGCAATGTCTTGAACTTGTGATACCATGGATCCCCGAGCAACGGTGTTCGGCTGTGATAATGTAGTTACAGACGTATTGTCAAACCACCTGAAGAACTTGCAATCTTCTAACTTCGTCCCCACCGAGGACATCCGTAGAACCGTCGACCGTAGCTATGTTCCGACGTGACATTAGTATTATGCTTCGCAGTGTCGCAACGACATAAGTACTTCGCTCGGACTTTCATCGCAGACCAGTAGTCTCATCGTCCCGCAAATATTTAAGACAAGTGTAAGAAAATTAAATAAGGCATTTACATATATAACGGACAATTATTATGTATTTGTCGAGATTGGAATATGATCATTATTAAAAACGAGATATAATGATTAGATGTGCATAAATGAAACACCAAACTACTACATATCAATTTAATAAATCTCATATTATGAAATTGAAAGGATCAAACTTTAAAATAGTTTTGCAACATTAATAAACACTCGCATATTTTACATATAAAAATTTTCAAAGTTTTGCTTATATTTTACATACAAAGTTTTTCAAAAATTTTCAAAGTTTTGCTTATACTACCATCTCGCACGAGCTTCCGACCATCTCAACTTCCACAAACAAAATTGAAAAAAATGAAACTCAATGAAAAAAATGAAACTCAAGGTGTATATGTTGTTGATATGTAAATACATTAAGAATTGGGTGATATGTATGTATATGTTGTTGATATGTAAATACATTAAGAATTGGGTGATAATTTTTTCATTCAGGATATACTTTTACCGGTCCAACTAAAATGTAGAGTAACACTTTGAATGTAGATCATGTAAAGGGATTAGGATCTCCTGATTGAAATAGTACTAAATATAAGATTGTTTTTTTTCCTAACAGGAAAAGGAGACCTTTACTAAAATAACTTGTTTCGAATTTATTCGATCCGCTACATGATTCTAACAACAAGGACCGGATCCTCCTTCATGGAAAAGAAGAACCGAGCAGACCCTTCGATCTCTATTGCTGGTCCCCTCCACCATTAATGAATTCATGGAGAAAAACAGAAAAGGACCAAGTGTGCTCTGTTTCCACCGGGAAGAATGATTTACATACTTGCCCCCACTCAATTCTTGTGTATTTACATTTCGAGATCTAACTTTTATTTTTTCAGCTTTATACTACCCAAATCATTATGTCATATCAAAATATATCATCATTTTAACTTTTAAAACTTGATATATGTCTTTTCTGCATAAATGCGGTGATATGTATGTGTACATCGGAATGTGCAAGTATTGATCGTGTGGAGATCTAAGTTAGGAAGACGTTGGAGTATGATAACCCATCTCATCTTCATCTCTAGCATGGTCACCGCCATTGATATCTTGAATTTTCTTAGATGAAACAGACGAATGGAATAATGATATATATATAAGAATTTGAAGCCTAGCATAGATCACATGTAATTATATATCTCAATAGCCTCAATAACACAAGGGCATGTATTCATGCGCTAGATGCACAAAATCTTGAGTATGCATACTTGTATTAAATATGTCGAGCAAATTTATTGACCTTTTGACTAGCATGAAGTGAACTTTAACCCAAATTATGAATCATATATCCGTACATTGAAAAGAAAGCAATCATATAGGGTTTGCATGTAGTGTCAAATGAGACAAGGCAGGTGGAGTCTTGTCCCACTCTCCCACAAATAAAAATTTTACAAAAGGAATTTACGGATGCATGGTATGGCGGTGACTACCACCTTGTAATAAAAATGAACAAGCTCATTAGAAATATGTCAGAAAGATTATTTAAGATAATGTGATTATTAACTTTTAAAATGTGAAATACAACTTACATGTATAGGTAAAGTGGCTATATGTAGAAATAAAACTGCAGGTGTTTATTAGATATGTAAATACATAAAAATTAGGTGGTATGTTTATAGAAAGGAGAGATGAGATTCAAGGCAAAGGTAATTTCCAAAATTCTCTCAATTCTACTTCAACAAAACTTAAAGCATAGAAATTCAAGGCAACAAGACTGAAAGAAGGAAACAAGCTCATCATACATCCAGATCCAATCATGGAAAAGAAGTTGTCAATTCTAGAACAATTGATTCGGATCATCCTTGAATAACAATACTAATATAGGCATGAAAAAAGTATTATCCTCATGTTTACCAAAGTTCTTAAATTTGGCTCTAACAAACAAAATCAAAAAACTTCCAAATTTGAATCTGCTTGCTCCATGTCCGATAGTGAAATCGGTTCGAGATTCGCATATCTCATCCGTGATACGCTCCTCAAAGCAATCATTTCCGATGCACCTTCCCCATCCCGTGTTACAATTTCTTCGATCGCATGACTTCTTCTGGCATTGAATCTCCAAGATGAGAATCGTACTCAGTAGGGAGAATATTACTCTCGTCAGCGTCAGCTATGTTGAAGTCTGTATCGTGACGGGATGGATGCCGTCTGATGAAATTGTGGAGCGCCATCGTAGCAATCACAATGTGTGCCTCGTTTGATATGGGTACGGCGGCATATCGCGCAATATGACCCATTTCTTCTTCCAAACGCCGAATGTTCTTTCAATCACACCGCGCAGAAGAATGCCGCTTGTTAAACATTTCTTTTCGCCCGGCGACGCCATCTAGCCGCTCAAAATCCGGGATGTGGTATTTCGTAGCTGGGTATGGCTTTAAATACCCTCTCCGCGTGGGTACCTAGCATCAACCAAATAGTATTTCCTTGTTATGATAGTCATTGTTATGCACAATAGGCACGTATAGGTAGGACTATTAAAAATCATATCTTACCCGGAGGCGGATGAGGAAAACCCATCGATCTATTCGTAGTAGCGTAAGAGAAGATCCGATCGTCATGTGCACTCCCTTCCCGTCCGCCATAACATACGTGAAACACATGTTGAAGTCACATACCGCCATGACATTTCGAGTTGGTGAACCGCTTCGACCAATGAAAGCCACCTTATCCTTACCGGCTACTCGAGCATGTACGTGAGTACCATCAATCGCACCTATGCAATTCGTTCGCATATGTTAGAAGATATTTTTTCTTTTATGTACGTAAAGAAAATAATAATTACCTCGAAATAAGGCATGTAACGGGATCATTTAAAATTTGAACCTGGGTATGAGCAAATGATGGATCCTCCGGCTCGACGATTTTAGTAGCTAGACTAACAAGTGCTTGTATACCTTTGGAGAAATAACGGCTGATAGTCTCGGATGAATGTTGAAACCTCTCCATGGCAACTCTAATCGATTCATTCTGATGACGATATATATAGAGTTATGGCTAGAACCTCTCTTCGATGTTCTCGAAGAACCTAGAAGTCCATGGTTTACAGATAACTCGTGAAGTAGATCTAAAAATATTGGTACAGACATTCTAAATATGTTCCTGAAACGAATTGGATGTCCCGTAAGCATCTCACCCACCCATTTGTCCCCGACATAGGTGGAGGTCATACAGGGTAAACGCAGTTCGCTTGATCGATAATACTCCAAGAATATTATGACAATACTGCAACTAATGCCATTCTCTTACGACGTTTGTGCTTGCGTATTCATCCTAGAACAAGGAAGATATTAGATAGATCAAACCGAGTACAATTAAAATATAACGACAGACATGTGTAAAATGTTACACAGATAGCTTTTGAGTTTAGTCATGAAGAAATACAATTAACAATAAAACATAAGTCTAAATAACAACTGCGCACACAAAATAAAAGAGTGCAATACAGAAGACAATAAAAACATAAATAAGATCGGTCATCCATAATAACACGCAGGTATTCGACGCGCATATCTGCTTCCATCGCCATGAATATTTGTCTGCGCGTTGGATCCTCCAGGTTTTTCATAGACATTGCATAGAACCGTCCGTCCGCAACCACTTCGGGGATGAAGACAAAATGCGAATACTTTCTAAGATAACGAGTCGAGATCTGGAGTCGCGGTGGTGCTCCAAAAGCATCAATGAGACGATCGAGCTTTTCCAATAGAACACTGTCCTTTTCTTTCTTATTTCTCTCATGCCTGGGCCTCTTCGATCGTGAGCTTGACTCACCCATCTCCCTCTGGTTGACATCGTGTATTTCATCGTCAACATACAGTGGATCTGGTGAAGAATTATTTGGAATTCCAGTAAACCCTGTCTCACTAGGGCTGACTGCATACTGTCCCGTTGCCACCACACCTCTAAACATTATGTCCAGTTTTTCTTCCAAATCTGGTTCAATTCCGCTATGTTTGAATTTTTTCAATGCTGGCTTTGCCTGTACCAGAACGTTGAAATTGGGGTTTAGGGACATAGTATCTTAAATAAAGAAAAATTATAATAAATGAGGAATGGAAGAAAAATTTTGCGAATAATAAAATCATACCGCAATTTTCTCAGCCCACCAAGCATCTGGCAACCGATTGTCCGTTTAATGGGGTCCCAGCCAAGCCCCGTATATCCAAGCTTCAGCCCTTCCACAAATTCCACTCTTTCTTCAACTCGATCCCATTTATTTTTGAATCGCACTTTTTCATAATCTCTTCCTGTTTGGTCTTTGAACTTTTGAAGCAATGTTTAGCCTAACCTTCCTTACTAAAATGGGTGTTAGGCCTATTACGGCTTCAATTTCACCGATGCGGATGTTGCGAGAAAATGTTTGTAGTCTCCTTATCCCATATCGTTGATGCACGAGCTTCATTTGTCCTAACTATTGCTAATAAAACAATGCAAGTATAAAAACACGAATTTATTTTGCATACATAACATCCAATACACGAATTCTAAAGTAGTACCAATTTTGCAATACTAACCTAAATACCAAAAAAATAGTTAACTAATTCGACTAAAAACATATAGAAAAACGAGTATGAGTTGGAGTTAAAATACCAAAGGAATTGTCCTTATCCATTACTATATTAATCTTTACTACTATTTGTTATTGTCTACATTTAAACAATCATATCAATATCTTATTAATTCAGTAAAAGAAAGCTAAATAACAAAAAGAAGAAAATGCAACTGAACTCATGAACACACTTGCAGCACACTCAGAATGATGATTCATCATTCAACCAAGTTCATAATGCCATGCATAAAAAAGTTATATAAAAAACTATTTTTTCTAACAAGTTGCTTGTATAAAGGTTGAGTAAGGCTCAATTAAGGCCCGATTGAGAACCATTTATTTTGTTTAACGAGCACTAGCTCAAACAGGCACTTTCTCAGTTCAGAATTTGCCTTGATTGGAGACAAAATTGCTCGGGACATTCATTCTATAATTCTTCAACGCGCATTGTAACTCCATTTTAGCCGTTTTATTTGCAAATATCCACAAGAAGCAAAGTTTTTGGTAGCATGGTACTTCCATATGCTCTAATAGCAACAATTCAGCACAAATAATAGTGAAATATAATGTACCAAGAACCTCGGTTATACTCATTTTCCAGATTGCAGATCCTCTCTCACGGTTACTATTCAAAAGTATTCATCAAACAAATAATCCACATCACCATTTCATCAATGTCCCTTGTGATGGAATGAAATCAAGCAACAATTATCTATCAGCTAAGCGAACAAATTTTCTAAAATTCTCAATATGAAAAGTAACTGACATAAAAAGAAGCTGACATATGCGCATTTGCACACCGAAATTACAAATTTGTAAAAAGAACAAAGGAAAGAAGTTATCAAATAGAAGATTCAGATCTCATGCCTGTACAAAGAGTATTTTTCACATAATATGTCAAAATTTGGAAAGTGCTTGAAGAATTTTTCAAACAGCACACTTAAGGTTTGAGAGGAAAATTAAAATTTTATTTTACTATTCAGTGTTCCATCATCTTTACCGGCCTCAAGAATCCTTTTTCCCAACCCGGAAAGGAATCAAATGTGATTTCACGCCATATTCTATCCGATACTCCAGTTTCCAATCTTAGTTTAAGAAAATCCAATTTCTGCAAGCTAAAGCAACTCTCGCTTCCCAATTTTGGTGCTCGTAACGAGTGCTAAAATTGGGATTCTATGAAAATTCGAGATCCCGTGGTAGTTTTAATTGCTACACCACAAAGAAAGAAATGTCACATCTAATAACTGTCACGTTATGGTGCAATACCATTAAAAGCTACTAATAGACCTCTCGTAAGGAAGGAATAAATGGCAATTTCACATAACGAATTCAAGCATCATAGCCACTAAAGAAAAATACCGAGTTAATTTAAGAACTTCTAAATAGCTGGTGAAATGAAGCTAAATGACCATGTCTCATTGAATCGGGAATTGGCAGTATAGCCATTTCTCTGCAGGATCATCTCCATATGTATGCTTTTTGACAACATAAACAAGAAAAAAAGGGAATACAATGCAAACTCGTAATGCTCATTTTAAGATTCACTTTATGTTTTTAACGAGCATATAATTTTAGGTTTCCATCAAATCTTTTCACCTTCAGCAAAATTCAGCTTCGACAAATGCAAGCTGACCGCATGGATGAGCCTCATAACTTTTTGAAAATATTTCAATCTAAAAATTACAGATTGCACTGGAATAACAAGCATATAACCGCACATCATGCAATGCACGAGTAGTTCTCACAATGTCATAGTGTCCCGAAAGTTGCAATTCACATCTTTCCACAGGAAAGCTGCTTAATCCCGCTTGACCGCTCTATCACTCCCTCTCGTTTCTTGAACACAAAGATAAAAGAACACAAATACACACATGAGCCATCAACATCCAACGGAAACAAGATAGAAGCAACGAGATCTACATTACGAAAATGGAAACCAGATAGAAGCGAAACGGAAACCAAATGGAAGCTACCGATCTAGCCTCTCATCGATAGCAGGCAAAAGAAAAACAACGACCTACACGAAGCGAGAGGGGATCGGGGATGGAGAAGGAATGGATTTGAGATCTACCTCTCATCAGGAAACGTACCTAAACTGTCGGATAAGCAGTGAGAACGGAGAACTCGCGGAACCAGCCGATCTAGCCGAACGAGATGGGATCGGGGATGGTGCTCGACAGGGAGTGATAGAGCGGTCGGGAAGAGCAGACGGTGCGCAAACTCGCGGAAGGAGCCAACGATCTACACGATCTACACGATCTGCGACGCTGCTCGACAGGAAGCTGCTCGACAGGGAGGGTTCGGGTGGAGCGGGGAAGAGCAGGCGGAGAGGGTTCGGGGAAGAGCGGGGAAGAGCAGAAGGGCACCGTGGAAAAAAGCCTCCTAAACGCGAGATAAGCAGATATCCGGGGCTTCCGACCGAAGGGCTTCGAATACACGAAGCGCGGTATGCAAGGTATCAAAACGTCGCGCCCGAACGCCATTTTCAAACAGTGCCGCGACGGTATCAAAACGCCACCGCACTCATTAAGCCACCCCAAACGCCACCTAAATTGTTATACACTACTTTTTCAGCTTTCTTTTGTATGCTTGCTTTCGCTTTGATGTTGAATACATATTCAATCAAAATTCAACTGATGTGCTTCCACATCCAATTATTTTCCTAATTCCTTGCTCTCTTACCAATTCTAATTGTTTATAGTTATTGTTAGAGGATAATTGAATTCTCATCATTTCTCACTTAGATGATATTCATCAATTCATTTTGTTACTATTTGTACTTCTATTATATTTTTGTTAATTATTTATCTATTTTATTTTTGTTAATGCAATATACATGATTTAAGAGGATTTATGTGTAGGAAGGGAAGCTGTGGGAGTCGTGACTGCTGTGGGTTCTGGTTTGACTGGTCGAAAGGTTGGGGATGTGATTGCTTATGCTGGAAACCCTATGGGTTCATATGCAGAAGAACAAATCCTCCCTGCTAGTGCAGCGGTGCCCGTACCTTCTTCAGTTGATCATAAGGTAGCTGCATCTATTATGCTGAAGGGAATGACGACTCATGTACTACTCCGGCGGTGTTTTAAGGTTGGATGGTTCTAATTTTTTTTGCATTTTTCCTCCCTCCCAATCTCTTGTAACTGCATATAATATATTCATAAAAACTGTTCCTTGCTAATATTGTTCATGTCCATTTAGCCCTTAAGGATTACGCTGAAGAATGGGCCTGTTTGGTTCCTTCCATCAGCGGTATAAAATAAACCAAATGCAGGGGTTTTCAAAATTCTAGCATTTGCTTGGATGAAAACGGAATGCGGTGCAAATTTTTGGTGAATTTGGAATTCACCCTCTAGCTCAAAACTAATGTTTTCGAATTCGTTAGATTTGGGCTATTTCCTAATAAGCTTACAAATTGCAGCATGTTATCATTGCTGCCTGTTGCCAGCCTCCTGCACGCCCTTAATTGCAGGCCACCTGTAGCCGCCACTGCCCATCGGTGCCAGTTGCCTGCCATTGCTGCTGCCAGACGCTCGCCACCTGCTTCCCGCCTCTCGCCGCAATTTGTTTCCTGCCGTCGCTCACCATAGGCCTACTTTAAGAGCTTTATCCATGAATTCATGAATTAGCAGATCCTGTAGTTGTGCAAGAATGTAAAGGGATATGCGGTTGGATTGAGGAAATTCTAACTTGAACAATGCAGGTAGAACCAGGACACACCATTCTAGTTCATGCAGCTGCTGGTGGTGTTGGATCACTTCTTTGTCAATGGGCTAATGCTCTTGGTGCAACAGTGATTGGAACCGTATCTACAGAAGAGAAGGCTGCTCAAGCTAAGGAAGATGGATGCCACCATGTAATAATCTACACCAAGGAAGATTTTGTAGCTGTTGTCGACAATATAACCTCCGGCAAAGGGGTAAATGTTGTCTATGATTCAGTTGGGAAAGATACATACCAGGTAAACCATGATGGCTATTTCTGTGTACATTAGTCTAATCTTACTGGATTTTTGTTCTTATTTTCTGCTCTTTTTCTCTATATTTTGGTAGCATGAACTACTTATAGCTTCTGAACAGCTCCATGGAGCAGTTTTTACTGTCTAGGATCAGATTATTCAGTTTTTTCCACGATAAATATCAGATCATTTATTGTACTTGATTTACTCGCTTTAAATTTTTTGTCTTCGTGCCGCTTCTTTCGGCGTCAAATAAGTTCAATTTGGTTTGAATGCATGAGATTTGGGCTAATTAATCTTAAGCTCTTTCTTTTATTTCTACCATTTTTCCAAAGCATTTAAGCCAATGATACTTTTGTTGCTTATGTAATGGTGAAAATGTTTTATTTCATGTGCTACAAAATTCATATTAGGAATATGGAAGATTTGCATGCATACCACTCAATTCTTATGTATTTACATATCTAACACCTAAACTTCAATTTATACTTACATACCAACCTACCTATTCTTGAAAGGTGTATTTCAATTTTTAAAAGCTAAAATGGTGGTATTTTTACGTTATATGAAAGATTTGGGTGGTATAAATGAAAAAAGTTAAGTTTAGGTGTTAGGTATGTAAATACGTAGGAATTGGGTTTTGTGCATGTAAATGCCCCAAAATTATTGATTTTGGATATTAAGCATTTTCATGTCTATTACCATGAAGTATATATATTACTCGTTACTATCTACAGCTTTAGTCTGAGCTGAAAATTGATTTGTATGTAGGGTTCTCTCAAATGCTTGGCATCTCGGGGTTACCTGGTTAGTTTTGGCCAGTCATCAGGTATACCTGATCCAGTTCCACTTTCAGATCTCGCCTCAAAATCCCTGTTCCTCACTAGGCCATCTCTCATGCACTACACTGCAACCCGGGACGAGCTGCTCGAATCAGCTGGCGAGGTCTTTTCTCTCGTTTCTTCCGGTGTGCTTAAAGTTCGCATCAACCATATCTATCCCTTGTCGGAGGCTGCTCGAGCTCATGCTGACCTCGAGGCGAGGAAGACATCTGGGTCTATTGTGTTGGTTCCTGATAATGAGTTGTAGAAATGAATTTGCAAGTCTTGCAGACCAAGCATTAGTGCCCCTCAGCTAAATTTCTGTGAGAATTTTATTGTGTTGGTCTTTGATTGTGAGTTTTGTACAGCTGAGTTTGTTAACCTTGAAGATTTGAAGCTGTTTGGTTTGTCTCAGTGGATGGGTTATAAATTATGTGATTTTGATATTTGGTGGAGCCTTAGCTCCGGTGCTTCATGGCTATGAGAAATGCTTATGAGAATAATTTGCATTTGTTATAATAATGGTAACTTTATTGTATGTTGTGCATCTTTATGAGACTATATTACTTCCATTGTCCATTGTTCTTTATGACACTATATTTCTTCCACCACAGATTGCCGCTTACACCTAACATGCACCCATCATCTGGCTAATCATTCCTTCTCTTCTTCCTTTTTCTCCTCTCCGAATGCTACCCGTCCGCCGATCCCCGACGATCTTTCCTGCCGGCAGAAACCTTGATTCGTTCCCAGTCCGCCGCAATCCAAGGCGACAACCTTGATAAGTTTTAAAAGGCTAGTTATTGATTAGATTGATTTATTATTAAAAATTGTTAGGATAATACATATTTTAATTTTCATTCTTAATTAAGAGGAAGCAATGTGATTCTTTATTGATTATTTCCTAGTATTAAATAAATCTTATCATAATGATCAATAAAATTTCATCACTTTTTATGACATACTGAGGAACTTATAATACTTGTTTTAGTCTTTTTGGCGTGCGTAAAAATTCGCAAGTAGAAAGAAGCAAGATTATCGTCTTAACAAGAGTACGAAAATTCAACACTCTCAATACTTACGTACGAAATGACACAAGGCGGTCCTGTATGAGTTCCTCCAAGCGGTGCATTTTTCATAGGTAACTGATTTAGTAGTGGAACTCCATCCAATCTTGTGGACAACGATTGTTGAGCCCCGCATAGGAGCTGTAAGATCTATAGTTGAAACTTATCCATTATGTGTATTTGATCTTCCGGGGCTAAACACGCCTTCGTCATCGGGCCAATACGTACAACGTCAAACTGATGTATGCTAAAAAATTCACGGCATTACAATAGTAATTATATCTTAGTGTTGTACGAAGATTCAGTACACACTTTGAAAAGAGAAAGCAACAAATAATGACATCATAAACTTTTACCTGGCAAAGTGAAAATCGTACACAAACCGCAGTCTTCTACTATAAATGATGATTACAAGTATGTTCTCGCCCTACAGTAAAAAATACATTCCCAAGTTACAATGTTAACTTGCGGATGAACATTTTGCAAAGAACGGGCGCCGCCTGACAGGTGGTGGTCGAGAGTCGGCGGTGGTCGACGACGATCGACAGTTCTCGATGGTGGTCTCATACGACACACACAGCGTTTGACGGCGGGCTGCGCTATACGCGCGTATTGGGCATTTCAAACTCTTCTCAATTCTTAAACTCTTAATTCCCGCGCAATTAACGCATTTAATCATTTTGATCGAAATGTCGAGTGCTTTTCTCAATCGGATAACATTCACGATACCTGAAATTGCCTTAACGATAATAATTCGAGTGTTCTTCGCCTATTCGATTCATTTTGTCAAGATGCTTTGATCTGACTATAAAATAGTCGGAATTCGTTTGACCTTTCAAATATTTACAAAACTTCTAAAATGAGTTTAATTATTGATTTCAAGCTACCCTAGTTCGATTGTATCAATTTTAGTAACATTGCGTTCTTTTTATTTAGAAATTGCCTACTTAATTTCCCATGTTTACGAAATAAGAGCTCTTGATGACTTTTTTTATCGATTTGAATATTTCTTACTAAAAAAATTATATCGATCCGAGCGATGCCTCAGGATTCATGTCGGATGATGGAAATTTGTTTATTGCCTATCAAACATATATATATATATAATTTGAGCACATCATATAACATTCAAAAAAGAAATAAATAATTCCAAATATAAACCACAAACAGGGTCAACTAATTATGATGATCATAGTGATGATTCATGCATAAACGTCTCATTACATTCATAGGCATATGAAAAGCATACAAAAATTCAACAAACCTGAGACCGCTTGGTTCAAAAAGGCATGTCGTCTTCCCCATTTGTAACTCACCCATACTTTGAAAATTAAAGACCAGCCCACAACATCAGTTAATTTCACATAAAAGCAACAATTCAATAAATAATAGAGCGGCATTTACATGCATACCCCACAATTCTCATCTATTTCCATCTCTAACACCTAAAATTTCATATTCACATGCATAACACTCAAAATATTTAATAATACATAAATAATACCATCATTATTGCTATATTAAAAGTTAAATACATCTTATTCATGCATAAATTTATGACAGATCAAAAGTGTTATAAATGCAAACTTTAGGGGTTAGGTAAAAAAAATACATAGAAATTGTGGTGTGGATGCAACTTTCCCACAATTCCTATGTTATAAACATAAACTTCAGGTGATGGATATATAAATACATATATACTATGTGGTATGTCTGAAAATTCCCCATAATAAAAATAGGTTCCGAGACCAAATTAACAAGGAAGAATCAAAATTTAAGGTTCCAAATAACAAAGTTATAACATACAAGAAGAATACATCTACCAAAAGAATTGATGATTATGTAGCCAACTATCATTGTCACATCCTCCCCCCTACTTAAAACATCATACATACACATAAAAAGCAAATATACTTGAGACCACATCTCAGACTAAAACTCCCTCGTTGAACAATTCTACTAAGCTGCGTTCGGCCGAGCAGGATAATTGGCATGAAATGCAGAATGCCTATTCGCTACGAGCAAACTTACGCTCGACGAAGGCAACAGTGCAGCTTCTCCAGCACCAGATTCTCCGATACTCAGCCTTGAGATGCCCAGAAGCTCATCCACCTTGATGGGAGACTTTGTATGTACAGGAGTCGGCTTCACTATTTCATGAACCTGCTTCTCCACAGTTTCAGCAGCATAAACAGGCCAAGGTGGGAGCATGAAGGGAAAGAATTGAGAGAAATAAGCAGGGTACATGACATTATAACTACACTGGGATTCAGAAAGTTCGGGTTTTATAGCGTCTAATTCTTCGTCTGCAGAATTAATTGAATCCATTGACTCGCATTCTTCTTCTTGAAGTAAAGGTGCAGGCATACAATTGTAGTCTTGTGATTCAGGTTCTTGATAGTTTACAGGAAATAACTCAGATTCTGCAGTCTGGTGCAATGGAATAATATGTTTAAGAACTCATTCAAACAAAGTAAGCATTAGGTCTCACACGAGATAACATTGAGAAAAATGTCAAAATGGTTCCTTGTAGGTGTCCATTTTAGTCGCAGTGTCTCTATAATAATGTAAATTCAGTCCCCAATCTCTTTTAATGGGGCTGAAAGTCCCTTCTGAGGACTTTTTCACCCCATATTAAAAGAGTCTAAGGAATAATTTTGCACTTTTATAGACCCTAAATCACCCCATATAAATATTTAAGGGGCTATTTTGACACTAAGTATTAAAAATAGGGAGAAATGGTAGGAATAAGAGTGGGAGGAGGGGGAATATGAAGCTCACTTCATCCGGTATCATGTCAAAGAGGCTCGTCCTTCGTCGCCTTCTATTGGCGTTAGATTGGCGTATAAAATATTTTTGAGCGTGGCTGGCGACTTGAGTTGGTGTCCTTGTAATCACATATTTGCGTGATATCCCTCGCCAATCACCTTTGCCAAGCTTTTGCAGACCAAGTAAAAACATTCGGTGTTCCTCTTCAGTCCAAGGAATACCTGTCACACAAATTTTGAACAAGAAAACAAAAAATAAATTAGAAGTGAAATATAAATCACAAAAGAAAAAAAAAACATTATGAATGAAATGAAATAATATGCAAACAACTGGTTGAAAATCAAAAGTAACTGAAGGAAGGACAATCTCATTGTAATTAGTGGCATGCACTTAACTTATACAATCATGTAACAAAGAAATTAAGATGCTATGCCCCCTTCAATTATAATTCTAAGGCCCACTTCAATAGAATGGCACATTATCATACATTTATGCACATTCTCAACGAAAGCTGATTATGACGAGCCGCAACTGCGTCGTATTCATCCAAAAAATGTTATTAAAAAAAGAGCACATCCAAAATATGTTATTAAAAAAAGAGCATTTACATAAATATCACCCATTTCTTATATACTTACATATCTAATACCCATACTTTGCTTTTAATATTGATACCACCAAAATCTTTCATATCACATTTAAAATATTAATTTTTAAAAAGTAAAATATAACTATCCATGCATAGGTATACAAAAAATATTGAAGTTTAGCTGTTATATACATTAATACATAAAAATTGAGTTGTGTGTATGTAAATCTTCCTATGAAAAATTACTAGCAGCTCCCTTAGCCACATTAACACCACACTGACAAACCATTTCAGTATGACTAGGAGAAATCTTCCTATTGAGTGATATCTAAAAAGATTATTAAAAATTTTTTGCAATGCTCATTAGTTAAATAAAAGACTTGTTACTTATTATTTATTAAATAGACATTTTTTTCAACCACAATTCCCAAAATTTCATCAGCCAACCCCATTGTTACCGTGTGGAATACATAAACGCAATAAAAAGAAATACAAAAAGGAAGACAGGCTGCCTGTTCTTGTAGTTTAGTGGTCTTATGTACTTTGACAATTTTATAGATATTATTTTTCCCTCATTTTTACATAAGAGACAAAGATGTATAGAATAATATATTTTGACTTATTACCTAAGTTTCATGAATGAAAACAATAAGATTATTAAAAGTATTTTTATTAAAGTATCATTTCTATTATTTTTGAGAAAATCTTCTTTACCACCCTACCTTGTATTTATACGTAGAAAAAGTATATATGGTCAAAAGCAAACTAGTAGAACAACTAATCCAAATTATACCTCGAACCAATAAGATACTTGGGGCATGAGCTTAAGCAAACAATCTCAGGCTGTAGCAATAACCATTAATCAATCTTATTAAATTATGTCAGCCATATGTCAAGATAGCCATACAACACCCATCAATCATGTAAAACGCAAGGCATATATAACATACTAACCATTTAACTACAAATATATGTACAAAGCAATGAGTGTTAAAAGTATT
Source organism: Papilionanthe hookeriana x Papilionanthe teres (assembly GCA_022702705.1). NCBI lineage: Eukaryota > Viridiplantae > Streptophyta > Magnoliopsida > Asparagales > Orchidaceae > Papilionanthe > Papilionanthe hookeriana x Papilionanthe teres. The sequence continues at coordinate 48,559,219 of CM040428.1, read as the reverse complement.
TATCTTCCTTCAAATCCAGTATTATGGGTTTTTTTCATCTTGTTAATGCTCTATAATAATTATAAAAAGAAAGAAGAGAGAAGAAGAAGAATTCTTCCATTCAAACCGCCCACCAGTAAATGCAAAAAGAAATTAGAATGTTAAATATGTAAATATGAAGGTTTATATGTTAGGCAGTTAGGTATGTAAATACATAAGCATTATCTGATATGCATGTAAATGCCCCAATTATATAATGATTCATGCCCCGTGTATCGTCGTCTCCACTTCTCAATATTTTTTGGAGCAATCCTTTAAGCTAAGGCAATTTTGTATAGTAACTTTGGTTGGCTTATTTACTTTGCAATTTAAATTTTCAATAACTATTAACCAAAATTTCATAGAACACTCAAATTTATTTTCTTCATAAGTTTAATTGAAAGAAAAAAAAATAAATTTATTAACTTTATTTAAATAATATAATGATTTTGAGAGAATCTTCTACAAACCGCCCAAAACATTAAATATAATATTTTAACTAACTTAACTTAAATATTACATTTTAACCACTTTTTCATTACAAACGCTCTCCATTACTCACTAGTGAATGCTTAGAGTGAAAATTTTGGGTAGTCGAAATGTTATATTAAGTTTTGGGTGGTTAAAATATGATATTTAAAGTTCGAATGGTTAAAATGTTATATTAAAAATTTTGAGTGATTGCTTTGTAAAAATCTTTATAAAAATGTAACTTTAAATAAAACTTGTACACGCGTCATTATAAGAGTTTACAACATTTTTTCATGTTTCAATTACAGACAAAAATAATATGACTCTCTAATTAATGAAATAAAGCCTTTACCCAATATATACGTGGAATCTTAATAAACCAAATGTTAATAAAGGCAATAAATTCCATAATATAAGCACCTAAAGGGTTCATGTAAGAGGTCGAAGGACCGTCTAGATATGAAAAATTATTGTGCTCAAATAATTCAACAATTAATAATACAAAATTTTAGAATGTAGATTATGGAACAAGAAATGTGAATGCTTTGATTCAAGATAAAAACCTAAATGGAATGCAGAATTTGTTAAGCATTATAAAATTTAGATAGTATTTGTTATGGAAATATAGCCACCTCATCATCATCCTGCATAAAATTAGTCAAACAACTTGATTTACACGACTCCACAAGATCATAATGTTTTGTTCTTGGGAAGAATTTTACCCTGTGCACTGTTGTACAAATTTTATTCCAGAAATGCACAAGAATATTAGTTCTTAATGGTTTCTCATTCTTTGAAATCTCTCTTGTATATAAGTCAAACCAAACAAATGACATTAGAGAGAAATCATACAAAAGATAGGATAGACTACCACAAGTAATACATAGAAATATAGAATCATAGACTATTTATGTAGTCTGTAAATATTAATTGTGACAACGAACGTGAATTTCTTGTTATCTAAGAGATTAAGACATGCATAAATCTTGGGCTATGAAGCACGAACACAGACACTACACGGCACGATACGGAGACACGACATAATTGAAAAAATGGGACACGTCATGCCGTGGACGCATTTTTATATTTAATAAATTATTACAACACAAATTATGCAAGAATAAAAATTAACTTCATAAATTTAATTTATATTATAAAACCTGATGATTATGAAAACTAATTTCTAAAATTAGATATAATATATTTCAAAAGAATTCATCTACTTATAATCAAACTTATTTACTAAATTTTTAATAATTCTATGATTACAAAGAGGGAATTACTAATGCTCGGCTTCGACAAGATTGGATGCACCTTCGATGCTCGATTTTGATGAATTTTATACGGAGCTTCAACATGGCGAGAGATGGGGCGATTTCGATTATGAGGTATAATTATGACTATACATATATTTATAATTTTCTAATTCTTATGTCCGATTTAATCAAAATAGTGTTATGCTCACGTTCGATGTGGTGTTGAGGTGAGTCCCAAACGTGTTCTGACCTGAAAAAAATTATGACATATTTTGTATAGTCGGAGAAGTGTCGAGGCATGTCAGACAAATGTCGGTGTCAGATACGTGCTGACACGGGTACGACACATTTTTAGAAGTATCACTGCTTCATAGATCTTGGGCCTCACTGTATTTGTTGCTAGCAAAGCTACAACAACCACTAATTTCTTACCTCAAAGAGCCAATTAAAATTCTTTATGTATCACTACTCTAATCTTAGATTGATGAGTTTATTTAGAAGATGATTATAATTGAAAGAATTTTTCTTAATATTTTTTATTTAACCTTGGATTTAATAAACTTATTTACACAATAATTATATTAGTAGAAATAAAAAATCACATTTGCAACAGGAAAGCATAGTATGCATGGAGAACTTGTTTAGATCATTATAAAACAATAGCGAACTGGATGCAAGTAGAATGATGCTTGTCATTACCAAATTTTATGAAGAGGCCTGAAAACTAAGAAATATGGTGGACACTGAACGGCTAAAGAATATAGAAAAAGATCAGATTAATGACTCAAAGTTATTTTGTATGAAAAAAAAAACACTAGTAGTTCATGACTACGATCCTCATCAATCCTATAATCAATAGGTATAATCAACTATAGGATAAGATTATCAGCTAAAATGTGCATTTTGTTAACTTTTATTGAATTTTTTTACATGATTAAATTCTTATTTGAGTCCCTTATTTTTAAAAATGCCCCTTCTAACTTTTTACACAGTCTTCTCCCAGTTTCAGAACAAATTTCATTCTTGTTCACTTCTGGTGATTGATAGTATTATTTCTCAATAGATACCTGCTAGATCCAAGTATTCTCCTTTCTTACTGCTGCTTTATGTTCTGTATGTTTTTGCCTTTCAGTTAACTTCAATGAAAAAGGAGCGACCTTTTACACTTTATTGTTATAAAACCATTTCTTGTTCACTTCTTACGCAAAAAATCATTGTCAATTTCTCATGATGGCATCCTGGTATGCCCCTAAAATCACACAAAAGGAATTACAAAATTACTAAATTAAACTAAAATGTACAAAAATGATGCTCTACCTCCTCAAAAATACTAAATTAAACTATAATTGCTCGGCTTCGACAAATCATCATTTGAAAGCATAAAATCAAAGATTATCTTCAATTTTTCTTTTGATAAACGAGCCCCTACCTCCTCAAATGGTGATTCCAACTTTCTTTTACCACAGAAGTAAAAGAAGAAAAAAGAAAATTTATGAAGATCTTATTTCTGTAATTGAGCATTAAAAATCGATTGATATCACAAGGAATGATGTGCCTAATCCTGGCAATGGAGCAACCATCATGGTCACATTAGATCAGAACAAACAGCCAAATATCCCCAAAAGAATAGTACGAAAAAAAAAAGAAAAACAGAAGAAGAGGAAGTAAAAGAGCAAAAAACATCCCAGTGCAGAAATACCATTAATCCATAAACTAACCTCTCTTCCGTTCGCGACAGCTGGTGGACGACCCCTGCACCAAATCCTCCGATGCGTACCCATCAGCGGCGGTGCCGGAAGCCTCCATGCCATCAGCAGGAGAGGAGCCACCAGTAGATCCGGCCAAAAGAGACAGATTCCCCATGCTAGCGCTCTTCCGGATCGAGCCATCGGTTAAGCGAACGCCGAAGAGCTTCACTCCTCGGTTCGGACACGTGCGTGAGTTGTGCCCGTTGTTGCTGCAATGAGAACACCTCCTCGTCATCTTCGCCGGCAGCTCCGCACCGCGCTCACGCCACGGAGCCTCCTTGACCCGGGCCCGATCAGCTCATCAGGGTTCTCGTTAGGGTTGGGAGCCGAGATACAGAGCAATCGGATAGGGTTTGAAAAGGGAGGAGCGACGAAGGTGGAGGAAAGGAGTCTTCGAGTTGGTGGCGACTACTCAGCAAGAGGCGTGGCTTACTCTGCCTCTTCGGGACTGATTTTGGCCCGTCCACGTGGCGAATATTGGAAACCACCGGTGAATAAACCACTGGAATTTTTATTTTTATTTTTTTTAATTTATCACATTAATTTATATATTATAAATATTTTAAATTTTATAGATGTTGAAAAATATTCTAGAATATATATATATATATATATATATATATATATATATATATATATATATATATATATATATATATATATATATCACGTGCAATTATTAATTAATTTAAATTTGTTACATCTAAATTTTCATAATTACATTCAAATTGATCATTTTGAATATTATATCAAAAATATAAGTATTACTAATTTTAAATCCATATTTCTAACATAATCTTTTTTACTCCATAAATATCAAATTTAAGTATTATATATATAAATATGTTAAATTGTTATTTATAAAAAAAGCATGAGGAGGGAGAGAAAACGAGAAGGAGTATGGGAGGGCAGGGAAGTTGGACTGATATGCGGATGTTAATCTAGTGAGATTATGTTCTTTTTGCCTTACGTCCATGAGGACGGTATAAGATATTCTTGGTAACAATCGGTTTTGTAGGTCTTCGCTCGTCTGAATGTATCTGATAAGTTTAGCAAGTCTTGGTTCATCTGAATATATCTGGTCTACTTTGTGAGTCTTGGTTCATCCAAATATATCCTGTGAGTGCTTTCACAGACCTGCGTTTCTATTAGCGGACCTTCTTTTATCATTGTTGTTTTCTTAATACTTGGAGCAATGTGATTTCACAAAGGTGATTACATTGTTTAGAGCAATGTTCGTGCTGGCGTTCTCTGTTCTAGTGCAGCGACGGGGGTTGGTTGTCCGTCATTTTAATCCGCGTCTACCTTTCTTTTCGTGTGTCAATACAAAATTTTCTCCTCCCCACGCATTACCCCTTCTCAAGCTCTTGCTCACCCTTTTCCATTCTGGTGTGCTTCTCCTATGAAGGTATCGAATATCCTAACCTATATCAAATATTTATCTTCACCATTCTAGTTGTTACTATGGGTTTTGACTTTCGTTCGGTTTAACAAGTAGGGGTCAACTCTTTTTTCTCCTCCTCCGCTTCTCTTGTGTGAGTTTAAGGTGCTTTTGCTACATCTCATTTTTGTTTCAGTTTTGCTTGTGAAAATTATGTTCTATGAGTTTGGTTTTGAGAAATTTGTGCTCCATTGGAAGATCTAGGCTTTTGCTTCGTTGGAAAATCTTGTTTTCGTTTCCATACGAAGTGGGTTGGATGTTCATCAAGTTTTATGTATTTCATTGTGCTCGGGGTTGGTTGTTGTTCGACTTTATGTATTTCATTGTGTTGTAGTGCTGGTTATTCTTCAAGTTTATGATGACAATGTGCTCGGGATTGGAAGTTCTTCAGATTTAGGATGACAATGTGATGCTTTTAGGCTTTTGTTGTCCTCTCGATTCAGAATCATATATTGATAATTTACATTGAGAGTTATTTGTATGGAATTACGATGAATTCATGTTGTGCTATGAGTTTATGTTGTTATTTGGGTTAATCATGACAATGCATTTTTTTTTTTGTTATGTGGGTTTATTATCTTATGTTCGTAAGGTTATGCAAAGAATCCTATGTGTGGCCACGAAGATGGCATGATGTATTAAGCTTTATGTATTAGAATAATGCACTTCTTACTTTTTTTTTTTGAATGCATAAATTTATTTCTATTGTTCTGTTTGAATTATTCTTGAAAAAATAGACTTACAGCTAACATATAAACATAAGGGCATAACAGTCTTTCTTCTCAGAAACAGTTGTAACACAACCAGGGCGGCGGGAGCAAATTCATTACATTAAAAAATATGATGCATGTTGCACTAGCGGAGGGTGTAGCGGATTTGCTATTAGAATTGGTCACCACTCGTAGAGAGTTCGAGATAAATAAGAACACTTCTTTTTTCTAGTAAAAAATTGGGATTCAGCGATGCTTCAAAGTAAGCTAAACGTTGAGTCGGAGATACAATGCCAATAATTAGGAGGAAGATATTGTGGAGAAAAAGAACCGTATTATAGCTTTAGAGATAAGGTGGAGGCTTGTCTGTTGTGAAAAAATGATGACAATAAAGTAAAATTGGAACGAAAAAATGCACGCAGAAAATAAACACCAGAGCGAATACGTATTTACGTGGTTCGGCAAATTTGCCTACGTCCACGCAGCTGCAGATTTTATTTCTTCGAGAATTACAATCGTCGCCGCCTCGACGTTGCGTTTAAAAACTCTCTATTTTCTTCTCTCCCTTCCTCTCTTTCTATCTTCCTCTCTTTCTCTCTTGGAGAACTTGGTCAGACATCAATCCAATAGCCAAAAGAGTTATTGATGGGGACAAAGGATATAATAGGTGGGAGGTAGGTGAGTCAGAAAGGGGAGGGTAGTGAGCTGTGAGGTGGGAGGTAGCATGTAGTGGAGGAGCAGAGGCGAGCGCAGGTAGCCCTTAATTGCAAGCCTAACATGCCATGAGCGGTCTCCACATTACCCAACAATTCTCCCACTCGAGACTGAGACACGCATCGTACCACCCACAGCCGCAACATCCGCCGTACCAAACTTTTCCTCAAACACGATATTCTCCACCTCCTCGCAACTCAAAGCCTCTCGTCTCAAGTTAGAAGACCAACCCGAAGCCGCGCACAACTTCAATTTCTCAAGAGTAACTCCCTTCATTAACATATCAAGAGATTTTTGCTTCCACAAATTTTCTCAAGTAGAACCGTTCGTCATTTAATAATGATCGTATGAAGTGATACCCCGATCCGAATGTGCTCGGTCCCGGACAAATGATTCCCCAGCGAATATACGCTCCGACTATCACCGGTAGAGTGCCCTTCTCCAACCTCCTCTACCCAATTCTTTCCAAGAAACTTCGCGCCCATATCATCTCCCTTTCGTGCACTTCGATACCGCAACATACTCAGCTTCCGTAGTGGACAAAGAAACTCGTCTTCCTCGCAAATTCCGAGCCCCTACGACACCGCAAAGATTTTCACCAAGAGTATAAACATAACTCGTAAAGATTCTTCCTAACACCGTCAATATCGGCCACGACCCGCATCAACATACCACTCCAGCTCCTTTCCCGAGAAACACAAGCAGCTTCGAAGAGCCCTTGGGGATTTCCAAGATCCACTTCACGGGCCTTCCCGCTGCTCTCAGATTACCTGCGACCGTCACAACTCCCACTCGCATATCAGTAACATCGTCCAGTGCACTCATAACATACATAAGTGAACCAATGTTCGAAGCGTAAGGAACCTTACCTGCGTGCTCTTGTTCCTCCTCCGACGTGGGTGACCGACTTTGCCGAGTCCGAAATGATCGCCCAAGGGTGTGCCAACTCGGTTTCGCCTCGTCCATATCGAATTCGCTAAGCACCTTTTTCACATATTCAACCCGTGAAAGTCTTAACGTACCTTCGATCAGCTTCTTGATAATCTTCATGCCAAGGATTTGCTTTGCCGCTCCCAAATCCTTCATCGCAAAGTGTTTTGACATCCGTTTCTTCGCATTATTAATCTCAAAAATGCTAAACTTCGTAATAAGCATATCATCCACATACAACAAGTAGGATGATATATGAATCGTCAAAATACCCTGCATACAGCTAAATGATCCGTCCGACACCAGACTTGCATCGAGGCATGAATTTATCAAACTTCGTACCACCGTCTAGGAGCTCGCTTTCGGTGCCATACAAGCTCTTTCTCAACTTCGCAACCGAGTCTTCGTTTCGTACCACGAACCCTTCGAGTTAAGGCATGTAGATGTCTTCTTCAAGGTCTCCATGAAGAAAAGCCGTTTTTACATCTAACTACTCAAGGAAGAGATTTTCAGTAGCCACCAGATAGTACCATTCGATGGCTGTAAGCTTCACCACATGAGAAAACGAATAATCAATACCATGCTTCGCTCGAAAAACCTTTACAACAAGTCTCGCCTTGTACCTTTTACTCATCATGCCCGCCTTTACCCGATACACCCACTTGTTGTGTAAAGCCTTCTTCCCCCAGAAGATCCGTTAGCTCCCAAGTCTCGATTTTCTATCGCAGTGAATCCATCTCCTCTCCTTCATGCTCAGCCTCCCACTGCCGACCATCTGCAAGGTTTCTTCACAACTCGATGGGCTCTCCACCGCACCGTCGGCGAATGTAGCTGGGCAGAGGAATACCTCCGTGCCGCCGTCTAGCCCTTCGACCTCGCGAACGTAGGGTCGGAGTAAAGGAAACGATCGAACCTCGACTGCGGACACTGGAATGGGTGCCCCCGACCTACTCTCGTCATCACCTTCATCTTTATGCTGAACCGTAACTCTCCGTAAATCATCGTTTTACCAACTCGCATTTCTGCAGTGTTGTTTTAGAAACCGTACCGGGTTTGCCCTGTACATCATCTTCTCTATCAAGATCACGTTATCAAGCTCAGACATGATCTTCCGATCTCGATCATCCTGCAAACGATATACCCAAATGCATCATCTCCATAGCCACAAAGCAACACTCTTCGACTTAGCTTCAAGCTTACTTCGAGCATCCGGATTAATAAGAACATATGAAAGACAACCAAAAGTCTTAAGGTAAGAAAATCCGACCCTTTCCCCACTCCGTACCCTCAGTAATCCGCGCCTCAATGGAACATGGCCCCCCGTTGATCAAATAAACCGTGCGTTGCCGATCGCTTCGCCCAAAAAACTAGTGGTAGTCCCGCGTGCAATCTCATGCTTCTAGCCCTCTCATTGATGGTCCCGTTCATGCGCCTCCGCAACACCATTTCGTCCGTGGTGTCCCCGGAATGGCCTTCCATTCTCGATGCCCTGAGCTGCATAATACTTCTTGAATCCACCATCAATGTACTCACCACCATTATCGACTCGTACATTTTAACTTTAAGCTCGTTCTGCCTCAACCATAGACTTCAAGTCCCGAACACATTAAATACATCGCATTTATGCTTCCCGTAAAGCACTCATACCTTCGCCGTGGATCGTCTACGAATGTGAGCATAAGAGCGAGCCTCCAAGAGATGTCACTCGGGGAAGGTCCCCACACATCCGTGTGTACAAGATCTCAGCCTTTCCCCGCCTTCAAGGCCCTCGGGCCACTCTTCAAGAAACCGACCTTCCGTTTCCCCATAATGCAACTCTCACATACGCCAAGATCAACTCGTCTCGCCCGTGCTCGCCTCCGGACCGGTTCCTTCATACCTCTCGACTCATGTGACCAAGTCTATAATGCCACAACTTTGCCGTGCTCTCGCCATCAGTAGTATCAACACCGTTAATTAAACCGCAATTACATATACCGTACCCCGGCTTTCTTACCCCGAGCCGCACAAGTGCTCCTTTAGTAACCCCTTCCGTGTGCCATTCGAGAATACTACCGAATGTCCACACCATCAAGCGCCCACCGTAAATGAGGTTCTTTTTTAGTTCAGAATGTGTCCGACCTGCAGTTCGTCAACCCGTTATTGCTCAGCAATGTCGATATCTCCCATTCCAACCACATTCAAAGCTTCGCATCTCGCGAGATATACTTTTCCAAAGTCACCCGCAACATAGTTTTGCATTAAATCTCTATGGGAAGATGTATGGAAAGAAGCCCCAGTCCAGTGATCCAAATAAGCCATCGAGTTGTGAACCGCAAGCAACAGCCGCACTCGAGCTTTCTCGCCACGCACAAGATCACAGCCCGTCTTTTTAGACTTCCCGTGCTTCTTCTTTGCGGCCAATTTTGTCACAGTCAAAGAAAGTTGTCATTACCGTTTCGACTTGCTCCCCGCTCGTACTTCGAGCTCGATCTTCCTTTGCTCGAGTTCCCGTCATGTGATCTCCTCCTCGAAATCAACAATCGCGTCGAACTCGAACACGAAGTCTCCCGTAATCTTTCCTACGCACCTCCTCACCAAAATTAAATCACGAATATCATCATATTTTAGCTTAGATTTACCTCGCGTAATTGCCGACCGTCATCCTCATACCTCCCAAATTTTTCCGCAATGACGCCAATAATATCATTTCGTATCTCATCATCAAATTCAATTTCGACACGACAATTGATTTGTGATAGTATTAAAGTCATTCGTATGTCATAGACACTGACGATTCTTCCGCCATTTTCAAATTGAATAACTTTTTCTACCGATGCACTCGTTATTCGCCGACGACTTTTCATACATACTCGACAAAGCCGTCACGAGATCCGCAAAGGGTCCTTCTCCTCGATAACGTTGTGTGCAATCGACCTGATAGGGTTAATCGAATAACCCCTAGAACCCGTTCTTATCCACCGCATTCCAATCGACTCGTCCATCTTCTCCTGGGCCGCTTCGCCCCGCAACGAAGATGAAGTTTCTTCCCACAGGTAGTCCTCTATCCGCATTCTCCAAATAACTAAAATCTAAGTGTGTCACGAATTTCTCGATCCCCAAACCTTCACTTCGTCTCTCGACCATCATTCTTCCTCAGATCCGAACCGAAGCTTCCGATACCAATTGTTGTGGAAAAATGATGACAATAAAGCAAAATCGGGAACCAAAAAAAAATGCACGCAAAATAAAGCACGGAAATGTAATACGTATTTACGTGTTCGGCACTTCCGTCACGTTCACTTGAGTTGCAGAGGATTTTATTTCTTCGAGGAATTACACCGCCGAGCGCCTCGACGTTTACAAGAAAGAACTCTATTTTCTTCTCTCCCTTCCTCTTTCTCTCGAGAACTCGTCAGTATATCATTGTCGGCGAATTTTTAATTTAATTAAAATAAAGAATTCGAAAAGAATATCGATTTTGAAAATAATTTCAAATTTGAAGGTTTTAAGATATGAGATTAAACCGATCTCACATCCTGCAAATAGTTTATATAAACGTAGCATCGCACCACACAGTGTACCTATCCCTAAGGATACACACCGTCATCATGGCCTTCGACAAATAAACTAGAAGATTGGTGATATCCGTTTGGTCTGCGAACCAATTTTATAAGCCGAGTGAAGTCAGCTAATATGAAAACATTAAATGTGGTTTATATTACTCCTGTGTTCTTTAAAATTCTCATGTTGCAAGCCTCATGCTTAATTACATCTTAAGTGACGGAATCACCTAAGAAAACTCTCGATAATAATCAATGATTCTCGCTCTCAAGAATTTCAAAGTTTAAGGTTTTCAAAGATTGAATTTTGAAGTTTCATTGTGGAATGGATCAAATTTTTGGAACATTTTGCTTCGTGAATCCAAAGGAAGAAAGGTAAAGGAGAAACATCATCTGCCAACTTCGATAATTTCCCGACTATCCTATCGCTTTGGCCAATTCTAGGAAAGTCCTAATGTTTATTTAGTATTTCAATCTTGTCAATTTTAATTAATTAGGGCTTATATTCTGTATGATAAAATCAAACAACAAATTTAGAAAATGCGTAGGTTTATGTCAGATTCGACGACACTTCTAATCCTAAGACTACAGTATTGTACCTTAAATGCAAATGCCTAACGAAGAGTTGAGGATTTATGTTGCACTAGGCAAGCTACCCGAAGTCCTATGGCTTGGTTGTTTAATTCTGTGAAAATTTCATTGCTGCACTGCTTCGCCGATGACGTATGGTCAAGCCGCCCACCATACTCCGAGCTCCTATTACAGAGGTTTAGTTTTAGAAATCATAAATCGGGGATGAGAAAAGTGTTTTGGTTTAGAGGGGTCTTAATTTCCAAGTGTTTTGTGGCCGGATTAAACAAATCTTAAAGTTGATTATAACGACACCTAAGCAAGATCCCACGTTCCATCCTTCCGCATCATTATTTTTATCGCGATTCACTTAGTCCATGAATTTGCTAAACTCAACCGAATGAGTTCCTACACTTTCATTTCTAGACCGCGGGAAATCCCGTTAGCAACACGTAGGTTACATCATCCGAGGTATTCTCGATCATCCAACAAAAGACGTTTTAATTTAGCCGCAATCGTAGTTTTGTGTTCGTTTCAGATTAAATTTTCGAGTTGTTTTATATTTTGAAATGTTTTATGAATTTTATCTTCGTAAATGACTTTTAATTTAATTTGGTTTCGCTTAGGGGGGCTATCCTAAAGGTGTGAGTTTTCATGCAATGCTTGTTTTATCATGCAAGAAAAATAAACGCAACAGAACAAAGTAAATCGTAATAATGTAACCGTAAGAAAGTAAATTGCAATAAAATAAAAGCGTACCCTGAGGGTCTTCCCGTCATCCCAAGCCGCACTTAAAACACAATTAGAATATTTAAACAAGTTCCTGTGTAGCTAAGGGAAAAGTTATGGTTTTCATCAAATTCCTAATCCTAGCAATGTTTGGGCCATTTTACGACGTCTAGGTTCTTTGGTGAGCTAGTTTAAGGACGATTTTCTTCATCAAAGAATAATCAAATTCAATCATTTATAAATATCCCATCACATTGAGAAAGTGCTTAAGAAGGATCTTAAACATCTTTTCAATATTTCTGTGATTGCTTAAATTCAAACGAATTTAATTATATAAATGAATGATCGTCCGAGGTTTTCAAGTCTTGTTAACTTTGCCGTTGAACTAGACATCTGAATATCCCCATGAAAAGTTAACACTCCATTTAATGTTTCATTTAGAGTTATAATAACTAAAGCTGCCGCAAGTTAAAAGATTCAAACGATTCAAGCGAAGTTAAAGAGTTTAAATTGAATGTTGTTCAAGTTGTTTTATATTTAATTTCTTTTATAGCCTTGTGGATGTTATATTTAATTTAACTTAATTTAATTGAAGTTTAATTTAGTTTAACATAGCTCAATTTAATTCGACTCGTGTTTAATTAATTCGATTTCCGATTTAACTTTAATTTAATTATTTAATTTAATTTAATTTAATTTAATTATTTAATTTAATTTAATTTAATTGTTTAATTTAATTTACCTAATTTTAATTTAATTTAATTTAATTGTTTGATTTAATTTAATTTAATTTTAATTAATTTAATTTAATTTGCTTAATTATTTAATTTAATTTAATTATTTAATTTAATTTAATTTTAATTAATTTAATTTAATTGTTTAATTTAATTTAATTTAATTAAATTTAATTTAATTTTAATTTTTAAATTTAATCTTAATTTAATTTATCTTTAATTTACTTTTTATTTTTTAATTTTAATCAAAATTAAGTTCTTTAATATTTAAATTGAAGTTATCATTTTAATTAAAAATTGAGTATTAGTTGATATAATTAATTTAGGATTTTTTAAATTAAAGAATAAATCTCTTTCCTATCAAAGATCCCTTATTTTAATAATTCCAATTTTATTATTCTTCCAAATTTAATCTATTATTTAATTAAAGTTTTTTAATCATTTTAAAAATTATTTAATGGGTTTCTACCCTTTAATTATTTAAATTTCAATCATCCAAATCAGATTAGATCAAATATTTTACTTGTTGATTTTTTATTAAACCTAAAGTTTTAATTAAGGCGTTGATTAAAGATTTTAATTACCATTTTACCCTCTTTTGCTTAATAATTTCATAACTCACTAAATTGAACTCAAAATGAACTGAAATTTTTATGTGACTTTACTCATATGTCAATAAAGACATGAGAGAAAAATGTGATTTTTCTGTATTTAATTTATTTATATAATTATTTTTGGTGGAAAATAGAGATTTTCAAGGAAAATTTGATAACATGACCAAGGGAAAAGTTTCTGTCCTTAAGAAAATTAGGGCTACTCCTAATGACCAGAGAAGCACTTGGACCAATTTTGGTGATTTTTGAATTATATTATTTTTATTATAATTATTTTGAGTTTTGGAGTGTTAATTAATTTAAAAATAAGATAAATGTTGAAAAATGGATTTTATATTTTTCAAAAATCTCTCTGATACTGCGGAAACCAGAGAAACAAATTTTGCAATTTTCTGATTTTTCTATGATTTATAATAATTATTTTAGTGAAAATGCTAGAAAATACATTTTTTAATTTTAAAATTACCCTAGGGCTTTAAAATTTAATATCTCACTAAATAGACTTAGGAAAAATGTGGGATTTGTTCCTAAGTGGATAAAAATTCAAAATGTGACATTTGGTGAATTTTATTATTTTTACATTTTTATTATTTTTTAATTATTAAAAATATTAAAATATTATTAAAAATCAACTTTTTAAAATTGAAATTTTAATTTTCTTTTAGTTCCCCTGATATCAGTCGTAGAATGCCCAAAACCACTCAATTTTAAAAAATATTTTAAAAGTTATGAATTTTTAAAGTTTAAAATTAATGGTTACTAATCAACCCAATTAACAGAAGCACCCTATCCAACTGACTTCAAATTTTTACATGATTCTCTGATCCTAAAGTCAGTGGAGAATTGATTTCAAGTCAATTTGATGCCTGGTTAACTCTAATTAATTAAAGACCTATTTTATGTCTAATTATAAGGATCCAGTGAATTAACTCAAGTCCTATTTTTCCTAGCTTCTCTCATTACAAGGAACATCACCAAATATTTCTAGAATTTATTTCACAACATGCTAATTTTTGAATTAAAATACTCAAAACAAGAACATGTATATTTGAAAAATAAATAACTTTTTCACAGAGACGGCCCGACCTTTGAAATTCATGTGAATGTTCCCAAGTTCAGAGGCTTCAAAAGCCTCATGGTCTCACGGCCATATGAATCGTATACATGGCGCAGAATTAAATGTATGCGTAGAGTAAATAAATCATAAAAAATAAAATACTTAATTAAATTAAATGATTTCTTCTCCACATTATTCTCCGTTCACCTAGCAAGCGGTATTTTTATTTTATTTCGTGATTTTTCTACACAGATATGAATTTTTGAAGTTTAGGGAATTAAATAAATAGAAAAATACCCTAATTTTCTATTTATCCACGCTGGCGCCGCGTCAACCTCGGCAGCCTCCGAAACGCCGCGTGTCGCGCTTCCCATTCGACGCCGCCATCCGAGTCGGCCAGCCCCCGGGCCCCGCGGTTCCCCGTACCGTCTCCCCCCGGTCCGACGCAATCCCCGGCCGTCCGTGCGCGCGCGTGTATCGAATGGACGGCATCCGTTCATCGTCCCCAAGTGTTCTCACCTCCGAGAGTCGTCCACACCAAACCCCAAGATCTCACCCGATTCTCAATGGATTTTCATGTTCTTATGTTTCCATGGATTCGTCTCAAGAGACGCAACACATCTATACGGCTAACATGCATTGAAACTAAGGCATTTTGAAATGGAGAATCTCCGTGCTTCCGGGATGAATAGTTAACTCATACCTTAGCTCGTAGAAGTGTGGCTTCAATCCGAGAGCTCGTCGCACCTTCGATCGGGGTCCCGCAAGCTCCGACGAAGTCTCCTGGTCGCCGAATCGGCCACGATGGCATGACCACAACTCGATCACAAAGCTTGAGGCCGGGAGAATCGTGGCGGGCTCCGAGATGGGCTTTCGAGAAACTTCTCCTCTTATCCGTTGAAGGTGTGGTGGACCGCCCAATTTGAGGATCGTCTACCGCGGCAAAGTGTCCTCGGTTTCTCGGGAATTTCGCCGAGAAATCGGGCTCTCGTCAGGATTGGTGCAACCGACACCGTGGGATCAACCGCTCTCGTGATGGTGAAGGGTTTAAAACAATTTTGCGCAGTTTCGGCAAGGTTTGTGCTTGGCTCCCTTGGCCGAGAGGGTGAGGGGTTTAACAGAGAGGGCGGGCGGCCTCTGTGAGTTAGGGGAGCCAGATCGGGCTTCCTATGAGGAGAGGATCGCCCAAGGTGACCATCAGGATTGGGGTACCAAAATAAGTGAGAATTTCAATGTTGGTCAGTGCTATTTCCGGCCATGGTGTTTTCCGAGAGGCTCGGTGGCCGGCCGGCTGTGACATGGGTCACCCTCAAGGTCGTGGGTCAGGGCTCGAGGTTTGTGCAATCAATCGCTGGGCGGACATGTGTAAAGGCTTCGATCCAAAGTGGAATGGCATGGCTAGATTTGAACCTAAATGGGTCAACCCACCATTTGGGCTAGGTGCACCACCCAAGGCCTGTTTGCCGAGGGAAAAGTGATTTGCCTGTGATAATCGCAGGGTCAAGTCACCATCCAAGAATAATTGAAGCTTAAGCATGGTTTTAAATGAAACATGCAAGTGGTTAATCACCTTTAGGAATTAAGGAAAGAGCCTCCTCCTTTGCCCAAAATGGCATGGTGACATGTAAAGAGGCTCTGGCTTGCATATGGTTTATGCATGGCTCCATGGCTCCATTTGCCTGGGAAAGTAAAGTCAATTTCATGGAAATGGATTTAAGGAAAATTTGGTATTTAGGGGTTATCTGCATGAGGGGTTTGATTTGGAATTATTTGATGATGAATTTAGGACTTAGGATGATTTTAATTGAAAGTATGATGAGGGGAAATGTCATATGGGCCTTGGAAGAATTTTGGGCTTTTTTTTGAAAGGGTTTTAGATGGGCTTTTAAGATGGATTAAAGAAAGCTGCCGAATTTTAAAATTCGATTTTGATTAAATTTTGTAAAGAGGCTGGGCTAAATAATTACTGGTTTAGCTCATGGATGTGTCATGAGTGACTTGAAGCAAATTTGGGGTAGTTTGGACTTGAATTGGGTTGATTCTCAATCTCTTTTGCGAATGGGCTACCGAGGGTCAAAATTGGGCTAACTTCACAATGTCATTAGGTTGAAATTGATGTAAAATAAATATTAAGAAATGTTTATGGGAGTGTTTCAAAAAGGTTTTGGCTTTGGTTGGGTTTTAATTGGGGTCTGGCCTATTTGGGTTAGATCTGGGTTTAGGTCAAAATCGGGCTGATTTTGGGCCGACCTGGCGGGTTTTGTCAAAATCTTGGGCAAATCATGTTAGTTTTTTGTTTGTGAGGATGTTAAGGAAGGTTTAGAAAGATTTCCGGGTTAATCGAGCTCGAATTGGGTTAGTCTACGAGCTCGGTCATGGGTCCAAATTTTGGGCTTGCGTCCAAAGTGAAATTGGATCCAAATGTCAATCAAATTGACTTGATTTGGTCTAATCGTATCGGGAATGTTGAATTGAAGTTTAGAATCGAATCGACCAAAATCGGTCAATTGGCATGTTTGGTTCGACATTGGGTCCATTTCGGGGTTAAAATGGGTCAATTCGGGGGGTTTTGACAAAAGTGTGTGGGTAAATTGACAAAATTGGCCCATGGTGTAGTTGGACAAAATGAAATTGGGAATATTTGGGATTTTCTGGAATTTTCTGGGAATTTTCTGAATTTTTGATTTTTAGGCCAAGAAGGGTATTTTTGGGGTATTCGAGTGGCATTGGGGTATTTTTGGAATTTTTGGTATTTTTGGGTATGGATGATCAATTTGAGTGATGTATATGTTGGATTGATTTTGGAAAATTTTAGGTAATTTGGAGATTTTGCAAAAATTTCTGCTTTCTGTACCTGCTGTTTTTGGGTAGGTTTAGCAGTTAGGGGTCCCGGGTCAAAAATTGAAAATTTGGGAAATCAAGATGGCGAATTTGGGGAAATCATTTTTGTTGAGCTACGAAGCCATTTCAAGCCCATATGGTTATGAAAATGACTCATTCAGGCATTCATTATGTTGTTCCTAACCCTCTTACCAAGGGCTTGGTGGCTACGACCATCCATGTGAATCACCCACATGAGTCAGAGGTTAAGTTGGGTATGGGTGTGGTTTTAGGAAGTGTGTGGAAATGTAGTGTGTAAGTGTAATGTAAGTCAGCCCCTTCATCGACCAGCCACCTGTGCGCTCCCACACAAGTATCCTATAGAACTCATCCCCTTAAAACCTACATTCGATTTCAACCCCAGTGATTAGGGGTCTATACTAAATTTGTGGAGTTTGGCAGGGAGTTGTATGGGTTTAATCTCAAAGTGGTCCCAATTCTAGTCTTCTAAGATAGTCAAAGGAAAAAGCCCAAGGCTAGATCCTAAGCACTAAAAAGAAGCAGGAAGACCTCATCAAAAATGAGGTCAACAAATGGACTCTTAACAGTGTGGTGAGCCGACGGAGCACCGCGCGTATTGGTGCTGACCGAAGCGATCAACGAAACCACACATGTGTCCAAGTGACGAACTTAGGACGAAGTAGAAGAGTTTCTACTGGGAGGCTGGGTATATCTCCGGAACCCAAGATTCTTCGAACTCTCGCCGGGGAAAGGAAAAGGAGTTAATCCCAAATCACATGATCTCAGGGAATTTCGATTTAGATTTTATTTTGTTTCAATTTATGTTTTGATGCGAGTTTAAATTTTAGCTCGAGTTTCAATTTAGATCAGTCATTTTCAAAATTAATTTGTGGATTCGATTTGAAATGAAAATAGGATTTTGAGGTTTTAGATGTAACATCTCCAACTCCCTTGTTAAAATCGAATCGATTAGATCGAATCGTCGCAACGGTGATATCTCGCAGCAAAGTGGTGTTGGATGTAAAATCCTTAACCCCCAAGAGTTTGATTTTGATGCGATGTATTTCATCGCGATAGGGAAAAGATCCAGCAATGCAAGCCCCGAATGTAAAACTTCGACCCAAAGGTCAATCTCGATTCGATGTATTTCAAAGGTGCACAAAGGGAAAGAACTTAAAGCAAATAAGCAGTTTCGGGATGTAAAACTCGACCCAAAAGTCTGAATTTTGATGTATTTCACAAAATAGAAAAGACTTGAAGTGCAGCAAATTTGGATGTAAAATCCCTCGACCTCAAGAGTTTCGAGTTTTTGATGTATTTCACAAGTAACAGAAGAGAATCCTAAAGCAGTCATAGCCTTTGATGTAAAATCCTTTGGATCAAAGAGTTTGAATTTCGATGTATTTCAAAGGCACAGAAAAGGATCCTAAAGCAAAGGTGCTCTCTGAGCAAAATCCTCACCCAAAAGTCCGACCATGTATTTCAAAGGCAATAGAAAGGATCCTAAAGCAAAGGCAGCACTTTGGATGTAAAATCCCTCGACCTCAAGAGTTTTGAGTTTTCGATGTATTTCAAAGGCAATATAATAGGATCCAAAGTTAGCCATAGCTTCATAAAATCCGACCAAAAGAGTTCGACCATGTATTCTACCGCAACAGAAAAGGATCCTAAAGGCAAGCCTTGGATGAAATCCCTCGACCTCAAGAGTTTTAGGCTGATGTATTTCAGCGTAACAGAAAAGGATCCTAAAGAAGAAGGGGCCTGATAAAATCCTCGACTCAAAAAGGTTTGATTTCATATTTCTAAGCAATAGAAAAGGATCCTAGCATATACGAAGGAAACTTCACCCCAAGAGTTCAATTTCGATGTATTTCAAAGGCAATAAGTAGTATGATCCTAAAGAAATAAAAGAAATTTCTGGATGTGAATCCTCACCCAAAAGAGCTGAATTCCAATTTGATGTATTTCAAAAGAAAAGGATCCCATAAAGGCAAATTTTAAGGAAATCCTCAATCTTAAAAGTTTCGAGTTTCGATGTATTTCAAAGGCAATGTGAAAAGGATCCTAAAAGGCAAGCCTGACAAAATCCCTCGACCTCAAGAGTTTTGAGTTTCGATGTGATTTCAGCTGCACAGAAAAGGATCCTTAAAGCAAAGGCAATGGATGTAAAATCCCCCACCCAAAAGTCTCGACTTCGTGTATTTCAGCAATGAAAAGGATCCTAAGAAGTATACTGGGATGTAAAATCCTCGATCAAAAGAGTTTGAATTGAATTTTTCGAATGAGATTCGATTCGAGATCTAAGATCGGATTCGAGATTTGATAGATTTAGAATCTCGGAAAGATCAATCAATCAAGGACGAAGCTCAACTCGATCGAAATTTGATTTAAGATTCGATCAATTTGAAAGATCAAGTTTGAAACTTGATCGGAGATCGATTCGGGAATTTGATCGAGGATTCGATTTGGAATTTGTAAAGATGAAATTGATTTGGAATTCGAAGGATGGAATTGATTAAGTTCGAAGGACAATTTGATTTTGAAGTTCAAAGATCAAATTTGATCTGGATCACATCAATTAGATTCGCGGTTGATTTCTGCTTATCTTTTAATGGTTCAAATTTTATTTTGTTTGTTTATTTAATGTTCATGTGAACTCGTGTCTGTCATTTTTCGATTTTTTTTTAGAAAGTTTTCTTTTATTCTTTTTTCTCGTTTGCTCAAGTTTATTTAACTTTAATATGCTTCCAATCAATTTGCATAAAAGAGGTGAAGGCCAAAAACGTGACATGGTCACTTTCATTCCAATCATGTCAAAATATCATTGTGACAACTCGATCTCAATATATCATACAATCCATGTAGACTCAACGGATCGTGTATGACTTTTCGTCGATCCATCAAAAGAAGCATCCGTCAAAATCCATGTCCGATTGAGGGCACGGTCAATAACATCACCTTCCAAGCCATCCTCGGGTAAAAGGATGCCGGCCGGATGCTACCGAGGTGTGATATTTCCCATGTAACTCACAAATGTACCGTAAGGTCAGAGGTTCTCTACCGCATCCTGGCTGAAATGGTAAGGTATTTTGCCGTCGTCCATCCTCCCAGTAACCGAGATTCGCTCCATCGGCACCCCGGTATGCAATGCTTTGCGGAGCATTCGCTCCGAAGCACCTCGCGCATCATGACGAACCCACCGCAAAGGTATCTATCGCCCTCGAACTCACCCGGCCTCGCTATCCGTGAGGTCGATCCGAACATGATGTTGCACTCATTCAAGAAAGACCGTGCAGGTCTGACGAAGTCGTGGTGATCAATATGCTGGGCATGCAACAATTGCTTCAGAGATGTCGATAATGCAGCCTATCGGGTATGCACCGTCGCGCACTCCCTCCATGTTATCAATCTTTTCACCATTCTCTTTGATAACTAATGGCATCGGATCTACTCGCCCTGCTGACGATATCCCCGGTGGGTCTCTTCCGTTTTCTCAAGAAAAGTCAGAAGAAAGATCCGTATCGTATCGATTCTTCCTTTCCCGCATCCATCTCCGGGTTCCGAGTATGTGTTTTCCCTCGTGCGGCCTCGCTCTTACCATCTTTTTCGCATCCCGATATTACCCACGATTTGCCGCTTGCTCACTTCCGAGAATACGTTTCTGTGTAGCTCGAGGCCTTCTAAAAGATGTCGATTCTTCTTCCTTTAATTCTCTCGAAGTATTCGAAAGTTTTCTTTTCAACATTCTCGCATCCTCTCCAAACTCGTATTCCGACCCATCTCGCATGGCGAGGCCTTGTGACATATCGTGGGATATATAGCTCAATCCCTTCACGTTCCCCCGCATACCCCCGCTCCTCGTGATGATGTCGGCCGGGACATCCCCCGGGCCGCTTCGCAATGCGGTCATGCACCCCAAGTGGTTCTATCCGTGGCGTGCAGCCTTCTTCTTTCCGATCTTTCCGGGAGATTTCCCCGGTTCTTTCTCAAGGAGCCAGAGCCGGCCTCCTTTTTCAAAGCTCCCGGTGAACCGGCATCTCAAAATGTATGTGTCACATTAAGATTGCCTCATATCGCCATTGTCCGCAGCCTAGTTTTGTTAACATTTTACTTGATGCGGCGATTCTTATTTCTTCGTTGCGTTGGCCATGGTGAGTAGCCCGAACTTCGCATCTCTCGCGGCGCGGCGCCGATAAGCTCGCTCCGCCAGAATGACACGCACTTCATTTTCTTGCCTTCTTCGTTGCTCGCTTTCTTTTCTCGTCGTTGGATCGCGGCTTGGGCCACCCACTTTCATCACCGGTCGCCCCGGTAGCTTTCGTTAACCGGGAACGTCACTTTCCTCGTACCGTGCCTCGCCGTGCTAAATCTGGAGTCAATCTCGATTATCGCTCCATCTTTCACCCTCTTTTCATCGAGTGCAAGGCTTAGCCATTCTTAAAGTTCAAGACGAATCACCAAGTTTCGACATTTCCCTCGAAAAGACAAGGAAAAGGATCACTGTGGTCAGACGAAGAACAAGAACATTAAGAAAATGTTTATTAAAGATACATTTTTTCATTATTCTTATATTTTGAAATTTAACAGAAATGAAGTAGGATAAGATCCGAAAGAGATCTTGACTAAAAAGGAAACAAGGAAAACTTAATTATCATGATTTTATTTATCTTAAGACATTTTATTATTTTGTTCACCTAATCACAGAACATTACCCGTGTTTTCAGTGGATGAAGAATTCATTCCTTCGAAACACTGTAGCCGTAATATTTTTTCAAGCATCGTCCGTCGATCGGGAAGCATACGTCGTTCTCCCTTGAATAAATTTCAAAGAGGAATCCCCTCCCGAGTATAACGTTCAACCACAACCGTCCTTCCTGCCAAATTAAATTTTCCTCCTATCTCTGCGGTGTGCAAGAATGTCTCGAACGAGACCTGCTCACTAACTTTGGCTGCTTCGGCGACTACTATTGCCTGAATCATCTGGGTCATATGGCCGGAATTCGTTGCGCCGGCAGTCTTTTCCTCTCAAGCTTTCTAATTCTTCGAGTCGAATCCGGCGTTTTCTTCTCGTCGTGATCTTATTTGCAATCTAAAATTCGAGTGAATGGTGTTTCTAAACTTCAAAGGTAAGCACGCTCGACCCATACACCGAGCGTAAGCGGTAGTTTCGATAGGGTTCAAGGTTGTCCCAGAGGGCCCCATAAGGCTTCTAACAATTTCTCGTGCTGTACTTTATTATCGTCCGTTGTTTTCTTTAAGATTTGAACGAGAGTTTTATTAAAAGCCTCGCCGAGGCCGTCGGCTTCTGGCAGTAAATCGTCGTAGTATCGCCGCCGATTCCGCGTCTCCCGAGACAAACGAACTATTTGTGTGCTTCGAATGCTGACTCCATTATCCGAGATTTATCCGCGCGGCACTCCGAAACGTGCATAATCAAATTTTTGTAACCGTAAAGATGGAGAAGTTTTCACTCTCTAAGTGAATCCAAGCCGCCCACTCTGAAAGTAACTGATAAGAATGAAACGATGTCTAAGATGGTGGTTCGACGGCACCACTACATCTTGCCCCAACATTCAAACGGCCACCACGCAATTGTCGGCAACATTCGGGAGGTCGGTGTAGAACCACCGCGCACTCGTACTCTCTGTGGATGTTTCACATTTTCATGCAAATGGTCATCATCGAGGCCAGAAGATCGGTCTTTTAATTCTCTATCTTCATCTGACCCGACCGTGAGCGCCACAGTCCCGAATGCACTTCTACACCTCACGGCCTGATCACAGCACCTACCTACATTCGATCAAAAGACCTTTCCCGTATAATGTGCTGTTTATTAATGCGTAATACGCAGTTCTTTTCTTTATCCGATGGCCAAATACCCATCGTTCGCTTCGTTCGTTGTATTTATTAATGGTCAAGCGCCAATTCGTGTTTTCTCGTCACTCATTTAACCGATTCTTTTTTCTTCTTCGATTTGTGTATTGTGTCTATGTCAAGCCGTGATAGACTCGACGTCCGTGAACCTGGCTACCTTTTACCGATTCATCTGCAAATCAGCAACTTTGCGAGATCACAGCATCTATGAAGTAATTTTTCTAGAATTGTAGATCACACATTTGGAATCTCGTTCAACAATGTATACATACCGGAAGTACTGCCTAGGCCTTGGCTTAAAATTCTATTGTCCGTTATCCGTCGAATGATTAACCGTGAATCAGATGCTTCACAATCATATCCCCATTCGGAATTCGTTAATTCCAATCCCATATGCTTCGTATTCTCGCTTCTGCTTGTTTCAGAGACGGTTCACAAGAGGATATCTTTTAACATCCCCGTCCTAGTGTTATAAAGATTAGCCCGATTCCACTTTACTCAGCACTATCACTGCGATTCTTCGTCTGTGCTGCGCCGAAGATGCTCCGTCGAAATACAATTCCCAACGTCGATCATCAAAATTTCTAGGCTCATTATTTGTCTATCCGCACGTCAGAGGAGATTCGGCCGGGTGAAGGGTGGCTGCGAGGAAGTCCGTTGACTATTCCCTACGCACGCAGGCACGGAAGTTATATCGAATCGCAATAATATCATCGACCATCCCCCAAGTCCGCCTGAAAAGTGTTGGACGAGTCATCAAGTATCGTAACGATTAAACTTCGATCGTTGACCTTATGAGAAAGCATGGTAATGCCCGAGCTTTGAGCGGCGAAGACGGTGGCCAAACAATGCTTTTCAATTGCGGGATACCCACTGGCCTGGCAAATCCACTCGCCACAAAGAAGAGCATTTTCTTTACCCTCATCATCGACCGTCAACAGTGGCTCCGAGGGAGTCGTCTAGAGGCCGGTGTAAAGTATCACGGGGCCTACCCGAGGACTCGGGGTCGCTAAGACAGGGGAGGTGTCATTAAATATCACACGTCTTCGGCGTCTCCGCATTTCTCCTGGGCCACCAAGGCCCTTTTTAATCCGTTGCCGAGAAAGGCCGACACCTACCCGACAAAGCCCGAGATAAAGCGTCGAAGATATGCCGCCCCTTGAAAAGATCGTAGTTGTTTTAAGGTTTCTTTGGGAGGCGGCATTTCTAAGATGGCTTTAATCTTCCTACCGATTTCAATTCCACGATGTCGGACAACGAATCCAAGAATTTCCCGGAGGCGACGCCGGGCTGCGCATTTGCTGATTCATCTGCTAAATTGTTCAATCGTTCCGAAAAACAATTCTCAAATCATACGTGTGGTTTTCCTTACTTTCGTTTTCATGACGACATCGTCCACGTAAAGACTCGACTCGATCGTGACGAGATCACTGTACCTCATTGCTTCAGTAAGTCAAGCCTCAAGGCTCTTCGCTCCGAATGGCATCACCGTGTAAGAAAATACTCCGATCGGCGTTCACGTCGTAAGCTTTTCATCTTCCTGGAGCCATTTTTATCCGGTTGTATCCCGAAGATCCATCCACAACGAGAATATTTCATGCGGCCGAAGCAATATCGATCACTCGCTCTCCGAATCGGCAGAGGAATTCATCTTTTCTGACATGCCTTGTTTAAATCTCTCGAAGTCCACACAAATTTCGATCTGAACATTCTTCTTTCCGGACGGCACTACGTCAAGCAGCCTGTGCCCGGTGATTGGTTTTTCAATGGACAAATTTAACCGTCTATTGCCTTTTTAACTTTGCCACGACTTGTTGTTCGATTTCCAGACGCATTCTTCGGGACCTTGTTCGACCGGAACGTAAGTAGGATCCACTCCTAGCTTATGGACCGCAACCTCTCGGCTAACTCGGCATTTCATCGTAGCTCCAAGCAAAATGCCTTTTAAATTCCATTAATAACTTCGATTATTTCTTCTCGAGTCTTCTTTATTGAGTAAGGAGCTAACAAAGTAGGTCTAGGCTCTTTGTTAGTACCTAAGTTAACTTCCGTTAACTCATCTATTGTAGATTTAATTTCTTCTTCGAATTTCGGTGAGCTGCCTCCAATTTGTAAATCTTCGAGTTCGTCTGTAGTCGGCGCTTTTCATCGACTTGCAAGCGACAAACTGAGCAAATTCAAGATCGCTCAACCGACCCTACCGTGCCGAATCCGAGTCCATACTTGAATCGAGGACGGCCGGAGTTATTCCATAACTTTTCAAAATGTTGTGATTGCCCGTCCATCATTATAAACCACGTCAATTAAATTTCAATCACGTGAGAGCACTCACTCAAAAGGTAATTCCATTAATTCGATGAAGTGACATCTTCGAATTGTACATTATTTTCGCCTTTGAGGCACACCACTGTAGAATTTGATCTACTTTCGCACCGTCACTGCATCTCGACCTCCATACCCTCGATCTTATTAACGGATCTATTGCTAGTAATACAAGATGTACGTAGTGGTTAATCTTCGCACATCGATTCGTATTCTTCGTTCTTTCACTTTCGAGGAGATCTCGTATTGCGGCTTCTTCTCGACTTATTGCCGTCGCTTTTCGCTCGATTTCTTTTTCCTCTTCGTAACTATCTTCCCAATCAACACGATGGTCGGCTCTTTCCGTCCAATCGTCCTGCTGTTCTACCACGCCCCTCGTCCCCGCCTCGACCTCGGATGCGAGTCGGAGAAACCTTCACCATCTCGCCGAAGGAGTGTGCGAGTGACCGGCTGACCAGAACTCGTGTTCTTCGTTGTCCCGAACTTTCTTTGCTTTATTCACGGTGTCTCCGTGAGAAGATTGTTTTTACAAGGCATAATAAGCCGCATCTTCATGGATTCCAATTTCATGTACCTGAGAATGGTTGTAAGTCTCCTTGATGCACCGTTCCCCTCCATCGTAATATTTGACGCACCGATTTGCATTTACTGGCATTCATCCTCGTTTTCATGTATCCACGGTCGGCCCGCAGCGTCAACGACGTTTCGAATCGATTATATGAAATTTTGCGTTCGTTTTCGAAGTAAATCACCGGCCTTCATCGCAGCGTTATTGACCCGAGGGCTCTTTCTCCTTTCTCTCGGTTGAATCCTCTTAATAACATTTTGTCGGTTCCCGAGCTCACGAGCATCAATTTGGCGTTAGTGTTCAAGACCATTATATCGATCGATGCTCCCGGATCCACCAATACTCCGAGAGCGTAAACTTCCCAATCAGAATCGAAATGTACAACGTCGGTCGTGATCCGTCCCAAGTAAGAGGTCATTGTCCGTGAAGGTGACACCTCGTCGTCTTAACGAGCAAACCTCATCCAAGGAATCTCCGCCATTCGAGCTAGGCAAATCTCCGCATCAAGTAAGGCCTGGACGAGCTTCCCTCATCTCCTTTCGATGCGATGAGAAAGCATCGTAAATGCCCGCCTACGTAGGGGTTTCGAAGATGGGTTAGCACGTTGTAGTCCACCTTGTTCTCCCGTGTCTCGCGTTCTTCTCGAACGGGTATGTCTTCCGCCGTGCTGGTTCTTCGAACAACCACCGCTTCCTTCGTCTTGGACTCATTCTCGGAGGTAGAACTTTTCCACTTCAGCGTCGACTTCGTAATTTCTTCGAATCTAGTATTGAGTTTGTCGGTGTCTCCTCCCGAATCGGAATGACCGGCTCTTCTGGATTATCTTCCAAATCAAGGCTCTAACTCTATCGTAACTCGGAGCTCCTCGAAACTCACAGATGTATCCGTTGCTCGTTGAACTCTCGTAGCCTCCTCGATGGATGCCTCTTCGTCATTTTGATCGGCCGAGATCATGTATGACGTGAGAATTGTTGTTGGTATCGAAATCGACGCCCGCTGATCATGTACACGTAACCGCAACAACCCTCAAACAGCCAACGCCATCACCCTTATCATTATATGATCCCACCGA
This sequence comes from Papilionanthe hookeriana x Papilionanthe teres, assembly GCA_022702705.1. Taxonomy (NCBI): domain Eukaryota; kingdom Viridiplantae; phylum Streptophyta; class Magnoliopsida; order Asparagales; family Orchidaceae; genus Papilionanthe; species Papilionanthe hookeriana x Papilionanthe teres. The sequence goes on along the minus strand of CM040428.1, from coordinate 48,532,008 downwards.
TGAAAGCAGATAATCATACAAAAATCGAGGTCGAGGGATTTCTCCCCCGAATCGGAAACAACTATCCTAGGATAAGCAGCCCCTAGTCTAGCCTTAGGAATCTCGGTCCCCTCTTCTTCGTCAATTTTCTTCTTCTCTTCGATTTTCTCCCCACGAGGCGGTTCCTCCATCGCAAGTGATAAGACCGGCTTAACAGGCCCGAACTCCGAATCGAAGCTCGCACCGAAGCGTTCGGATGTTGTCTAAATCTTCTTCGAAGATCTCGTCTGTGCGGTAGTCCATCCATCGTCACTGCATAGTGGGACGATCGAATGACGGACGGCTGAGATAACATCGACGGAACCTCCTTTTCCGGGTTCCTTCATGTACTCCTTCGGGATCGTTATATTTCCTTTCCGAAGGTTGTCGTTGAGCCAACTTTTGAAGGTAATGCGTATTTCTCTATCTTGTGCCCAAGCATCCGATGGTAGGGGCAAAAGCTTCGGGATCACCTTTCTTGCTCGACTTCCTCTCGGGCTCCGTTCCCACCGGAAATCCGGAGTTTTCATTAAGCTACGGAACATCTTTGGTAATCGCTTTCATTTTTGAACGGATATTCTCTCGCTCGAAGCTCCCTCAATGTACGTTGCTGACGAGACGGTTGTTCATACCGGCGGAGACGACCGATAGCCGGACCGGTCGGGGCCGGTAATTTCACAGGGTTGTCGCGCCGTTCCCGGTGGTGAGCTCAGACGGCTTGCTCCGCCTTCGTCAACCGCTCGCAACGACCCCAGATTTCTTTTCGAAAGTCTTCACCGGCTTCTCGCTTGTCCGTCTTGTCGGCAAAACTTAATTGCTTCGCCTCTTGCAAGCTTCCGCCCGTTTAACAACTTCTCAAAAGTCTTAATAAGAATCCCGAGGAGAAGTGCTATCGGGCCGTGAATGCTTTTAAGCAAGATGCCGACCGCATGTTGTTCTTGCAAGCCAGGTTCACACTTCATGCTTAAAGCTTTCCATCGAAGCATGTAATCCACTCAAAGTTTCATTCGGCCTTTGTTTCTTACCACTAAATCACCCATGTTTCGATGTGGTGGCTGGCTCCGCAAATCGCTTAATGAAGAGGCTCTTCAGGCTCGAGAATGTCTTTGCTGCATCCGTTGCAATTCCGCATACCGCCGAAGGCGATTCCCGATGCATCGCTAACGAATCGTCGGAAGAGAAGGCACGGCCGCCGCATCGCAACAACCGGCACGAAAGTGTGCAACATGCCGTTCTGGGTTCCCGTTCCGTCAAGGTCTTAAACAGAGGTGGTACGAAGCCCTTCGGGGTATCGTGATACCGTCGCCGAATTCTTCCGGTAAGGTCTACCCGTCCGAATAGATGTCCCCGTTCTTCGATTGTGCTAGGGGTTTCTCGCACCGTCGGTTTACCAAGTTCTTGATATCCTTTTCAGTGGATCATACTTCGTGTTGTATCCTTTTCAAATTCGGTCATCCCCATCGACGGATGTAATTTCCTTCCCTCCGCTTCAATGTGAATGACTTCGGGGGTGTCTCTGCGGGTTGTAATTTTGACTTCCCTTGAGAGTGGCTAGAGCCATGGCCATCTCTTCCATCCTTCGCTACCTGAGCGATCGTGTCGTCCTTTCCCGAAGCCGTTCCCTTCATCGCCCGGCTCCTCTCTTTTCCCCGCGCCGCGGAGCACCTTGAGAAGATGATGAAGCTCGTGTCTCAACCATGTTGATTTCTCGCATATTCGTTGTCCATGAATTCCGATGAGTCGATCTCATCTCCGAACTTTTCTTCTCTTTCTTTCGCCAACCGTCTACGTCGGTTCTCAACTTTTCCACGCATCTTTCAGTCGAGCTTCGTGTATCTCGTGGTTGTCATGCGATGGTTGCCGGTCCTTTTTTCACGAGTCCCCTTCATCGCAGTAGCACTTTCTTCGATTCCACCTCCTCGGCGAGACTCCCTCTCTCGGCCGGCCGTTCGCCCCGAATCGCCCGTAGTGGGACGCCACACCATCCTTCTAGCAACAGGCGTCTATGACTCGATGGTCTATCGGCCAAATGCTGGAAGGTGGTATCCTCCCTAATCCGTAACCCCGATACTACGTACAGCGGCTAGCCTTCATTCTCTTGTCAGCTTTTCTATCATGAATGGCGGCCTCACTGAGGCCCAAGACGGGATTCTTTGCCGGTACCCGTCCTATCCTTCGTAGAATTTCCCGACACGGGGCAACATTTTCCTTCCCTTGCTAGCTTTTCTACCAAAGTTTGGCAAGCCGAGCAACCACAGAAATTCCGGTTCTTTTCGCGCTATCGTTGTAGTATGCGTCGTGGTAATGCGGCAGCAATCTTTCGAACATTCTCTTCATCCTCTCGCGGCCGAGAGGGATGGAACCCGCTTCCTCCCAAAAGTGGTATGTAGTCAGCATGGTGTATATTCTCGTAACGTGTATATTCCGGCAACTCGGAATTTCCCTCCAGAAGGCAACCCTCGCCAGCCCGGCTTCCCCGGCGATCCTTCTATTTCTATTTCTTCAGTCTTCGTCAGCCGAAGGAATCTTCGAACCGGACCCGATTTCGAAGACAAGGTCTTACAGAAGATCCGTACCCTCCACGGTAACAAAGGTTTATCATAGTTCGGATTCCTTTCCCTTCGATTGCGTGCCTGCAGGTGCAACAACTGCATCACATTGAGCGCCCCGTTGACAGTGCCAGATTCTCCTAGTCGGGACCCTTTGCAGGGGAGGAAACTCTTGGCCGACCTAAGGTCAACTCGGCGCTGGTTCCCACTTCGTATACCTTGCTTCACAAGGTAAAGAGGAGACGCTGACCTCGACGTCAGGAAGAACCCCGTCCAAATCGGATGACCCCATCGTCAAGGGGCCCATCCCCATAGACAAATAAGTCCAGTCCGTTGGTGAAGGAGAAAAACTTGGGCTGGGCTTCCATCAGCAGGGTGTGAGCCCCGGTCGGTCAGCCTCAAGTTACGCTTCTTTTCTTCGCACGAAAAGAAAGGAATCAAAGAGTCCGAACTCATTCTTTGTTCATGTATTTATAAAAAGAATCATTTCGTTAAAAGAATCATTTATTAGAGGGTTTTGTCATTTAACCAACGTTCAAAGGTGTAGAAGGTAAGGAATCCGATCGAGTCGGAAAGGGAAAGAAAGTCTTAAGCAAGACTTCTCGACTCGAAGGATCATTCCTAAACTAACACCTATCAAAATCCACCCCACCTCGTAAACGAGGTAAAAGGATTCGGAACCTCTCCGTTTGTGGGGTGTCTAAATGTCGCGCTCCCAAATCCGGCAGTAACGTCGGGCCATACTCGTTCAAGATAAATGAACATAGTATTCCAACGAAAGAAGGGTAGTTCGATCCATTAGTGACATGGATACACTACCGATTTCGAAAGAAGAATTATTTCGATTATAGTCTTGAGAGAGGAATTCTCCTCAATGGAGTCGCTGCAATCATTTACGAATTTTTAATTTAATCAGTCAAGTAATTTGAAAAGTAAAGATTCGATTTTAAAATAATTTTAAATTGGGCGTTTTAAGATATTGCATTAAACCGATCTCACATCCCAAATAGTTTATATAAACGAGCATCGCATTCACAACCGTGTACCTATCCCTAAGGATGTATTACACTCGCTCGTCAAGATGGTGGGGCTGATTAAATAAACTAGAAGATTAGTGACATCCGTTTGTCCGTTTAACCAATTTGAGTGTTCGACAAGCTTTCCCTCGCTAATACGAAAACATTAAAATGTATTTATATTACTCTCGTTCTTTAAAATTTCTACAAGGGCAAGCCCCTATAGTTAATTACATCTTAAGTGACGGAATCACCTAAGAAAACTCTCGATAATAATCAATGATTCCCCGGCTTCAAGAATTTCAAAGTTTAAGGTTTTCAAAGATTGAATTTCAAGTTTCAATAGAATGGATCAAATTCCTTGAACATTTTTGTTTTCGTGAATCCAAAGGAAGAAAGGTAGGAGAAATCACCGATTCGAAGTGAACTTCGATAATTTCCCGACTATCCTATCGTTTGGCTTGAATTTTAGAAAGTCCTAATGTTTATTTAGTATTTCAATCTTCGTCAATCTTAATTAATTAGGGCTTATATTTGTATGATAAAATCAAACAAATGTACTTAGAAAATGTGATGGTTTATGTCAGATCGACGACTACCTCGGAATCCTAAGACCGGTTAGGGCTTAATTTGCAATGCAAATGCCTAACGAAGAGTCGAGGATTTATGCTGCACTGTGTGCAAGCTACCTCGAAGTCCTATGGCTTGGTTGTTTAATTCTAGAAAATTTTGCTGAAGTGTATTCTAGGTTACTGATGACGATGGTCAGCAATGCTTCCACCATACTCCGAGCTCCTTTGCTTCGCAGGTTTAGTTTTAGAAATCATAAATCGTGGATGAGAAAAGTGTTTTGGTTGTAGGGGTCTTAATTTCCAAGTGTTTTGTATTTCGATTAAACAAATCTTAAAGTTGATTATAACGACACGGTTAAGATCCTTACCTGCTCCATCCTTCCGCATCATTATTTTTATCGATTCACTTAGTCCGTATGAATTCAAACTCAACCGTAACGAGTTCCACACTTTCATTTCGTACCGCTGAAATCCCGCAACACGTAGGTTACATCATCCGAGGTATTCCCGATCATCCAACAGACGTTTTAATTTAGCCGCAATTGTAGTTTGTGGTTCGTTTCATGACAAATCTCTTGAGTTGTTTTATATTTTAATGCCGTGGCGGTGAATTTTATCTCGCAATGACTTTTAATTTAATTTTGCTTCGCTTTTGTGGGGGCTATCCTAAAGGCGTTGAGTTTTCACGCAAATGTTTGTTTTATCATGCAAGAAAAATAAACGCAAATATAACAAAGTAAATCGTAATAATGTAAATCGTAAGAAAGAAATCAAGTAATAAAATAAAAGCCGCACCGAGGGTCTTCCGTCATCCCAAGTCACTTAAACACAATTAGAATATTTAAACAAGTTCCCAGTAAAGCTAAGGAAGTACATGGTTTTCTACCAAATTCCTAATCCTATGTTTACTATTTCATGACGTCTATGCTCTTTTCGTGTTTTTGTTTAAGGACGATCTTCTTCATCAAAGAATAATCAAATTCAATCGTTCTTATAAATATCCTATCATATCGAGAAAGTGCTTAAGAAGGATCTTAAACATCTTTTCAATATTTCTGTGATTGCTTTAAGTCCAACGAATTTAATTATATAAATGAATCGATCGTCCGAGGTTTTCAAGTCTTGAGACCCCGTTTCGCCGAACTAGACATTCAATATCCCATGAGCAAGTAACACTCCATTTAATGTTTACTAGAAAGTTATAATAACTAAATTTTCTTATGTTAAGATTCAAACGATTCTACGGCTAAAAGAAATAATCGTAATGTTGTCTGTTGCTTTATACTTCAATTTCTTTTATGTCTTAGGATGCTATATTTAATTTAACTTAATTTAATCGAGTTTTAATTTATTTTTAACATTTCAATTTAATTTGATCGTGTTTAATTAATTGATTTCGATTTAACTTTAATTTAATTATTTAATTTAATTTAATTTAATTTTAATTATTTAATTTAATTTAATTTAATTGTTTAATTTAATTTAATTTAATTTTAATTTAATTTAATTTAATTGCTTGATTTAATTTAATTTAATTTTAATTAATTTAATTTAATCGTTTAATTATTTAATTTAATTTAATTATTTAATTTAATTTAATTTTAATTAATTTAATTTAATTGTTTAATTTAATTTAATTTAATTATTAAATTTAATTTAATTTAATTTTTAAATTTAATCTTTAATTTAATTTATTTTTAATTTACTTTTTATTTTTAATTTTAATTTAATTAAGTCTTTTAATATTTTAAATTTCCAGTTATCATTTTAATTAAAAATTGAGTATTAGTTGATATAATTAATTTAGGATTTTTAAATTAAAGAATAACCTCTTTCCTAATAAAGATCCCTTATTTTAATAATAATTCCAATTTTATTATTCTTCCAAATTTAATCTATTATTTAATTAAAAGTTTTTTAATCATTTTAAAATTATTTAATGGGTTTCTACTCCTTTAATTATTTAAATTTCAATCATCCAAATCAGATTAGGATCAAATATTTTACTTGTTGATTTTTTATTAAACCTAAAGTTTTAATTAAGGATTAAAGATTTTAATTACCATTTTACCTTTAAGCTTAATAATTTCATAACTCACTAAATTGAACTCAAAATGAACTTGCACTTTTATGTGACTTTACCCATATGTCAATAAAGACATGAGAGGAGAAAATGTGATTTTTCTGTATTTAATTTATTTATATAATTATTTTTGGTGGAAAATAAAGAGATTTTCAAGGAAAATTTGATAACATGACCAAGGGAAAAGTTTCTGTCCTTAAGAAAATTAGGGACATTCCTAATGACCAGAGAAGCACTTGGACCACTTTAAATAGATTTTTGAATTATATTATTTTTATTATAATTATTTTGAGTTTTGGAGTGTTAATTAATTTAAAAATAAGATAAATGTTGAAAAATGGATTTTATATTTTTCAAAAATCTCTCTGATATCAAGGAAACCAGAGAAACAAATTTTGCAATTTTCTGATTTTTCTATGATTTATAATAATTATTTTAGTGAAAAATGCTAGAATACATTTTTTTAATTTTAAATTACCCTGTGGCTTTAAAATTTAATATCTCACTAAATGCACTTGCAAAAATGATTTGCCTTAAACATTAAAAATTCAAAACGCGACATTTCTACTAATTTTATTATTTTGCGATTTTTATTATTTTTTAATTATTAAAAATATTAAAATATTATTAAAAATCAACTTTTTAAAATCGAAATTTTAATTTTCGTATTTCGATATCGAGAGCCCAAAACCAATTCTACAATTTTAAAAATATTTTAAAAGTTATGAATTTTTAAAAGCTTTAAATGGCTAAGTTTCGCTTAATCAACCTAACAAGGCTAACCAAGTCCAATTGACTTCAAATTTTTACAAGGATTCCTCTGATCCTAAAGGTCAGTGGAGAATCGATTTCAAGTCAATTTACCATTAACTCTAATTAATTAAAGACCTATTTTAGGTGTTTAAGCCAATTAGGTTAATCTGAGTGAATTAACTCAAGTTCTATTTTTCCTGTAGCCCGGTCATATGAATATCACCAAATATTTCTAGAATTTATTTCACAACATGCTAATTTTTGGAATTAAAATACTCAAAACAAGAACATGCATTTGAAAAATAAATAACTTTTCACAGAGACGGCTCGACCTCGAAAATTCATAACGTTCCCAAGTTCGTATACTAAAAGCTCCCATATTCTATGCCATGGTGAATTGTATACATGCATGGAGAATTAAATGTATGCAGAGAGTAAATAAATCATAAAAAATAAAATACTTAATTAAATTAAATGATTTTTTTTCCACATTATTCTCCTCTGTTCACTGAGCAAGGGGGTATTTTTATTTTATTTTTGTGATTTTTCTACACAGAGATATGAATTTTTGTGCTTTAGGAATTAAATAAATAAAAATACCCTAATTTTCTATTTATCCACGCGGCGCCGCGTCAACCTCGGGGCAGCTCTCCGAAACGCCGCGTGTCGCGTCCCATTCGACGCCGCTATCCGAGTCGTTGTACCGGCCCCGCGTTCTCGTACCGTTCTGGCCCGACGCAATCCCCGCCGTCCGCGTGTATCGAATTCGACGCATCCGTTCATCGTCCCCAAGTGTTCTCACCCGAGAGCCGTCCACACTAAATCCCTAAGATCTCACTCGATTTTCAATGGATTTTCATGTTCTTATGCTCTACGGATTCGTCTCAAGAGACGAACACATCTATACTAGCTAACAGCATCGAATCCAAGGTATCAAATGGAGAACTTCCAGAAGCTCGGGATGAATAGTTAACTCATACCCAGCTCGGGAGAAGTGCGAAGCCAATCCGAGAGCTGTTGCACCTTCGACGGGTCCCGCAAGCCCCGCATGAATGCACGAAGTCTCCCGGTCTGGTGAATCGCTTGGGCCTATGAAAGTGACCACAACATCACAAAGCTCGGAGGGCCGAGCAACTCGGGCAATGGAGATGGCCGTGTCTCTCCTCTTGGTCCAAGAAGGTGTATGGGTTCATCAATTCCGAGGATTGGCTCACCGTGGCAAAGTGTCCCGGTTTTCGTGGAATTTCGCCGAGAAATCGGGCTCCGTCGGGCGGATTGCGCAAATCGACACCCAGGATCAACCGGCTTCCTTGTGGATTTTCGCGGGCGGCTCAAACAATTTTGGCAAGAGTTTCGGCAAGGTTTGTGCTCGGCTCCCTTGGCCGAGAGGGTGAGGGGTTTGGGGCCAGGAGAGGGTGGGTGCCTCCTGCGGGAGTTAGGTCAGGGATCACCGCTTCCGTGAGGAGAGGATCAGCCATGGTGACCACTAGGGATTGTGCGGGCCGTCAGAAGTGAGAATAACGTCGGCTCACATGTGAGCTCTCGGCCATGGTGTTTTCCGCGGCCTGGTGGCCGGGCCGGCTGTGCATGGGTCACCCTCAAGGTCGTGTGGGTCAGGTCATGAGGTTCGTGCAATCAATCGCTACGTGTAAAGGCTTGGACATCCAAAGTGGAATGGGGCATGGCTGTGATTTGAACCTAAATGGGTCAACCCACCCATTCGTCAGGTGCACCACCCAAGGCCCGGGTTTTGGCTGAGGGAAAAGTGATTTGGCCCGCATAATCGCAGGTCAAGTCACCATCCAAGCACAATTAGCTTAAGCATGGTTTAGTGGAAACATGGAAGTGGTTAATCACCTTTGTGGAATTAAGGAAAGAGCCTCCTCCTTTTGCCCAAAATGGCATGGTGACATGTAAAGAGGCTCTTATGGCTTGCATATGGCTTATGCATGGCTCCATGGCTCCATTTGGCTTCGGGGAAAAGTAAAGTCAATTTCATAAATGGATTTAAGGAAAATTTTGGTATTTAGGGGTGATTTGGCAATGAGTTTGATTTGGAATTATTCATTTACGAATTTGTGACTCTCTAGTACGATTTTAATCAAAAGATGATTTATGTGAAATGTCATATGGGCCTTGGAAGAATTTTGGGCTTTTTTTTGAAAGGGTTTTAGATGGGCTTTTAAGATGGATTAGGAAATGTGGGCTCTCGAATTTTAAAATGGATTTTGGGATGAAATTTTGTAAAGAGGTTGAAGCAACACGGATTGGGTTTAATTTCTACGGATGTGTCATGAGTGACTTGAAGCAAATTTGGGGTAGCTTTGGACTTGAATTGGGTTGGATTTGAATTCTTGAATGGGCCAATGTAGGTCAAATTGGGCTAACTCTGGGCCAATGTTGGGCTAAAATAAAATTGATGTAAAATAAATATTAAGAAATGTTTATGGGAGTGTTTCAAAAAGGTTTCTGGGCTTTGTCAAGCTTAATTGGGGTTTCGGGCCTATTTGGGTTAGATTCTGGGTTTAGGTCAAAATCGGGGCTTTTCGATTTCACACCTGAGTGGGCCTGTCAAAAATCTTGGGCAAATCATGTTAGTGTTTTGTTTATGAGGATGTTAAGGAAGGTTTAGAAAAGATTTGGGGTTAATTGGAGTTGAATCGGGGTTAGTCTGGCCGAGTTTCCGGGTCATGGTCCAAATTGGCTTTAAGGCCCAAAGTGAAATTGGATCCAAATGTCAATCAAATTGACTTGGATTTGGTCTAAATTGGTATCTGGGAATGTTGAATTGAAGTTTAGAATTGAATCGGGACCAAAATTGGGGTCAACTGGGTATGTTTGGTCTTGGCACGGGGTCCACTTTGGGTTAAAATGCAGTCAATTGGGGTTTTTACAAAAGTAGTGGTAAATTGACAAAATTGGCCCATGGTAAAGTTGGACAAAATGAAATTGGGAATATTTGGGATTTTCTGGAATTTTCTGGGAATTTTCTGAATTTTTGGATTTTTAGGCCAAGAAGGGTATTTTTGGGTATTCTGAGTGGTATTGGGGGGTATTTTGGAATTTTTGGTATTTTTTGGTATGGATGATCAATTTGAGTGATGTGGAGGTGTTTGGGATCGATTTGGAAAATTTTAGGTAATTCGAGATTTTCAAGAAAATTGGGTAATTCAAAGGTTTTGCAAGAGTGCTGAAGAGTGCAGTATGTCCCGTGTCAAAAATCAGTAATCGGAAATTGAAGATTGGTGAATTTGGGTGGGGTGAAATCATTTTGGTTGAGCCATGAAGCCATTTCAAGCCCATATGAGTTATGAGCGACTATCGAGGTATCATTGTGTTGTTCTAACCTCTTACCAAGCAGTTTGGGGGGTTAAGGACCATCCATGTGAACCACCCACATGAGTCAGAGGTTAAGTTGGTATGGGTGTGGTTTTAGGTATGTGTGAATGTAGTGTGTAAGTGTAATGTAAGCCGGCTCCCCTTTCCATCGACCAAAGCCAATCTAGTAAGGGCCCCATGCCAAAGAGTCCTATAAAAGAACCTATCCTTTAAACTTCCATATTCGATTTCAACCCTCTAGGTGATTAGGGGTCTATAGTCAAATTTGTGGAGTTTGCAGGGAGTTTAGAAGTGGTTTGAATTTCTAAAAGGCGGGTCCCAATTCTAGTCTTCAAGAGGTGTCAAAGGAAAAGCCTAAGGCTAGATCCTAAGCACTAAAAAGAAGAGGGGAAGACCTCATCAAAAATGAGGTCAACAATCATCCAATAGCCAAAAGAGGCTATTTATAGAATAAAGAGAGTAGAGAGGTAAAGTAGCCGTAGGTGGGAGGTGGTGTGGGGCGGTAGTGGTATATGGTAGCAGCGTAGGTAAATTTCAATTAGAAGCAATACGGCGGACCTGCTCTAACATTACCCAACATTGTCCAGGTATGACTCTTGAAATGCACCAAGACCCAAATGAAGTGAAGATTGGTCTACTCCAGGTCAATCAACGACCGAAACATCCTGATGACGAGTCATCCATTTATGGCAGGACATTTGTCTTGGATGGGCTTCTCTGGTCCAGCTACATTTCTCAAAATGAAATTAGAAAAAACCACCTCGATTTTTTTATGGCTATTCATAACTATATGTATTATTTTTCGTGACTCATTTTCTGTAAACCCAATTTGACTTATAGAAAAAATGAATGTGTTTATCTTTATGTGCTTGTCATAATTTTGAGTTCATTATTTTTATTTTAAACTCCTACATCGAGTAGGTATTGTAATGAGGGGTATTCAATCGGCCGAAAGGAATCCACATTTGGTTCTTTCGTAAACTTGAAATGCTAATTGATAAAAAAATGCTATTGATTTTGACTGGATTAGTATGATTATCAAGGGTTTATGCAACCGCCCAACTAACTCATATACCTCTCATGTCCCAGTCACTCGGTTAGGTCTTTATATTGAATGTGTTGCACATTAGGCATACATATTAAGTGGATCTTGTCATGGCCTTCGTGGGGGAAACTACTGAGACTTGTTGTTGGGGTAATTCATACGTTATCCAATACAAATCTTGTCGCTAATGGGTAGAAAATTGCCACAGAGCTTGACCCGCTTCGAGCTAGGAGATATGGATTTTTTTATGATCGAGCTTTGTGGGCTAGTTTTTATTTAATTCACAAATAAGACATTTATTTATCTTCATCAGTTATTTATATAATTTTTACCGATTAGATGTTATCCGTCACTGTTTATTTTGCGGCTCGAACGAAAACATTGCTAACAAATCAGTTTGAGTTCCCCAAGAGTCGGTATGACCATATATCGTAGGTACAATTAGTAAATTTTTTTACTTAACCATTTTTATGCAATTACCAAAAAAAAGTATAAATGTTGGAACGATAACACATTCTCATTGCAGAGACAAAAAAAAAAACTTTCTAGGGATAGAAGATTTTCAAATTGTCTCCACTCTGTGTTTGAAGCACTGCCTTTTCTTGCGGTTCTGCATCATAAATGTTAATTATTAGAAAAAATTTATCAATATTACTTTCGGAAGTAGGTGTCAGGTTTGGCTTCCTCAATGAAAGGTTTCGTCGCTTGTTTGATTATCCGAATGTCTTCGTGAGACTTCGAGTCAAGCAGTGAGGAATATGCCTCTACTCCCACTTTTCTCCCAGAGTTATTTTCCTATATAGATGTCGATTGCCTTGCTTGGTTTTGAATGATCTAAGAGAAGAGTTATATTTTTCTACCGATATGTGGTTTTTGGCTAGTTCTAATAACTCATGTAGCATCTTTGGCCGCTGCAGGGTTAGTGTGTATTGGAAAGGTCATTCCTTTAGTCCTTGAGCTAGGATGACATAAGCAACCATGGGTTCTAAATCACTTATTTCCAACATCTCCGTATACAAGTGGATGACAAATGAGCACAATCTCTTACTCTACCCCTAGCGAAGTTGTAGAAGGACCTAAGTGCTCTTTAGAGGCTTTTGGGCACTAATAAATTGTGCAATGACCATTCGTTTGAAATCAACAATTGATGTGGTTTCTTCCAGCTATAATCCATTGAACCATCTAAGGGCCGACTCCATCAGTGTGGTAAAGAAGAGATGATATTTTAGTGCTTCGATGGTTCTCGGACTGTTGGGGCCACTTAGTACGCTCGAACTGATGTTGATCAATCAGTGCCGACTTATCACTACCAAGGTACTGGGGGTGCCTCTTCTGCAATTATGCACCGACCCTTCTTCTTTGTGTTGCTGGTCTCTTTCCCGGGTCAATGCGTCTTTGATGACGTCCAACATTCGATCTTTCAGCTCATGGATATGCTAAGCTGCAAACTCTGTGGTGCACTTCATATTAGGGGTGTCTCTATTGTGAGTTTCTTCTCCTTGGGAAACTCCTCTTCTTATTTGTGATATGATACACACTAACCACACCTTTTAGCATGTTGAATCGTGATTTATTTGTGAATCACACCCGATGAATAGAGCGTAAAAAATGAGAGAAACGGAGAGATGAGTTAACAGTAAAACGTTGTATCAATCATCTCTTATCTATGAAATGATCTTCCTATTTATAAGAGAGAATATAATGTATTGATTGTTGGGTAATGTGGAGACCCGGTCCACCACATGTTAGCTTCCTAATTAAGGGCTACTTACCGCTCACCTACCTCCCACCTACCGCTCACCTACCTCCCACCTACCGCTCTCCTTTATTCTATAAATAGCCTCTTTTGGCTATTGGATGATGTATAATCAAGTTCTCCAAGAGAGAAAGAGAGGAAGATAGAAAGAGAGGAAGGGAGAGAAGAAAATAGAGATTTTCTTGTAAACGTCGAGACGCTCGACGGTGTAATTCCTCGAAGAAATAAAATCCTCTGAAGCTCCGTGGACGTAGGCAAATTTGCCGAACCACGTAAATCTGTGTGTCGCTTTGGTGTTTATTTTTCTGCGTGCATTTTTCGTTCCAATTTTACTTTATTGTCATCATTTTTCACAACAATTGGTATCAGAGCTTCGGTTCGGATCTGAGGAAGAATGATGGCCGGAGACGAAGTGAAGGTTTCGGGAATCAAGAAATTCGACAGCACCGATTTTGGTTACTGGAGAATGCAAATAGAGGACTACCTCTATGGGAAGAAACTTCATCTTCCGTTACTGGGAAAGCGACCGGAGAAGATGGACGAGGTCGATTGGAATATGTTGAATCGACAGGTTCTAGGGGTTATTCGATTAACCCTGTCAAGATCAGTTGCACAAAACGTTATCAAGGAGAGGACCACTGCTGATCTCATGGCGGCTTTGTCAGGTATGTATGAAAAGCCGTCGGCAAATAACAAGGTGCATCTCGGTGAAAAAGTTATTCAATTCGAAGATGGCGGAAGGTACGCCCGTCAGTACAAGATTCGAATGACTTTAATACTATCACAAATCAATCTTCATATGTGGAAATTGAATTTGATGATGTGATACGAGCGCCGATATTATCGGCTTCATTGCCCAATAGCTGGGAGGCTATGAGGATGGCAGTCAGCAATTCTGCAGTAAATCTAAGCTAAAATATGATGATATTCGTGATTTAATTTTGGCTGAGGAGGTGCGTAGGAAAGATTCTGGCGAGACTTCGTGTTCGAGTTCGGCACTGAATGTTGATTTCAGAGGGAGATCACATGACAGGAACTCAAACAAAGGAAGATCAAACTCAAAGTACAGAGGCAGGAGCAAGTCAAAGCCTGGTCAACAAGCAACCTGTTGGAACTGTGGCAAAATTGGCCACATAAAGAAGAACTCGCGAAGTCCTAAAAGACGGAGAACATCGGTGCTATTGTTGTAATCGAAGAAGCTCGGGATGCGCCGTTGCTTGCAGCTCACAACTCCATCGACGACCGGATACTCGGACTCGGGGCTTCTTTCCATACATCTTCCCATAGAGATTTAATGCAAAACTATGTTGCAGGTGACTTTGGAAAAGAATATCTCGCAGATGGAGAAGCTTTGAATGTGGTTGGAATGGGAGATATCGACATTGCACTTTCAAACAATAACAGGTTGACACTGCAAAAGGTTAGACACATTCCTGGACTAAAAAAGAACCTCATTTCTGTTGGGCAGCTTGATGAGTGTGGAAATTCAGTAGTATTCTCAGATGGCACCTGGAAGGTTACTAAAGGAGCACTCAGACCGGCTCGGGGTAAGAAAACATGTACGCTATATATGACTATCGGTTTAATTAACAGATGTTGAAACTATCTGTTGTAGAGAGCACAACAAAGTCATGGCATTATAAACTTGGTCACACGAGTCAAAGAGGTATGAAGGAACTTCAGCCCGCAGGCAAGCTACCGAACCGAAGACAGTTGATCTCGGCATATGTGAGAGTCAGCATTATGGGAAACAGAGAAAGGTCAGTTTCTTGAAAAGTGGCAGGACGCCAAAGGCAGGAAAGCTGGATCTTGTACACACAAATGTGTGGGGACCTTCCCCAATGACATCTCTTGGAGGTTCTCGCTACTACGTCACATTCATAGACGATCACAGCAGAAAGGTATGGGTCTACTTTCTGAAGCATAAATCTGATGTATTTAATGTGTTCGTGACTTGAAAGTCTATGGCCGAGACAGAGACAAGCTTAAAGTTAAAATGTCCGAGGTCTGATAATGATGGTGAGTACATTGATAGTGGATTCAAAGAGTATTGTGCAGCTCAGGGCATCGTAATGGAGAAGACCATTCCAGGAACACCACAAAGAAATGGTGTTGCAGAGCGCATGAACAGGACCATCAATGAGAGGGCTAGAAGCATGAGATCGCACGCCGGACTACCACCGCTGTTGGGCGTAAGCCAAGATCTGCAGTTTATTTGATCAATAAGGGGGTCATCCGTTCCATTAAACTGTGAATTACCTGAGGAGGTCTGGAGTGGGAAAGAGGTCAGATTTTCTCACCTTAATACTTTTGGTTGTCTTTCATATGTTCTTATTAATCCAGATGCTCGAAGTAAGCTTGAAGCTAAGTTAAAGAAGTGTTACTTCATTGGCTATGAAGATGATGCATTTGGGTATCGTTTCTGGGATGATCGAGATCGGAAGATCATACGGAGCAGGAACGTGATCTTCAATGAGAAGATGATGTACAAGGACAAGCCCAAGACAATTTCGAAACAACACCTGCAGAAATCCGAGTCGGTAAAACTCGATGATTTACCGCAGGTTACAGTCAAAGACAAAGATGAAGGTGATGAAGAGAGTGGGTCCGAGGCACCCATTCCTATTGTTCCGCAGTCAGTTTCAGAGAAATCTACCCCTACAGTTGCAGTTCGCATGTCAGAAAGGGCTAGAAGTTCTCCACAGAGGTATTATCCTACTTTAAACTACATTCTACTGACAGATGGTGGAGAACCTCAGAGTTATGAAGAAACCTTGCAAGATGGAAATTCGAACAAGTGGGACCTAGCCATGAAGGAGGAGATGGATTCTCTGCTAGAAAATCGTACTCGGAGCTAACGGATCTTCCACCAGTGAAGAAGGCTTTACACAACAAGTGGGTGTATCGGGTAAAGACTGAACATGATAGCAGTAAAAGGTACAAGGCAAGACTTGTTGTAAAAGGTTTTCAGCAGAAGCATGGTATTGATTATTCTAAGATTTTCTCTCATGTGGTGAAGCTTACAACCATCAGAATGGTATCGTCTCATGGTGGCTACCGAAAATCTCTTCCTTGAGCAAGCTAGATGTAAAACAGCCTTTTCTTCATGGAGACCTCGAAGAAGACATCTACATGCACCAACCTCGAAGGGTTCGTGGTACAGGGAAACGAAGACTCGGCTCATAGATTGAGAAAGAGCTTGTATGGCTCCGAAGCAAGCTCCTAGACAAGCGGTACAAGAAGTTTGATAAATTCATGCTCAATGCGTGGTACGAAGATGTCGCGATCATTGTCTGCTATGTCGGTATTTTGACAATTCATATATCATCCTACCGTCGTATGTGTATGATATGCTTATCAGCAGGGCTAGCATTTATGAGATCAATAATCTGAAGAAGCAGATGTCAAAACACTTTGCAATGAAGGATTTGGGAGCTGCAAAGTAAATCCTCGGCATGAAGATTATCAGAGACTGAGTCAAAGGTACGTTAAGACTTTCACAGACTGAATATGTGAAAAAGGTGCTTAGCAGGTTCAATATGGACAAGGCGAAACCAGCTGGCACACCTCAGGCAATCATTTCGTACTCAAGAAGAGTCACTACCCACTTCGGAGGAGGAACAAGACTACATGGGTAAGGTTCCTTACGCTTCGCCTATTGGTTCACTTATGTATGCTATGGTCCGCACTATACCGCATATCGCCTATGCAAGTGGAAGTTGTGAGCGGATACATGAGTAATCCAGGGAAAGAACATCGGGAAGTCGTGAAGTGGGTCTTTAGATACCTAAAGGGCTCTTCGTAAACTCCGTTTGTGTTTCTCAGGAAAGAACCTGGAAGTACAAGGCTATGTTGATGCGGATTTAGCTGGAGATATTGACAGTAGGAAGAGTACTATAGGTTATGTTTATACTCTTGGTGGTACTGCAGTGTCATGGGGCTCAAATTGCAGAAGACAGCGCTTCATTCACTACGTAAGCCGCGTATGTTGCAGCATCGTAGGTCAGTAAAGGAGATGATATGGCCGCAAAGTTTTCGAAAGAATCGGTAAGGAGGTTCGGACGGGCACTCTCACAGATGATAAGTCGTAGCGTTATATTCCGCAGTGAATCCCGCATTTCAATCCAGGACTCAAGCACATTCGGATCGGGTATCACTTCATACGATCATTATTAAATGACGAACAGCTTCTACTCGAGAAAATTCTGTGAAGCAAAAATCCCGTCGATATGTTGACAAAGCGGTGTTACTTCGAGAAATCGAAGTCGTGCACGACTCAATTGGTCTTCTAGCTCAAGACAGAGGCTTGAGTTGCAGAGGTGGAGAATATCGTGTTTGAGGAAAAGTTTGGTACAGCCAACAGATGTTGGTACTGTAGGTGGTACAATGAGTGTCCCAGCCTCCAAGTGGAGAATTGTCGGGTAATGTGGAGACCCGGTCCACCACATGTTAGCCTTCCTAATTGAGCGGCTACCTACCGCTCACCTACCATATACCACCTACCGCTCACCTACCTCCCACCTACCACTCTCCTTTATTCTATAAATAACCTCTTTTGGCTATTGGATGATGTACAATCAAGTTCTCGAAGAGAGAAAGAGAGGAAGATAGAAAGAGAGGAAGGTAGAGAAGAAAATATAGCTTTTTTCGTAAACGTCGAGGCGCTCGACGGTGTAATTTCTCGAAGAAATAAAATCCTCTCGCAACTCCGTGGACGTAGGCAAATTTGCCGAACCACGTAAATCTGTGTGTCGCTCTGATGTTTATTTTCTGCGTGCATTTTTCGTTCCAATTTTACTTTATTGTCATCATTTTTCACAACATTGATGTTACACTTTTGCCTTTGCCTTAAAGGGGAATGTACAGTGTATTATTAGTATTTTACACGTATGAGCTTATCTTCAGCTAGTCTCTGGGTCGGCCAACTAAGCACAATTTGTTTTTTCTCAATCAACTAAGATTTGTTCGGTTGGATTGGATCAGCTCGGTCAGCTGAGTTTAGTCGATGTGAGTCGGCTGGTTGATACAGTCCGACTGGCGATCCTTGACCCCTGACGAGGGCCCTCTGAACATCATTGGGATTGTTGGAGATGTGATGGAACTAGATCCGCCCGTTCTTATATACTCAGGTCGCCTTTGGTCTGCCTCGTGGTTTGATCCACATTGGCCAATTAGCTTTAGCTCGAACAACTTCACTCAATCGAACGAGGACCTCATAATCTTCTGTTGGTCGATCGAACCTCCTCCATTATACTTTTTTTTTCTGGGCTGTTAGATCTCCTCAGGATCAACGCTGATATATTTTTGATGTACACTTATAAAATTAATTTAAAAATTATTATAAAAATATATATAATTTTTAAAGCTATTGTTAGCATTATAGGATTTCATTAAAAAAAATAAGTAAATGATTTTTTATAACTATCACATTAAGAAATCTTATTGTCAAAAACTCTTTACTATAAATAAAAAAAATAAACAAATAAATAATTTGGCCAAATAAAAGTGTGGCAATAATCTATCACTTATAAAACATTATCCAAAATGCACGCTATATACATTAAAAACAACATTTCTATATTTAAATAAATAAAAATAACATATCATAGAATAAAAATAATATTGATTTTCCTTATATGAATATTGATGTATTTGGTCAATGGATGAAAGAGTTTTTCCACCATCTTCCTTCTTTCTGCTACTTTTGAATTTGTATTATTTGGGAATTTAAACTTATTATAAAACAAGTTTATAGAATTTTTCTACGATGGAGTAAAATAAGAAGGGGTGCAAAGTGGAAGGCTAGTGGTGTGAACGAGCGAGTCCGAGTAGAGCTTGAACTCGAGCGAGTCCGAGTAGAGCTTGAACTCAAGTTCAAGTGTCTGAGTTTGAGCAGGCTCACGAACCGGTTTGTTTATTATAAAATGGAGTAATATAAATTTAAAGTTGTGTTATAATAAAATGACAAATAGAATGAACAATTAGAAGGGCGGTAATAATAAATACCTTAAAATAAAATATAAAATAATATTTTTAAATATTTTTAATACTTTAATGATAAAGTCTACACATTTAAATATATTTCAAGTATACTTAATATTAATATTTTTTTTTAAATGAGCTGGCTCATGAGCTAACGAGTCAATTCGTGATTAGTTTGAGCTTGGCTTTGTTAGCTCACCGAGCTCAGCTCACGAGCCACTTATCGAGCTGAGTTTGAGCTGGCTCATGAGTCAACTTGACTCACTTGCACTTCTGTGAAAGAATTATATATGGCCTGAACTTGGTGGTGAGGTTATCACAAGAGGTTTGGAGACCAAAAATTATAATATTGAAATTGACAAATTCAGCTTCAAATTTAGCCTTATACTTCTTCCATGATGCAAATGGACTTTTCTTCACCTTATAGTAATTTATAAAGATATTGTTGCACGTTTATAACTTCTATTATTAATAAAGTCCAAGATATCTAATAATATGATACGTTGCCAAAAAATCCACTTTGATTGGACACTACTCTTCATGTATTTTAGGATTGAAAACTACTGTAATTTAATGGAGGAGCATACAACATCCGATTTTCGACGGATTTATAATCTACTCGAGTGTTTTAGAGAGAGAAGTTTGACAAGCCTATAAATGTTTGACATATGATCGACATGATAACTTTGAAAAGTCCAATGATGCAATTTGATTTCTGATGGTATCGAAGAATAATATCGCTCCCAACATTTATACATAGACTCGTACATTTTATAGTTAATAAGGGGTTGGGAGTGAGACCTAGAGTTGGACTAAAGATTGGTGAGTGCTCGGAAGTCTAATTAATCATCACTGTCAGACCAACGTCAAATCGCTGTCACCCAACCATCACTGACAAATAATCACTACCCGACCAACTCCATCATCAAATCATTGATATCAAACCACTTCTTTTTCAAAGTAGCCAAACTATCATCAGTGGACCAAAGAGATTGGACATCATAGCCCAATCATCGTCATCAAGCCAGTGTTGTTCGTCAACCACTGTTAAACCATCACTAACTGATGATCGTTGATGATTGACCCCTTATGTCCATCATCTATCTAAAGCTGCCTAACTTTATTATAATATCCATATATTCATCACTGAATTACAATTGCTTGATCCAAGTTGCTCAAGTAAAGTTATCCGAACTCTTTCACCCAAAATTATCATCAGACCACAATCATTTTTTTCAAATTTACTCGATCTCAACCGCAAAATCACAATTTAGTTATCTAGAATTGCCCAATCTTAGAACTCTACTATAGTCTCATAACTTCCATCAGCCTGCTACAATCGCTATTTCACGGTTTCACATCTACTACTATTTAGCTTCAATCATTTGACTATAGTCATTTATCCATAATTGACCAACCTTCTTCAGCTAAATATTGTCTCTCATTTGTTATGACTTGATATAATTATTTAATATCATCACTCAATTTGGTCGCTAGATGATAATAGCTAAACGTTGGATGTCAAAATATGATCAGCCAACCTCCATCACTTAGACTCGTCTACAACCACATGTCTACAACTATCCTAACTCCATTGCATGCTTATGTTCAAGCAACCTTTATCTCCCATCAATGGCCACATAATTGCAGTCAC
This sequence comes from Papilionanthe hookeriana x Papilionanthe teres, assembly GCA_022702705.1. Taxonomy (NCBI): domain Eukaryota; kingdom Viridiplantae; phylum Streptophyta; class Magnoliopsida; order Asparagales; family Orchidaceae; genus Papilionanthe; species Papilionanthe hookeriana x Papilionanthe teres. The sequence continues at coordinate 48,511,241 of CM040428.1, read as the reverse complement.
TCAACCACCATTACTCAATCACGATCACCTAACCATCATCATTTGATTATCAACACTTGATTAAAGTTATTAAAACGACTTCACCGAAATATGGCCCATGATCATTGTTGACCAACAACGACTCATGGCTATTATCAATTGATTATAATTTTTCAACCATGATTACTTGCCTTAGTTATATTCGTTTAATCATAATTGTCTATCTATAGCCGTCCGACCATTATTTATTGACTATTTTCTTCTAACCACGATCATCTTACTATGGCCAATTGACACGCCTAAAATATATATGTTTTTTGCTATATCATTTTACTTATATTTTGATGATATTACACTTTAAAGGAAGATATTTTGTATGTTTTTTGGTTTTAGGTACAAGAAATGACGATTGGAGCAAAAGAAAATAAAAATGGTGCAATTTGGAGCAAAAACGAGCAAGAAATGAAATTCCGCCCGACACCTTTCGATAAGTCTTTCGATGCTTAATCTCTTTTATACTTTTTGCATATTTTTGAATGAGATTATACTTTAAAGAAAGGTTGTTTTTATGCTTATCTCAGAGCGCTATCTGTTATGAACGCAACGCAACTGAAACGGGGCGAAACGGAGCTAAAACGGGGCCAAACGGTGGAGCTGCTCAGAGCCATCTTGCCGACGGCGAGATTTTCCCGAGACCACCGAAAAGTGGCTGAAAAGCTCGCCGACAGCGGCCCGGACGACCACTAACCGACTTTTGACGGTTTTGGGCCAATATTCGACGTATTTGGACGCTTTTTCGAAGGGGTGTGTAAGGAAACTCTTGGGAATTCATCCAAACTCTTTTAAAATGACGAATATAGGTGAGAAAAAGGGGAGATTAAGAGAAGATTAGAGAGAAAAAATTGGAGAAAAACTTAGAGGAATGTTTAGGATTCTTAGATTAAGAGTAAGAATGTAGATTTCTACCCTTTTGGAGAGATTGGAGAGGAGATTTTTGAGAGAATTTGTAAGGGATTGTACGAGCATTGCATGGATCGACGGGAGACTTTATGAGAGAGATCTTCATCTTTCTTTCAAAGGGAAAAAACTAAGTATTGTTATTCATTATCTTATGATTTTGTAAACATTTATGTAGTGGATTTGTTTTGTTTAAATGAAGTTTCCTTTGCGTTTTCTTCGTGCTTTGTGACGTATCTCTCTTACTCTTTCTTCTTCTTTGAAATAGTGGCATGAGATGATTATGCCATTGTTTTCATTTTACTTTTCTTTTCTAATGAGTAGAATTCATGCTTAGGATTTTGTGATGCATGTTAGAAGTTAATTTAGATATAAATGTGATGGTTTTTTACTTGCACTTCATTTACATTGCAATTAAGGCTCGTTGTAATGTTAAAATTTGTTGTGAAAACATACAATCCGAGAGGCTATGCTTTCTACAACTAAGTACGAACCACATTTAAATTCCATGAATGTTGAAGTTCATAGAAGTTGAATGCAAATAAATATGGAAATAATATTAATCGGGCGCGTAATCGGAGATTTTAGAGTGACGAGCTAAAATCCTTAATTTGGTCCTATCGTTTGGGTGTTGAAGTGTAGATGTTAGCCCTCGAGCGAGGGAACGTGGAGCTCCGAAGTGGCAGCAGGTATCCTCCCAACTTAGCTGCAGATTCGATAACTCAAGCATAGGATTAATAACGTTCTTACATGTCCGGACCAAAGGGTAAAGAATAGGATTGCTCCTATTTGACACATACAATATTTAATGCATCTCAATCCTATACATTATCTCTTTCATTACATAAGAATAGTAGTTTTTAATATCTCAAAATTCTCCAAACCAATTCATCCAAAAAGCGGTTATCTTTAAAATTATTATTTGCACTTAGTTATAATTACTATTACATTTAACACTTGCATTTAGGAGTAGTTTTTAGATAAAACACAATTTTAATCGACATTCCAAACTAAGGACTATTAGTAGTAGTACTAGAATTCGACTAAAGACTTCTTACTTCTCTTCCTCGTGGGATCGATACTTGGGGTTTTTAAAGAAAACTCTATATTACTTCGAAACGATACGTATACTTGCGTAGTACCCCTAGTGTGTAAAATATTTTCTAATTTTTATATCATTTAAAACTTTGCACACTAGCCGCTATTTATAAATCGGGTCAAGTTTTTGGCCATCTTTTGGAAGTTAATTTACTGCGTAATTGCGGGTCGGGTCACCAACCGATCATAGTTGCATTTCTACTACTGCCTAATCACAATCATCAAACTTTCATTACTAGACTGTATTCAACTAAGATTGATGCATGTCAACACATTCACCATTGCATCTAAAAATCAGCCTACACCATCCACACATGCTATTTTTTTGTAAAGTTGATGCACACCATTTGCGCATGCTATCAAGTTATAAAGAAACAATTTATAGAAAATAAGAATTTAGAATTCCAAAGTAGTTTCATATAGTTTCCTTTTGAGATTTTTCCCATGCCTATCTGTAACCTATGCAATTACATTGTTGGTAATATATAGTTCAATATGAAGGATGTAAAATCTGAATATGATATATCTAATTATATAGTGGAAAAGTTTGTCTTGAAGTTGGCTTTAGTTTAATAAAAATAATGGCAATTTTTTTTAATTGAAATCAAGTACACTTAGTGATGTTTGTTGATGAGAGTACAGGTGAGCATTCAGTCAGTTTTATTGGATCAGTTTTTAAATTTCTCAAACCGATTACAACTGAAATTTAAATTTGAAAATTCAAATTAAACAAAAAGTTTAATTCGGTTTAAATGGTTCAACTATTAACCAACCAAAATTTAGTTATTAGTTGAAGTTTGATCACAAACAAACATTGAGATTTACACATCTTACATGTAAAATATTGATTTAATTGCATGAATCATCCATTTAATTTTGAATTTTTAGTTTTTTTCGGTTTGCCCTATTAAATAAAAATTAAAACATGATAAATAACCAAAAATCAAATATTGAGATTAAAAGCTAGAATGCATTTTTTAAAACCGAGCCAAGTTAACCAAATTTATTTTGTTTGGTTTGATTTTTTTATTTTGACCAAAGAACACACACCCCTAGACGAGAGCTACTAGTTACTCTATAGATACTGAGGGTTTATTAGTATGTTCTCAAACTCCAAAAGTTGAATAGAAAAATAATAGTATTGATTAGTGAGTTAGAGTAATAAACTCTTTGGTGATTTGACAAGGTTCAGTCCAAGCTTATTGTTAATCATCAACTTCTTAAATCCAATTTAGGCCCTCTTAATGACTTGATTATTTAAATTTGGGAGAATATGAGTAAATTTGTGAGCTGTGTAGTCTAATTTTATTAATAATCATAGATAAGATTTTATCATAAATTTTTTTTTGAGGTTTGTGATTACCTTAAATTTCTAATTAAAGAATACCAAAATAGTTTAAAAAGAAACTACCAAAGGTTCTAAATGAAAACTGCCATGAAGTCCTATAAAAAGATTATCACAAAAGTTCTACTATGGATTCTATAAAAATATTCAATGGTGTTTAATTATTAATGTTACAAGATGAATACTTTACTACAATTATTATAATTCACATTAATATAATGTCAAACAAAAAAAAAAAAAGAAGAAGCAACAAATAGAGGATAAAAGCAAAAGAGATGAGGGGTGTCATCCAAAAAGGAAAGAAAGAAATATTTGAAGTACTTACAAGTATAGTTTTTCAACATCTTGAAGATTTAAACATAATATTTATTCGTTGTAATAGATGAATGAATTTTTTTTCTCATCAATATAGTGATTATTTATCTGCATTCTTAGAATTATATGAATTTGTATCTCTTTAAACCTTAGTGAATTATTTGATCTTTTACTGTCAATAATGTAGGCTTGCTTAAACCAAATGGCATAAATTTTAATGCTCACTTTTTTATTACTAATCTCTTCTTTATAATTATTTTTTGATTCATTTCTCACCTTTAGGTTGAGGGCAATCTATTCCTAATAATTGTTGCTACAACGAAGTTATGAAAAGTATGATGGCCACGAAATTTAAGGTTAATAAGTTTGATCATTCAATGGGTGTTGGATTTCAGAGAACAAATATGCTTAGTTGAGAAGATTTCTAAGTTCAAATTAGAGTCATCGTACATGAATTTTTCTAATAAACTTTGTCATAAGGTAGAGATCCTAATTGCTTCACGTGTACAAAATAGTTGCTATTAAGTCACATTTGAATGAATTTAATTACTTTACTCAACATTTAAGAAATATTGATGTGATTGTTGATGAAGACCATACTTTGTTGCATTGTCCTTTTTAGATAGATCATACAAGCACTTATAAGAAACCATCTTAACTGGTAGTGATACAATAAATTTACAGGATCTCAAGAATTCACTTCTTTCGAAGGAGGTGATTTTAAATTTAAGGGAGGCAGCAAAAAAAAATCTACCAGCAAGAGTTCTCTTTCAATCATGACAAGAGTAAATATAAAAATAAAATAAACAAACAAATAAATAAATACTAACTTCTATTATAAAAATACAAACACATAATTAAGCATTATTTCATTTAAAAAAAGAAACCAAGATGAAGATGATAACCACGAAAAGAATAATTAAGTCAAGTAAGTACTTTTGTAGATTTCTCTATATATTAACTTGACAATGCTTTTTATTAACTCGTTAATGCTCTTTTAGTGATAGAAGATAATAGATGTAAATAGAAGTGTATTTTAAACCCAACTTATTATAATTGTATGTATTTCAATTTCAATGTATTTGTATAAAAAGCTCATATTATAACTATTTTGTATGTGAAATGAAGTTATATGCTAGATTGGAGGTCTTGACACTAACATTAATTAAAGAACCATAGTCATATAAATATATAATTGGTTGAAAAGAGTAATGTACCAGATTTGTAGAAGAATTCAATATAGTTAGCCACTCTTAATGTTGCATGATATATATTATATGGTGATGCTAACACCCTTACTGTCTATAAGGATGCATTGCTTGTCTTGAAGGTGAATGCAGTAAGTGATTTCTATGTACTGTAGATATAAATACTACATGATATGTTAAATTAAATAGATTTGATGATAAGTTATAGAAGCATACACTTGTACTAAGAATATGATATTAAGTATAAAAAAAGTGAAAGCTACTCGTAAAACTATTATCAATGATTTTAAAATTTTATTACAAAAAACAATTTGTGTCAATTGAAAATTTTCAAAATATAGATGGACAGAAAAAAATTAAAATAGAAGAGCAACATAATAAGGCAAAGTTTGATCAATTTGCCTTTTATGGACTACAGTATTGTAAGTTTTTGTTAACTTTCATAATTTGTGTTGAAATTCTGCAAAGAGATGTATTTGGAATACAATCATTAACCCAGTACATTCAAATGTTAGACTCCAAGTGAAAAATTATTGATGTGAAGTTTAATTGTATTAACTATTTTGTATAAGGTTTGAACTTTATTTCCTAAAATAAGTGGCTCTCATAAAGTCAGAGGTAAAGTAGCAAAAAAATTTTAATTGAAACTACAATGTTGAAATGCAATTTTGGAGGCTACAAAAGTCTTCAATGGTGATTGATAAGTACTATTAAAATGTGAACATTTCACTATATAAACACATACCATTCTCACTTATATTGCATCCCAAAATGGATGTCATCCAAGAAAGTAAAAGCCTTTTGGTAAATGCAAGTAATTAAAGTTCAACTTCCTTAAAAAAAGGAATCTTTCACTAATCTTCACAGAATCAAAAGCCACAACACATATCACAGTAAGAAATAATACTACTTTAAGCATATGTACAACAGAGCATGAACAATGATCTAATAACAAATTTAGATTTCCTTGCTCAGCTAAAAAATGGATTTTTACCCTTAAAAAAAAAGAACTGCATCAACAACAATCCTTTCTACTGCAGCCTGCAACTATGGATAAAAGATCTGCAGCAACAGCAGCTATGATAAGTCAACATGATATAGTATTAATATATACATACAAAAAGAAAACATGTTTGCTATACAGTTAAAATCTGAAACCAGTAATTAAACAATGGAGATTTAAAGACAACGGCTCTATGAAACTGGTGGCTGATCAAAGCAATCAAGCACTTCAGCAGGAAAATCACCGAAGATGCTTTCAGGTGTCCCCAAATGCTCCCTCGTGATGCCATTATCTTCAACCTCAAAGTTGTCAAAGAAAGTCAATGGGGACTCTGCACAGTCAAACTGAGGAGGGAAGCACTTTTCGTCTAACTCCTGCATGATGAGATCTTCCCCGTCTGAAAGTAAAGGGAGGTCGAGCAATGGGTGATCGAATGGAGATGAAGGAGGTGGGCTGCTGCTCTGCAAGCACAGCTCGTAAGGGTTACTGTCCGGCTCGAGGAAGGGAGGATTTGCTTCGAGGTTATTGGGCTGCGCAACCATTTTCATGGAATCTGGACCTTCATAATAAGGTTCATGAATGTGCTCACTAATTGGGTATTGAGGTGCATTATAAGGAAGATAATCTGAATTATCATTTGCCTGCAAGATAACCAAGTATAAGTGTTAAAAAAATTAACAGTAAGTCTATAATAATAATAGTAATCTATAGAGCAAAGAGAACTTCTTAAATCTATGAAACTATTTATGATTTAAGTTCATAATCAACTAGACTTTATATAACAAAACAGGCCTCATGAATTACTGAAACTAACATGCGCGATAATTTCCATGTAATGAACTAGCATTAGAACCTTTCAAATCCAAAGAATCCATTTTGCTCAAACAAAATTTAAAAAAAAAAAAAAAGATTCAAATGCAAAGAATTATGCGAATAGTAGGTAAATTTTCCTTTTTTATTCAGCCACCATACCTTCCTCTGATTCTTAAGTGAGCTGACAGGAAAAGAAGTTTTCAGGAGCTTAGCCAATCTCTTCTGCCGAGTACTCCAAAAATTCTTGACATCATTATCTGTTCTACCGGGAAGTTGAGTCGCAATTCGCGCCCATTTGTTCCCAAACCTCGCCTGCAAATCGATCACAACTCGCTCCTCCTCCGCAGAAAACTTGCATCCACTTCACCAGCAAGTAATGCCACAGAAAGAAAATCAGAACCATCAGAACTGATCATTCTCCTAAGCCCCCAACTGAACAAAAGACTGACATAAAAAGATTAAAAATGTGAGCTTTGAAATTGAGGTTAATGAATTACGTTTTCAAGCCGGGCTTAAGCTTGTTGACATAGCGGAGGCGGCAGGATTTTCCTGTGCGGGGAAGAAGACCTTTGGATCGAATGGAGCTCCAGTCTCGCCGACCGTACTTTTGGACGTAGTCCATGAGGACGGCGTCCTCTTCGGCCATCCATGGTCCTTTTCTTATTAACGGCGCCGCCGCCACCATTGCCGAGAGTACTTCATTCCCGCTGCCGCGCATAGCTCCTCCGCCGCCGTCTCCGCTGTGCATTTGTACTGGTAATTTCTTCTTCTTCTTCAGTTGAGTTATTGAACCCTATAGGGGAGAAGGAGGAGAGAGAGGGAGAGAGAGCTGTGATGTTTTAAAAAGGGCTGCTTGGAGTCCTCCCGCCTATTCGCATCCATTATCCCACGTCAAACGGTTACCGACGTGGCAAGGGGACGCCGGAGATACGGGACGACTGTGGGTGTGCGTGTTTTTTTTTTTTTTTTTTTTTTTTTTGGGTTAAAAAAATAAAAAATGTGTTTGAATATCTGAGTTAAAAAGAAAAAGAAATTATTTATCTTAAATTTAGTAATGTCATAAATAATTTCTTTAAATAGGGGCGCTAATCTTAAATAGGGGCGCTAATCTTAAAATAATTAGACTATTAAATTCATCCTTTTCTGAAAAATTTTTCTTATATAAATTTAGCCTATAATTTTATTATAATTGTTCTGCGTCCATTTTTTAAAATTTTGATTTTGTTTTGATAGTGTAAATTATTAATCTATCACACGTAATTTTTACAGAGTTGTAATTTAGATAGTTATTTACATGTCATGAGTGTCAATAACCTAAGGGCATAAACGACACCGGAGAGGAGAGAAGTAGAGAAGATGAGCTTGGAGGTGAGACCGACGAGCCGGTAAATCTGAACATTTGTTCCATCTACTACTCTCCTTCTAGATGAGAGTCAGATGTAGAGACTGTCAACTTGGTAGTGAGCATTTGATGGTGTTTGATAGGTATTGCTTTACTGAAGATGTTGGTAATTTGATCTTCCATCACAACGTGGTGTAGTTGAATTTGTTGTAAACGTATGTGATGTCGGATGAGTGATAGTCAACTTCGAAATGCTTGGTGCGGGCATGAAAGACTAGATTATGTGCAAGAGCTATGACGGAGGTGTTGTCGTTGTAGATGAGAGTTGGGGGAAGCAGGGTGTTGGTGAGCATTTGAAGTAGTCTGCGTTGCCAGGTTATTTTTGTGGTTGCCAAGGCAAGAGCCCGGTACTTGAATTCTATAGACGATCTTGCCACAGTGGCTAGTTCTTAGCTGACCATGAGATGGGGTTAGATCCAAAATAGGTGCAATGTCCTAAGATGGATTTGCAGTCGCTAGAGTCGATGGCCCAGTCCACATCTGCAAAGGCATGTAAGAGCATGGATCCATAAATAATAGGCAGGCCATAGTGGAGAGTTCCTTTTAAAGATGCGTTTGGAACGGCAGTGCAGTGCAACACCACAGTTTTTTTCTCTTTGGAAAAACTATATTTTCTCTGCTTTCTTAAAAAGCTACAACTAAAAGCTGTGTTTTTCCACTTAGCCTGACCACTTGTGGTGGCTACTAGAAAGCTACGGTCTTATTTTTGAAGGAAAAAAAAATTTGCAATAGTCACTGCAGCTTTTTAAATAGCTCCTTCACAGCTGCTTCTTCAAACATCTATAGCTGCCCCAAACAGACTCTAAGTATCTAAATAATCTTTTTCATTTTGTTGATGTAACATGGTGGGTTGATGCATTGACAGTCTTAATTAACTAACTGTGAATGTGATAACGATTTTAGTGTTGGTTTGATACTATAAATAGCTCATAATTTGTACGCATTGTTGTGGATCCTATAGAGGTAAGGTGGGTTCGATGTGTGAGTATGGTTTTGGTGGAGAGGGATGCTAAAATAGGGTTGGCTTGAGTCATCCCAGTTTTGAGTGAGGTTGTGAGTTTGATTAATAAAATATCCTTGAGCTATTTATTTTATGTTATTGATAAAATACTATTGAGTTGTTTGTTTTAAGTTGAGACAAAAGAATTGTGATAGGGAACTAAGTCTTTTTTTATTTAGATTCAGTGCTTATAAATTATATTGTTACTCGCAGTGGTGGAGTTTCTTGTGATAAGCAAGTCATTCACATAAACTAGGAGATACATTCATATTTTATTATGATTGTATATGAGTAGGGAGGAGTCAGTAGTGCTTACTGCAAATTTTTGGCTATAAAGTAAGGTGCAGAAGGTGGAGTATTGTTAACGTGGTACCTGTTTGGGTCCGTAAAGGGCATTATGTAACTTGCATACATGATTTAGATAATTGGTGTCAGTGAAGCTAGTTGGTTATGGCATATAAGCAATATCACCTAGTTTTCCGTGGAAAAAGACATTGGAAATGTCAAGCGGTTGGATATCCCATTGCTTGTTAGTAGCTAGGCAATAAGGAGTCTTATGGTGGGGGATTTAGCCACATGGCTAAATGATTCTTGAAAAACAACTCACTGTTGTTTAAAACCTTGAGCTACTGAATGAGCTTTATATTTATCCATGGAGTCATCAGCATGACGTTTAGTTTTGCAAGTCTGCTTTGCATCTTAGTATATTGTGAGTTTTATAGGGAGGGACAAGAGACTAGGCACCCTGTTATTGGAGAACCATAAATTTTTCAGACATGGCTTGCCTCCAATGTGCATGAGAATGAGCTTGATAATAAATGGTGGATGATTCAGAATCGGTAGTGGTGTGACTGAGATAAAAAATGATAGTGGGTTTAGGAGTACCAGTTTAGTGTCTAGGGACCATGGATGGTTGGTGGAGACTGAGCCAAGGGAGATGGGGAAGGGAAAGGACAAGAATGTGGAGGAAGCATGTGTTCAAATGAGCTGATAGTTATGGGTGAAGAGTTAGTAGGAGATGAGAGGGAGGGACAGATAGCATGGAGCAGAGTGGAGGTGGGAATTAATAAAGCCGGGGGAGGACTAGTGTGAGATTTTGAAGTGGGGGATGGGGTTGTGGAGAGGGTGGAATTGTAGGGAAAAGAGTCTTCAAGAAAGGAGTCATGTCGTGAGATGAGGTATTAATAAAGTTGAATATCATAACATTGGTAGCCTTTGTGGTGTGGGTTGTATCCTACAAAGATACAACAAGGTGATTTTGGAGACATTTTGTGATGAGTTGATTGCGGTTACCAAAGAAAACAAAGACACCCAAAGGTTATGAGGTGATGGTATTCATGAGGTGTGTTAATGAGCAATTGAAATGAAGTTTTTCTTGTGGTGTTTAATGAGGGAAGGCAGTTTATGAGATAATTTGCAGTTTGTATTGCATCAATCTGAAAAATGGATGGGAAGACGAGCTGTTTTGATGAGAGTTCTAGTGGTTTCCACTATGTGATAGTTTTTTTCTTTTGACAACATCATTTTGTTCAAGTGTGTAGGGGCACCTAAATTCATGTGCGGTACCTTGATAATCTAAATAATTCTTTAGTTCATGTGAAGCATATTCACCACCTCCGTCAGTACATAAGTATTGTTTTGGCATTAAAATTATTATTAAACATTTTATGTAGAGAAATAAAATATGTAGCAGTTTCAGATTTATGCCACATGGGCATGCACCAAAAGTAATGAAAGAAGACATCTACAAGTGTAACATAAAATTTGTAGCCTTCATTAGATGGATGGGAAAAAGAGCCCCAAACAATTGGAGTAATTATTTCACATGCATTATAAGTAGTTTGGCTACCTTGAAAAGGCAATTTATTGTTTTTGATTTGTAAACAATCAGTACAAGGAGAAATAGAGTGAGAAATGTGAGGTTGAGAGAGTTGGACTAAGAGATCATGGTAAGCACAGCTTTGTTGGGGTGACCCTAACTGTGATGCTATAGGCTTGAGTTTTTGTGAGAGGTGAGAGTTGTAATGGGGTATAGCCCTTGATTTGCAGCTCCAACCAGAATTATTTTCTTTGTTGGTAGATCCTGCACACAAAAGTTGTTAACACGAAAAATAACTTGACGGTTGCTATCTTGGGTGAGCTGGTGAACCAAAATAAGATATGAGTTTGATGTGGTAAATAAAATAGTGGTGATAATTTGAGCTTACTATCAGGGGTGGAGAGAATACCATTTCTAATATGTGTGATCTTTGTTTGTTGTCTATTACATATCGTGACATGTTTTGAGCTAGCATATATTGCACGTTGGTGAAGACTTTCTATTTGGGATGTGAGATGAGAGGTGGTGTCGGTGTGCATGACCCATTAAGTGGGCCGAGCTTGAACTTAGCTTGTGAGAGCCAAGTTCGAGGCTATGGAGAAGCTTTATATTGGATATTGATTTTATGCCATTAATTATATGCTAGATGTCCTTAGTTATTACATATTTGACAGATAACTGATAGTTTACTTTTAATAGTGTTGTTGTCGGTTGGGTAATTTCCACCGGACAGATTCTTGACAAATATTCTTTGATGTTGTGGCATTCCTTTGAATTTATAAGTGAAGAGGACAGATTTTTTATTCATTTTGGTTATTTCATTTGCAAGGCGTCGTTCCTCACTGTGTAGGAGAGAATAAAATTCTTTCAACCTTATGAGATTTGGTTGATTTCTAATAGTTGTCTTGAAGCTTTGATATTGGGGTGGTGATCCAATGAGCGTGTAAGGAATAATGTCTTCACTGTTAATTTTAGAACCTACAACTACGATGTTATTTATAAGGGTTCTTATAACAGTAAGATATTGTGTCATATTATTTGCTCTGATATGAACATTGTGAAGCTCATTCTAGAGCTGAAGTACACGAGATCTCTTCGCGGATTGAAATCCTCTTTTCCAAAATGTCATACATTTCGCCAGTGAAATTTAAGTGGAGAATATAGGGAAGAATGAGAACGGTGATTATAGAAAAGATTTTTTTTAGGTCTGCTAGAACTATTAGCCACAATAATACTTTTACAATTCTTGTATGAAAAGGGCTTTCTTGCCATAACAATTTTTAATAATTAAAATTGCTTTTACATAATAATTCTAAATTTACACTTAAAGGTGATTTAGGTTTACTATATTTTAAATGCAAAATGTTATGAAGTAAACGCAGAGTATTATTTTGAGGAATTTTAACTCGACATTTTGTTCAATTTTGAGAAATTAATGTTGTGGGAAAAACACTTTCTTTCCTTAATCTTGGTAAGAGAACAAACCGCAAATCACAACAAAGAAGATGCAAACACAAGAGCACAAGCAAACAAGAGGATTTACGTGGTTCGGTCTTTTTGACCTACGTCCACGGGAGGAATCGAAATAATCCACTAAGACAAGAAACGAGAGTACTTAGCTTTACATAGATGAGCCCTCATCTTCCATGGCCTCCCTTCACATCCAAGGCCTCCAAGATGCTCTCCTCACCCTTAACAAGCTAGCCCACACTCCTTGAGTTCTTTTTCACTCTTACAAAACCCACACTAAGGCCTCCCCTCATCTCATCTATTTATAGTAGATTAGATTACGTTATAATATTCTATAAATAGATGAGGTGTAACCTTCAAGGATCGCATGGCTTCCACATGTCCACCCTTTAGAGTCCTCCATCGCATGGTCTCCACGTGTCCTTTCACATGTCCTCCTTCCACCGCATGGCCTCCACATGTCCTTCCACATGTCCTCTTCTAGGGTCTTCCATGAAAAGTCAACAATGGAGGCTTAAAGTAAGTAGAAATTTACAAGAGTGCCACTTACCTTAGTAACTAATCGGGGGTCAAAACAACAAATCTCCACCTTGACCCTCAATTATGCTCGGAGTAGTGATTCCCTCCACGTGGCCCCCGAGGGGCCCTCGACCGATGGAAAAATTCACTAAGTTCGGACGGTGTCCGAACTTAGCTATAGGCGACGCCTTGGTGAGCATATCGGCGGGGTTCTCTTCGGTTGGTATCTTCTCTACCACTATTGAGCCTTTAGCGACGACGTCCCTTACGAAATGAAGCTTCACATCTATGTGCTTGGATCTTTCATGAAATACTCGATTCCCGGTTAGGTGGATGGTGCTTTGGTTGTCGCAAAACACGGTTATCACCTTTTGATGTATCACAAGCTCTTCGACCATGCCCTTTAGCCACATAGCTTCCTTGATTGCTTCGATCACGGCGATGTATTCGGCCTCCGTTGTCGAGAGGGCCACAACCGATTGGAGGTTAGACTTCAACCGACCGGCATGATCGAAGACGGTGAAGATGAATCCGGTCGGTGACTTCCGGTGTCAATGCTTCATGCGTAATCGGAATCTACGTAACCGACTACTTTTTCTTCTTTGTCTTCCCGCCTTTTGAAGAGTAGCCCCAAATCGGTGGTGCCTCTTAAGTATCTCGGATCCATTTTAGTGCTTCCAGGTGAGCTCGTCCCGGGCTTGCCATGAACTTGCTTACAATACGACGGCGTAGGCTAAATGCAGTCCGCTACAAACCATACCATACATGATGCTACCAACCCCACCGGCGTAGGGGACACCCTTCATGTACCTTTTCTCCTCTTCGATCTACGGTGCTCGAGATCGATAGTCCGAAGTGTTGGCGATAGATGTTGCAACCCGCTTAGCCTCGTGCATGTTGAACCTTGTTAGAACCTTCGAATATATGACTTTTGAGACAAGAATAAGCTACCCTTTTTCTTGTCTCCGGTAATCTCCATACCTAGGATCTTTGTAGCTGGTCCTAGGTCCTTCATGTCAAATTCAGAATTGAGCATACCTTTGATCTTCTGGACTTCCTCCTTGCTCCTGCTGGCTACTAACATATCATCCACATAAAGGAGCAAGTATGTACCGATTTCACCGTCTTGCCACTTCATGTACACACAGCTGTCGTAGCTGCTTCTGACAAAACCGATCTTTAGCATGAAATCATCAAATCGTTTGTACCATTGTCTTGGGCTTTGTTTCAGCCATACGATGCCTTCTTCAACAAGCAAACTTTGTCCTTTGTCTCGGGTGTGTTGTACCCATCCGGCTGGTCCATGTAGATGGTTTCTTCAAGCTCTCCATGCAGGAACACGGTCTTAACATCTAGCCGTTCTAATTCCAAGTTGAATTGAACTCGCTAGTGCTAAGACTATCCTAATTGAGCGATTGCTTCACCACGGGTGAGAAGATTTCGTCGAAGTCAATTCCTTCAACTCGTGTGAATCCCTTTGCAACGAGTCCGGCTTTGTACCCGATCCTCTCGGCACTCGGCATGCCTTCCTTCTTCTTAAAGGTCCACTTGCAACCGACTACGCGTTTGTTCGTTGGTCGATCCACAAGTTCCCAGGCTTTGTTCTTCATCAGAGAAGCCATTTCCTCATCCATTGCCTCTTCCCACTTGTGTCTTTCCTTGCTCTTCAGGGCTTCCTTGTAGCCGCTTGGTTCGCTTCTTCTATCACTTCGACGAACATTCGGAGCAAAGGAGATCATATCCGCATGGCCGTATCTCTCCGGCGGTCCGATAGTTCTCCTTTGTCCGTCCCTTACCAAGCCGTAGTCGTCGGATCTCCTTTCCGGTTCGGTCACTTGCCGGTCTTCCGCCGCTTCATCTTGATCATTCATAGTTGTCCTTCGATCGATCAAAGTTTGTTGCGGCTCCACCTCGATCGACGAATCCTCCTTAGTGGCAACCGTCCCCGGTAACGTAGCTTTGCGGATTCCCCATTTTGGACTCATCGAATGTCACATCCCTACCGATGATGCATTTTTGTTGATCTAGGCACCAAAGTTTGTAACCTTTGGTTCCGGTGGGTATCCGATGAAGATGCACTTCAAAGCCCTCGCTTCCAGCCTTATCCTCGTCTAACGCGAGCGTATGCAATACATCCAAAGACTTTAAGATTATCATAGTTACCTGGTTTTCCGTACCACATCTCCAAAGGAGTCTTCATATCAACGGCCGTCGATGGACATCCGTTGATAAGGTAACGAGCGGTTGACACGGCTTCGCCCCGAAACTTTGGGTAGACCCGCATTTAACGAGCATGCACCGCACTCTCTCTAGGAGAGTCCCGTTCATCCTCTCGGCTAAGCCGTTCGTTGAGGAGTGTTCCGGACCGTCTTGTGCCTTGTGATGCCATTCCTCCCGCATGGCTCCTCAACCGCTTCCGAACGATACTCCAATCCATTGTCGGTTCTCAAGTGCTTCGACTTTGCTCCCATCTTGTTTTCGGTGAGAGTTAACCGGTCCCCGAATCGTTGAAAAGCTTCATCTTTTGTTTTTAGGATAAAGACCCATACCTTCCCGGTGTAGTCATCGATGATGGACATGAAGTACCTTCCTCCTCCATGAGTCCGAGTTCTAGCTGGGCCCCATAGATCACTCGTGTACATAATCAGAGGTTTCTTTGATGTATGTATTCCGGTGGAGAACTTCACCCCGGTGGCCTTCCCGATACGCATTGTTCGCAGAATTCCGGTTCGTCGACCCGATCTCCGCATAGCGAGGTTCCGCTTGGACAATTCCCGTAAGCCCCTTTCACTTACATGCCCCGACCTCATGTGCCATAGTCCGGATCCGTCGAGTTCCGATTGAACTGCATTTGAGAAGTTCCCGATCACAGCTTCTTCCAATTAGGGAGTATAACCCATTCTTTCGACTCCTTTCATGACTATGAGAGAGCCCTCGGCTACTCGATACAGCTATTCTCCGCCTTGAATGAGTATCCATTCGACTCAGCGTCCCTAAAGAAATTAAATTTCTTTTAAGTTCGGGACGTACCCGACATGCTCGCGATATCCGTTCGGCTCCATCGAACATCTTTATTCCGATCGTCCCGTCGCCGATCACCTTACGAAGCTTTATTGTCTCCAAGTAGAACGGATCCACTATTTACCGGTTGTAGTGTCTCGAACCGGTCTTTGTGAGGACACATGTGGAAGGAGCACCACGAGTCAAGGATCCACTCCTTGCTAGATTCGCATTCTGCGATCACTGCAGCTTCGACTCGAATCATAGCCATCCGAGACTATGCTTGCTTCTCAGAATCTTCGAGCTTCTCCCGAAAGCCTTTCTTCTATCCGGACAGTCCTTCTTAAAATGACCTTCCTTGTGGCAATGGTAGCACTTGTAGGATCTCTTAGAAGACTGACCTCTAACATTTCTTCTGGACCTTGATCTGCTCTGATCGCTTTTATAACCTTTGTTGCTCGATCTTCCTCTAACCATCGATCGTCTCCGTTGGTTTCCTCCTTCATGTCGTGCTTCTTCGAAGTTCTTTGGTCTCGATCAATGATTGGACCTCTTCCGCAGTAATCGTCCGCGCCCTTCCATAGAGCATCGCATCCTTGAACTGCTCGTAGCTCTTAGGGATAGAGTTTAGCAACAACAGCGCCTTGTCCTCATCATCCATCTTGACGTCGATGTTCTCAAGATCATCTATGATCTTGTTGAACTCGTCTATCTGCTCCGAGACTGATTTGTCTTCGTGCATTTTGAAAGAGTATAGGCGCTGTTTCAGAAATAGCCTATTAGCCAGGGACTTGGTCAGGTAGAGTACCTCGAGTTTGGCCCAAAGCGCTTGAGCCGTTGTCTCCCTCGACACCTCCTCGAACCTTGTCGCCCAAGCTCGAGATTATCAAACTATGAGCTTTCTCCAGCATGCCAATCTTCTCTTTCTCGTCATGTCGGCCGGCGGTGCCGCTCGGCCCTCGCAAGGCTTCGCGACACCCTGTCGAACCAGTAGGGCTCTCATCTTTACTCTCCACAGGCCGAAGTCGTTCTTTCCCGTGAATTTCTCGATGTCGAATTTGGTGGAACCCATTGTCCCCGCCAAACACCTCTTCTTGGGTGCGATTCCTCCGACCAAGATGTGTCGAGATTTTCCCACAGACGGCGTCAATTGTTGTGGGAAAAACACTTTCTTTCCTTAATCTTGGTAAGAGAACAAACCGCAAATCACAACAAAGAAGATACAAACACAAGAGCACAAGCAAACAAGAGGATTTACGTGGTTCGGTCTTTTTGACCTACGTCCATGGGAGGGAATCGAAATAATTCACTAAGACAAGAAACAAGAGTACTTAGCTTTACATAGATGAGCCCTCATCTTCCATGGCCTCCCTTCACATCCAAGGCCTCCAAGATGCTCTCCTCACCCTTAACAAGCTAGCCCACACTCCTCGAGTTCTTTTTCACTCTTACAAAACCCACACTAAGGCCTCCCTCATCTCATCTATTTATAGTAGATTAGATTACGTTATAATATTCTATAAATAGATGAGGTGTAACCTTCGAGGATCGCATGGCTTCCACATGTCCACCCTTGAAGTCCTCCATCGCATGGTCTCCACGTGTCCTTTCACATGTCCTCCTTCCACCGCATGGCCTCCACATGTCCTTCCACATGTCCTCTTCTAGGGTCTTCCATGAAAAGTCAACAATGGAGGCTTAAAGTAAGTAGAAATTTACAAGAGTGCCACTTACCTTAGTAACTAATTGGGGGTCAAAACAACAATTAATAATACCCAAATTATTTATTATTATTCTTTTTAATTCACTTTAAAAGAAAAAATAAATATTCTTCTAAATTTCAAACACATTTCATTTACATTGCCTTGTATTTAGAGTACCCAAACTCTAAAATATTTTTAACCAAACAGCCTCTTAGGGAATTTTTTTTAGTTGCATACAACACGCTTAGGCCTAAGTGCATAAATAAATATTTACATATATATCACTTTTTTTATTTAGTAAAAGAGCACAACAGATCTCATTTTATTTCACGACAAGAAAAATACAAACCCAAGAAAGAGGTCCCACGCACACACCCTACATGAAAAGAAAATAAAAAGGATCCTCCTTCCAAAAAAAAAATAAATACAATGCAATACTGCACACACAAGACACAACAAAACTAAAAGTCAAAGACAGCCAAACGCTTCAAATCCTCAGGTAAGCAATTAGAAACAAAAGGAACACGTAAAACTTAACAGCTCAATTAGCAACACGATTCCCTTCTCTTCTAGTATTAGACCAAAGAATATTGAGTCCAGTAATAAGATAATGAATCATTCTAACCTGCAAATTAATACTTCAATGGCAAAGCTTATTAAACTTGCAAACATCCCAAAGAATAAGAGAATCAACTTCCATAATAATATTAAACCAACCCATCTTCCTAGCAATTAACAAAGCAAAAACGACAACATCAGCCTCAACAACAATAGGAGAACTTGACAAAGACGGAGCAGCAAACTGGTAAAGAATATTTCCGTTCCAATCCCTACAAACACCCCCAATTCCAGCTGAATTTTGTTTCCAACACCCATCCGAATTCAGTTTAAAGAATGGCGCAACCGGTTTAATCCACCTTATCTTATGACATAAATTATGATAACTATGAAAAAAATACAAAGATTAGTTGCAATAGAAAGCATATAACTATTGCCAGTAATCTTAATATAATTGAAGGATAAACTCTTAGTAATATAAGAGCAAATTTGACAAAAAATATGTTGAACATTAAAAAACTCGCTCTTATGCTTCCCAGCATTTCTAGAAACCCAAATAAACCAAGTTACAATAGAAGGCAAAATAGCTAATAAAGCATGTCCCATATTCCTCCAATCATCAAAAATCACATTAACAAAAGTATAACCACAAAACAAATCTTGTCTACCACATATATTAAAAATATTCCTCCAAATTTCATAAATAAAAAGACGAGCTAAAAAGAAGCATAATAGATTCTTCCTCATTGTGACACAGATAGCACTTGGAAACCATTCTTAAACCCTTAAGCTTAAGAATACCATCAGTGGGAATACAATTATGAAAGATACGGCAAATAAAAAAAGAGATAGAGGGCTTAACCCCTGTGTTCCAATTCCAAGAAAGATCAAATCCCTGACTGGTTTGCTCTTTAGAAGCAAAAGTTTTAGTAACAAACTCACCAATCTTACCTCTAATCTTAGGCACATCCTTCCTATAGGTCATAATAAGAATATTAGAAATGAAGATAGCATCATTATAATTAACATAATTAAAAAGCTTAGGTAAATTCCAATTAGAATCTACCCAAAAATCTCTAAGTTTAACATTAATCTCTTGGGGACCACCACAATAATCCCAAAGAGAACCATTTCCAAGCCAATGATCAAAGCAGAAAGTAACATCACCTTTACCCACCTCCCAGCAAAGCAAATACTCAACATGGGAGGAAACTTTAATGATTTTCTTCCATACAAAAGAATCAAACTTTGAAGAAGAAGCAGAAAGGGGATGAGAATTAGAATAATGATATGAAATGTATCAAATATCTGTAAATTCCAAAGATCTCTAACTTTAACATATATATCGCTTAATACTTTTGTATTTATATATCTAATATCTAAAAATTTAAATAATGATGTTCGGTGATATGAAATATTTAAATGGCATAAGTGTAAAAAGTAAAATTTTGGTGTAAATATATAAGAATTAAGTGGTATTTGTGTAATAGTTCATAGCTGTGCTCTCACGTGATACATAGAGTACACAAATCTATATTTCCAGTTTGCACATGTAGTTCTAAGGTGGCATAAATGTAAAACTTAATTTTTGGATGTTAGATATTAAATACATACGAATTAGATGGTATTTATGTAAATGCCTTTTTTAAAAAAAAAACAATCAAACTCTATTATTTATTTTAAAATAACGCTTTAAAATAACTTAAATAGTATTGATAAAATCAATTATAATAGAATTTTAAATAAAAACTATATTTCTCTTTTATTTTTTCATGAAAAAATTTTGGTCAAAATAACAAGACATCTTGACTCAAATTAAATCAAGATAAATTTTATTATAATTATGTTTGCGTTGACTAGTATAATTTGGCATTAGTGTAAGATATATTTTTTAATTAATGATAATTAAATCAACGATAATAAAATTCAATACGATCAAATATTTTAACCCAAAAATTTATCCAAATTTTAACTCTTTCTATATTTCATTACCACAACTTGTCCGATCCCCACCACTCTTATACAAGAATTAGAACTCGCACAAAGCCATTTAATTAAGCACATAAATACCACATAATTTTTATATATTTACATATGTAACACCCAAAATGTTGGTTTGATTTTTTTATTTGTTGCTAAAGTCTAACAAATCCACTAATTGATTGAATTTTAAGTTTAGTTCCTTCTCTTTTCATTAGTGCAAACAAAGCCTTGTACATTAATCAAGATAAATGGAAACAATCATATCAATAACAGTTGATGAAAAGCAATCTTCTTCAATTGTAAACAAGATTGAATGCATAAATTTCTTACTGAATTTCGTCGAGTGCTAAGGATCTCTTTGGGGCAAGACATTGGCATTGGCATGGATTTCTCAGTGTTGACTCTGCTTCAGCAGATTCACTTTTGTTTTCCCTTTGCGTTCCATACTCTATCTATGAAATCTTCCACTATACTCTCGGTTTTTTTCTTCAGTTCCGCTCCTTCTATTTTCTCGTTCCTTATTGTTCTTCATTGCAGGTATGCATGGGCTTTCTCGTCTTCCCTCATCTCGAGCAGGGGTGTTATTCCTTCTTGTCTTCTCGTTCGTGTGTGTTTGGCTAGGGTTTATACAAATCTTGAATTCCCTCTTGTGTGTTGTGGGGCTAGTTTCTATTATGCGATGATTTGGTGATGGCTTTTAGGTGAGTTTCTTCTCTTATTTTTTTCATTTCTTTTGTATGATGAAATGAGCATATAATGTGTTTATGGTAGGGGCTTATGATGCTTGTTATGACATCTCTCTCTCTCTCTCTCTCTCTCTCTCTCTCTCATGGTTTTATCAGTATGAAAATGTGATATGATCACAGTTAGCTTATAGGACTCTCAGACTTGAATTCACAGACTTAAGCTTGAGCTTGAACAAGATAAAATTAATCAACTTCAAGCTGAGGGTAGCTTAAGCTCGACTCGACTCATTTACTCCCTTAAATGCAATCAAGATCTTCTTCTCTATGGGTCATCCACCTTCTTATAGTGGTTGACTATGTATTTCCTTGTGTTGACTTTGAGCCCCAAATTTTTTAATGCACACTTGATCTAATATAATCATAAGCTTATGGCTTTTTTAACAACTGAAATTAATTTATGTTATTTTGTTTGATTTATTTATGAAACTTAGGGCTTACAATTAATAAATATATATAAGGTCATTACAATTATTTTTTTTACCAGAAATAGCTGCAGCACAACAAATTATTCAAATAAATACATTATTTCACCTTTAATCTACTTATTGAATAAGACACACTTGCCTTAAAATTACCCTAAGCGTCTGTTTAGGGCAGCTGCCGTTATTTAAAAGTTGTTGTGCAACCACTGTGACAGGAAGCTGCGCATAGAAGCTGGCTGTTTGTTTATTTTTAGTAGTTTTAAAACAGCTGTGTTGTAACTGTTTCTGAACAAATGATTTCTCCGCCTATGTAGTACAGTGTTGTTTATAATGGAATTATTTATGCTAGCACATTCTATTCTTGAAAGCAAATATCCAGTTTAAATGATACAAAATAAAACAGACACCTCACAAAATAGTGAGCGACATAATAACAAAGTTTAAAAAAATATATTAAAATAATAATTAATAATATGATAATATTATTTCCAAAATGTAATTGGTTTAGCCACCAGAAAAATCGCCCTCCGAGGAAACTCATCACTATCGGCAGTGGATTTATCCAACCTATCTGTCCATCGAAAGAAGTCACGGCTTTCCGGTCTTCTCGTCAGACACTTGTAAAATTGTCTCCTATAGCTATGTGGATGTCCCGAGGTAAGCAGAAAACGTTATAGAACACAATAGTAGGAGAATGCTCTAAAGGTACTGTAAGTCCTCGTACTCCATCTTTTCGAAAGGTTTAAAACAACAAAACAAAAACCCTTAGAAACAAAATTAGTAAAAAAAAATATTAGAAGTCATCAACGCACGTTTTATTAAACTGGGAGGTCTCGGAAAACATAGTATAAACCAATAAAATTATCATTATAAGAAGACAACAAATCTTATAAAAAAAATGATCTTAGTTGTCTTTAAACCATGTAATACCCAGCTCGTATGTGTCGCGTATACATATCACCAAAAAAAGATCATTCAGAAAAACCTCAAAAACTATGACACAGAAAAACCTCAAAAACTATGACACTGAAAAAGAAGAGAAACTTGGTTGACTTATTGAGATTTCACATGTGACGAGCCCAATAACGACAATAGACCATCCAGAAGAACCTTTAAGGATGAATGGCTCGTCATGGACCTCCAAATTCAAAAATAAAACACGCAATAAAAATTTATATTACATATTATATCTACAGTTGTCTAATCAGTAATCCAAGTGATGAATAATACATGCAAAAGAACAAGAAATAAACTTGAGATTCAAAATATAGATTATATAAAACATCGATACAATAAACAATAAAAATTTTCACAAAAAAAACTAAATAAATAAAAAATACAATCGGTCCATTTAGTAGCCAACGATGATATTTGTAATCCGCTCTCTCAACTCTATCATAATTGATGAACGTTTCTCATCTTGAGTGCAAGTCTCCGGTAATTTATCTTTTGCCCGTGATAAACACAACGGTCGCTTTCGCATCTTTATCCCACATGGCAGACAAACGAGTTTCTTTTATCTTTACCATGACGACACTAACATAAATACATAACAAATGAAAAACAAAATGTCATTAAAAAACAATAACTCAAAAAGCCAACAAAAAGGTAGCAACATAACAAACCACAACCACCAACCCCAGCATCAATACACACCATCAATAGCACCAACATGAGCATCAACATGCACAACCAACAGAACCAACCCCAACATCGACACACACCACCAACAGCACTAACCACAACATCGACACACACCACCAGCAGTACCACGAACACCAACATCACCACTAACAACGCCACCCCCAACATTAATACACACCACTAGCATTGTCATAAACACCAACTTTACCACCAACAGCACCAACCACAATGGCACCACACACCCCCACACCACCACGACAACACCACCTCACCAACATACTAACATAACAACAACATACCACCACACAAAGCTTTCATGAGCATTTTTTGAAACATTCTAAAACAAGTACATCCCCTCCATAGAATTCCAAGGCCTCCCCTCCAATCTGTTCATTCCAAGAAGTGAAATGCCGACTCATTTCTTCCAAAAGCATCCACAAAAGCTATTGAACAATTCTTCATAACCCCAAGCCCAATTCAATGCTTCTACTCTATCAATTTTCAAAAGCCAACAAATTTCAATTTTTTTAGTTTTGCATCAAGGACGCATATCGAGAAAGAGGGAAAATTACCCAAACCGACCAAAACAAAAAACATAGAGGCCATAAACCAAAAAAACATTCCTAGCCTTCAAAATGCGCAGATGCCCCAAAAATCGAATGACAGATGCGACGGATTCCAATTACAACCATTCTAGGGCCCTCAAATTCAAGATTTATTCATTCCAGAGGTCACAAACAAAAAAAACAAGTCACAAAAGGGCATAAAACTACAAACCGAGTAGAGCAAGTAGAACAAACAACAAAAAGAATGGTATTTGATACCAAAATTCATAATCTCATCATTTTGATAGCGTAATATCAAATTCAAAACAAAGCCAAAAATCGCACCGATAAAGCTACACATTCCAAATCAACCATAAATTGCAAAAACAATGACAGAGGATACCCTGAGAGAGGAAGGGAAGAACAGCAGAGACGCGAGAGAGACGGCTCGAGAGAGGCAGCAAAGACGTGAGAGAGATGGCTTGGGATAAGTAGAAAAGCGAGAGTTGTAGAGATGCGAAAGAGCAATGGCAGATACGCGAAGAATCTAGGGCAAGGTGGAGAAAAACGAAATAAGAAATACGAACCAAGGGGTGTTACTCACTGCCTGCGATTACACCCCAAGCTGTTGCGCCATTGTTTCCAAACCCACCTGAAAGTGGTTTCAAACCACGCCGCACGAAAAATGTCGCGCCAAACAAGACCTAAGCCTCATAGCATATATGCGTACCTTTCTCCATTTCTCGTTCATCACAACAACCTATTTCTCCGTTTCTCTCCCCTCCCTTCTCCCATCCAGCTGAAGCACAGAGAAGAACCTGCAATCTCCTTCTCCCAGCCGAGCTTTATGCTCCCTCTCCCACTCAGCCGCACACTGAAACCCCCTCCCAGGCCCGTCTCAGATCCCAGCTCCCTTCTCTGAACCCCAAAACTTCTACCTCCTTGTTTCTTCCTCCCTGCCCGTCGCTCCACAACCCACACTAAACTATGCCTCACCAACTCCTGCTTGCACATCAGGCTACTCCTGTCCAGCTCTCCAGAACATAACCCATCTTCTCCCCTTTTGGGTTCACCATTCATGGACAAAGCCTCCTCCGATAGAGTGCTACCAGCTCTCCTTCGTGCTCTTCCATCTAGCCGCACGCTCCTGGCGTTATATCCTCAACGCAAAATGTTAAATCCACTGATTCAAATTTAGTAGAAATCCTGTGCCAATACATGAATACTTGATATGAATTAAACAATAAAACATAGAAAGTGTAGGTGCAAGCAGCAGTACATTCTAGTATATAAGCTTCTTCAAAGAACCTTAATTAAATTCATTAAGAAATTACAACCTTTAATATAAATGAAAGAAATTAAGAATATTTTGATTTAAATTTCGTCAACATAAAATAGAAATGTTGATAAATTAACCATATTATAAATGTACATAAAAGAAGAGTGAGAATCCTCTGACATACATTTAGCTAGAGCCTTATTAAATTTCTTTTTATTTTTATTAAGAAAAAAACCTTTCATGCCTAAAAAATATTTAAAAAAAAAAACATTTCACTCCAACAATATCAAAATATGCTACCATTCTTATATATAGCTGATCTTAAACAAAAATCATTTCAACCAAAACCGGCAATTGATTTGAATAACATTGGATCAAATATCCCAATCAAAATTTTTATCGACACAAATTTTCAAGCCCTCAAATCTAATAGTAATTTTTCATTTATTATAGATTATTTTTCTCAGTAAATTCATACAAAATTTAGTTATTTTCTCACATTAATTAGTCTCTCTTGGCCGCACCTGCATCCATCTCCGAATACGCATTCCCATTTCCTTCATATCATCCACCTGCTCCACAAGCATAACTTGATTAATTAGAATGAAATCACTGCAACATCAGTTCCAGAGTATATTTGTTTCATTTCTTTCATTAATGATTAGAAGATGTGAAAGTTCAAGAGATCTCACTCAATTGTTCAAAGTGATAGGTTATATAGATGTGGATGTTATTAGTAGAATTCAAGTTGGTTGGTTGAAGTGGAGAAATGTATCGAGCCTATTGGGTGATGAAATATACTGCTTGGACTTAAAAGGTAAATTTTATAAGATGGTGGTGAGACCTGCAGTGGTCTATGACGTAGAATGTTGACCTTTAAAAGAGAAGCATAAAACAAAGCTAAATGTTGTTGAGATAAGAATGATTCAAGAGGATAAGTGGCTTGACATTTAGAGACAAAAATGCAAAATGAATATATCTGTGATAGGGTTGGTACAGCTCCAATGGCAGACAAGATTAGAGAGTGTTATTTTAGTTGGTATGGTCGCATTAAACATCAACCATTTGATGATCCGGTTAGGAGAGTAGATGTTTTAAATTCGACTTATTCTAAGAAAAACAGAGGTGGACCTAAAAAGACTTGGACATATCGTATAAAAAATGATCTTAATCTATTAGAATAAAGGAAAATATGACACTCAATATAATACAATAGAGAAAAAAGATTCATGTGGTAGTGGGATAAAGGCTTGTTGTTGTTGTTGTTGTCATCGTCGTCTTTCATTAATGATTATTTTTCACACTGCTGTCACATATTTGTTTTACTTTTTTTTTTTGGTTGCAATTCATCAATTTCTATGGTAAAAAGTTCCTTTAAAGAATCAAATTTATCAAAGTGCAACAACTATAAAAGTTGTCCATTTTTTTAAAAAAAAATTAAATTTTAAGAAAGAACTTAAATTTTTACATACAGATCACCTTACCTTTGCATGAAAAATGAAAAAGATGTATTTCACTTTTTTTTTTAAGTTAAAATGGTGTTATTTTTGATGCTGTAGGAAAGATTTGGTGGTATGAATGTGAAAATTAAAGTTAAAGTGCTAGATATGTAACTAAATAGGAATTGGATGTATCCATGTAAATGCCCCAAAATTCAAATACCCAACTGCAATTAAAAACAGAAGAATTCCAACAATAACTTCACAGCCAAATTTATAACGAGTTGCAGAACTTAGAGTTCTACTATAATAGAAAAGCTTCACAAACTGACTTTATTATCTAATAATCATTTTATTTACTTAGCAATGAAATATATAAGAAAGAATTTTGGAGAAATTGCAAATAAATGTTGCTATGTCAGCCTCAAACTCATCTAATTAGTTATTTGGATCAGAAGTGCGGAGTGTGATGCAAATGAAAATTGTAAGGGGCATCTTATCAAAATAGTTGTCAGGTTATTTCATAAGTTGTAGGACTGATTACCGAATGGATGCCCGATGCGTGAAGAGTTCCGACGACGGCTGCTGCTCCCGCGCTGACGAATAGTGTGGAAATAGCGAAAGCCTTGAAGGGCATTGCCGCTCCGCTCGTGCCGCACCCCCGCCGGTAAAAGGCGACTCCCGCCGCTAGCTGGCCGGAGCTGGCTGCCCACCACCACAACTCGTCGTCTCCACCACTGCTAGTCTCCATCTTCTTCTTGGGCTTCTTCCGAGATCTGATTCGAACGATCGAAGAAATCGAGCGAGGGGAGAGAGACGAGGTGGGGCTTTCTACTAGGGTTTCACTCTTTAAGTTTCTTTTATTTTATTGTATTTTTTTTTTATTTCTTTACTTTATTTTGAATGTGAAAGATTAAATATTATAATTTCATATTCTGCACGAATCACAATGCATTTTTTTTTTAATATTTCTAATTTAAATTCATGATCATAGAAAGCTTAGATTCTATCAAATTTATGATGAAACTAAGTACATTTGTACCCCAATAACTTTAAACTTTATTCGATCCGAGTCCAATCTTGAAGTCGTTGGAATAGAATAGAAGAATTTGGATTGTCAATTAAATGGTCATATGAACTCCGGTTGAATTTAGTATCTTAATCAAAGGAATCCAATTAATCTAAAATCGCTAAATTACGAGGTCATTAAAGCATCCAAATTCTTAAAAATCACATATATTGAAGAGGGGATTAATATTTATTATTAATGACTCCTAATTACATGAGCTAAGACAATGACACACTAGTATAAATCTCACCTACCGCTCACCTACTTCCCACCTACCACTCTCTCGGTTTGTATAAATAGAGAATGTGTGAGGCTTGTAGTGAGGGGGTGAGGAGAAGAACCAAGAAGTGTGAGAGCTAGGAAGAAGTAGAGAAGAAAGAGAGAGGCTTCAAGGATTGACGGGATAGATCTTGGAGATATAGGGTCGAGGTTACTCGAGAGAGAGAGATCTGGGATGAGAGTTTATTCCTCAATGGTGTAGAAGCCTTGTAATTCTTCTTTATTGTCTTAGTGAATTATTTGGTTGCTTCCTCCCATGGATGTAGGTCCAAAGGACCGAACAACGTAAATCGCTCTATGTCATTGTTCTTGTGTTCTTTGTGATTTCTTCTAGCCAAGTTTTATTTCCCACAACAATATTGATCGTACAATTAGATGGTAGGCGATTAGTGAAGATTTGTACCCCTAACCAAAATACACCTCTAAAAAAAACTATAAATAAGCTCTTCTCTTCACTTGGAATGAGAGTGAAAGAAGGGAGTGAGAAGCGTCTGTTTAGGATAAAAGACTCGATGAGTGAACATCAACCACTATCAACAACCGTTCGTTATCACCACTTATAGTCACTGACCACCATCAGCTGGCGACAACTATTTGCGACCGTTGTAGCCAGACTATGTCTGCTACTGAATTTCCAAAACACTTCACTTTTTTAGCTATCTAAAGACAAGTATAGATTTCAGAGCAAGATCTTAAGCCCATTCTCTCTGTCCTACTCCTATACTTAAAAAAATATTAATGTTTAACTTTGTTAGACCATGTGATTTTTACACTTTTCAAGATTTTTTCAGGTAATAATTTTGGTGCTCGTAATATTTTTATCTGTGTGAGTGTTAAATTTTAATACAATGCTAAAACAATAAATCACTACTCTATTTCTGTGATTTTTTGGGCACGCAACAATAATATGTACGGATAAATGGTAGGCGTACGCCGTAGTAGAAATTAAATTTAAGGTTATTTAAAACATACAGAGCTTTAAAAAGAAATACATTAACTAATTTTTCTGAAGATTTTAAATATAAAATATAAAATAAACTAAATAATATATTTAAAGATGAATTAAAATTAAATGAAGTAAACGAATTTCCAAGTCTTCTATTTTCACAACTTTATAGATTTATTATATTGCTATTGTTTAATTATAAAAAAAGCCTTTTTAAATATTAAAAAGGTCAAAATGGCCAACAGAGTTATGATTATATATATACAGTTAATAGCAATTAAATTATCTTATCAGTGTCTGTTGTGATGGGATCTAGAATTACTTAAATTGCAAACCCTTTTTTAAAATATTTTAGACCTGTTAGCCATTAATTTAAAAATATTTTATCTTGGAGATATAATGTTGAAAAGTATAAGGGCATCTAAATCTTAATATTTATATACACAACAGGCAAACTTTTGAGATCACATAAAAATATCATTATTATTATTTTTTAAATGTGAAGTGCATATTTTCAAAATGTCTAAATATAAACATCATATTTTAAGGGGACTTTTAGGATCATTGTTACTTTTTATTTGCCTTCATTTTTTTTTATATGACATCAATAATTTTTCTCATTTAACATGAAACTTGAGGCGATTAACATGAACCTCGAAGTATTTTTTTAGCAATAGACATTCAAACTTAAGTAAGAAAATAATTCAAAACTCATATTTCAACAAATTTGCTGTCGAAATTGACCGGTTCAACGAGACTACCACAATGAAATCAAAGTTGGTCAAATTCGAGTCAAATTAAGCTCGGACCAAGCAATTAAACCACCTTTTAAAGTTGGGTGGTTAATTGGGAAGTTATATGGATTCAAATTCTGACGAGCTTAAATTCAATTTGAGCGTCTACATGAGATGAATCCAACTAGCTCAAGATCACTCAATTCAACATCCTCAAGGCACCTAAATGTCCATAAAACGTCGTCCAATCGTGGAAACTACTTTGGGCCATCCGATGTAGAAATATAGAATTCTTCCTTATTTGTAAGAGGGCTACTCCTAGACTACCTTCATGAAAGAAAACCTACTTGAAAGAATAGTTGGAATTAGAGCTAGTTTGCAAAAAAATGAGTTGAATTTTAGTGTCCTTAAGCAAATTAAGACCAGATGAACACTTACTACTCCTTCAGTCGCCGACCCCTGCTCGTCGACTGTTGTCGAACACGTCAGTTGCCATTTGCTCGTTGCAACAAAATCTCTTACGAAATCACGACTAGTGCTGCAAAATCTTGATGTACGCTGTGGAGTAACAAAGCACTGATGGACCAGTGTATCGCCTTGAACTCTGTGCAACGACGCACCTCGAAGACAGTATACTTAAGTTCCAAAAACTATTCCCAATTGCAATCACTCATGACCGCTGTGCAACAAACATAGTGCTTCAAGGACTGTGTGGTTATTTCTAGTTTGTGGGGTAGGGAATTGTATTCATACTCACTAATTCATAGTGGATCATTCTGTCAGGATAAAGTCTCATGTTTTTTTTTTCTCCTTTTATGGGTTTTCCACTTAAATTTTGTTAGTATTTCTACACATTACATCTATTATCTAAATGTGTGCTAGATTTTCACGCGACATCAAAAAACTAAATAATTACTAAACACATCATTTATTTTGTTTTGGTTGTGTTTTGTTAAGAGGCAAAACATATTTCAAATGTTTATATAAAGTATAGCTATTCTCAAAAAATTAAAATATCTAGAAGTTATTTTGAAAGTTCAAAATATATCAATTATTTTTAGAAAAAAATAAAAAACAAATTAAATAAATATATTCTTAAAAATAAATAAAAAAATATATAATATATATAAAATAAAATTGACGAAAGAAAATATTGTGTCTGAAGTCACTGGATGCACAAAGAAGTTGGTTTTTTTTTTCATCCGCTTCTGTACATCGTGTTCGTTGTCAGAACGTTGTACATAGATGAAGAACATTATGACAAATCAGAATCTGCTACAAATTATAGCTACAATATCTACATGAATAATTACTTGTTGAAACCATCACATCAACTATATTCTATCATATTATTAATATTTATTTTTTTCAACATTTAGTTGGTAAAATAGCTGCAAAAATGGGCCCAATCATAATCTAAAATTTAAAGCGTGCAAGAAAGAAATTGCTCTTTCAATAAAACAAAAGGTCATCATCATCACCTTAAGTACACTATGCAAAACCATAATCATAAATCATACTAAATATTTTGGGCATTTACATAAACATCACATAACTTTTTTGAATTTGCATACATCACATTAAAATTATAGGTTTATAACACATCAAACATATCACTACTATTGCTTTTTTTTAAAAGTGAATACATCTTTTCATGCAAAACTAAGATGTTAGATATGTAAATTCATAAAATTGTGTGGCATTCATGCAAAATCTTCCAATATTTTATTGGAAATTGTCTTGAAAAAAAAAAGAGAGGGCTACAGCCTTTCTAATGCTTGGAGTACAAGCATGGATGACTTAAGACCACTTGCAATGGAAGGTGAAGTGATTAAAATATATAATTTTATTTTTAATTAATTATATTAAGTTTATTTTCAAGCTTTAATTCATTGATTATATGCTTAAAATATATTTTATACTACTTTGTGTGTAATGATGGTTAATTAGCTTTTGTGGGTGGTGTTTGGTCATGATTGATCAAGTTAAAGACAGTAACCGGTAATAAGACCAGAAATTTTTACATATAAAAACCTGTAAAAAAAAAAAATCATGGGGTCTGACGCAGTTGTAAAAATTCACTATAGGTTGATGATTGCATAAACTCCTTGTCCAACAGACGGGAAAGAGTTACTAGATTTTTCAAGTTACAACATTGAGTGGTGGCATTTTGTTGGTAGTGGTTGATGACAATTGGGGATCATCGACGATCGCTGATTAGTAGCAGACGACAATCGACGGGTAATGACGACGATCAGTGGTGGTAGGAATGATGTTAGACTTCAGCTTCTTCTGAAAGCCTCAAATTTTCTCTTAAGTCTCAAGCTCTCCCCTCACATCAGGTGTGGGGCTCTATTTATCGTATTCTGGGTGCAATTAATGTAGGAATATAAACCATTTTGATCGGATGGTTCGGAGAGCTTATTTCGATCAGATAGAGTTTGATGAACATTTGAGTGTCTTAATGATGATGAAATTTAGTAATTTTGAGCTCGTTGGATTTGTCTTATCGAGACGCTCGATTCGACTATAAACTTTTTGATCTTTCATATGTGTCCAAAATTTTTTCAAGAGTGGTTTAATGACTTGATCTGTGCTTGATTCGACTCAAATTGAACTAATTTTTATATCATTAGATCCGTCTGATAGAGCCGGTCAATTTGACATTAAGTTTACTGAAATCAGAATTAAGGATGACTCTTAATTGAAGTCTAAATGTCTCTTGTTAAAAAAATTAGCTCGAAATTCATGTCAATATCTCGAGATTCGTGTAAGATGATGGAGATTTACTGGAGAATGTCCGATGTATGCAATTACCCTCTAAAATTTATAATTCTTTTTATATAAATAATAATTTTTAATTTTTTTTATTATGTACTTTAGTTAATTTAATAACTTTGCCCACCTCCCTCAGTATATATATTTACTTTTTTTGTTAATGATGTTAGACTCATCAACATCTTCTACATTATTAAAAACAATTCAAAACTATATCTATTAAAAAAAATGATTAAACAATTGAAATGCGTCCAAAATTTATAACTTACAAGCAACAACAATTATTAAAAAAAAAAAGAAAAAAAAAAAAAAGAACAGAGGAAGTCTGCATCACATGACAATCACTCATTTATTCAATATCTTTTCCTAACAATTCGGATCTTAAACAGAAATAAAGGGAGATTATCCACATCTGAAAGCTTGCGGGCTCTGCAAAAGGAAAGAAGCAGGAGAAGAAGAAGAAGGAGGAGGAGGAAGAAGAGTGCAGAATGCTGATATTAGAACTGGGCGTTTTGATTGTTCCCTTCACTCTGCTTCTGAGTCCATGCCGGCGATTTGTTCTTCTTGTTTCCAAGCTTCAGTTGTTCTATACCACTGTTAGGACCTCGTCTTCTTCCCCACTTTTCTGGGATCATTTCTCCAGGCTTAATCATCTCGCCTTCACCATTTGAACCACAGCTCTTCTTCTCCCACAGCTTACTGGTACTCTCTCTCTCTTTCTCTATATATTATAATTTGTTTAGTGGTTTGGAAATCAGAGGAATTGTAGTCTGTTTATTTCATGCAAAGTCTGTTTATTTAATGTAAACCATAGTAAAATTTCATGTATATGAAGTGGATAAAAGCTCTGTTGAAGTGCTCTGCAGCTATGTTATTAGTGGTAAATTACATTTTTTTTCTTAATGCAGGGAAGTGTTATTTCTTGCAGTGTAAGAAAGATTTCCTCTTAAATTGCTTAATTAATGCATACTTACTGTGTACTGATTTTGGCCTTGCAAATTTTATTAAGTGTAATTGATACAACACCAACAAATTTTCATTATCTAGCACGAATCTTAAGGTATGATACGGATATCGAGATGATATTTTGAACAAGAAACGTTCAAATTTTGATAGATAGTTATCCAGAACTCCGATGTCAGCAAACTTATAGTTAATCTGACCGACTCGATGAGAGGAACCTAATGACATCAAACTTACACAAATTCGAGTCAAATCAAGCCCTGATCAAGTCATTTAACTGTTTTTGGAAGATTCCCGGACATATTTGGAAGATTAAACGGTTAAGTTGATAGTCGAATCGAGCGTCTCGACGAGACAAATCTAATTAGACTAAGATCACTTAATTCCAACATCATTAAGACATCCAAATGCCCCTTAAACGACATATGATCAAGGGAAGCTTTCTGGATCGTTCGATCAAAATGACTGCATTAATTACACCCAAAATACTATAAATAGACCCCCCAACCCTCATATGAGTAGAGACTGAAGCAGAAAGAGAGCTCGAAGCCTTGAGGAGAAGCTGCAACTTAGCACCACCGTC
The DNA here is from genome assembly GCA_022702705.1 of Papilionanthe hookeriana x Papilionanthe teres. Classification (NCBI taxonomy): domain Eukaryota; kingdom Viridiplantae; phylum Streptophyta; class Magnoliopsida; order Asparagales; family Orchidaceae; genus Papilionanthe; species Papilionanthe hookeriana x Papilionanthe teres. The sequence continues at coordinate 48,477,642 of CM040428.1, read as the reverse complement.
GACTGCTGTCCACCACCGCCAACCACAAATACCATCAAAAAAAAAATAAAAAAGACGAGCTATGAATGAAGTTGCTCTGACATTTCCTTAGTAAATTTGCTGTTATTTACCTTATGATATACATATTTATAGTCTTAATCATGATCTTCATTTTAACATTTACAGGAGATTGACAGTAATTTATACAAATCAATTGTGTTATCCCACACAAATATGTGTTTTCATCGATTTAGTTTTATTTTTTTAGGCTCACTGTAACGCCCTCACGCCATATGGGAGCACCCACACAGCTAATTGTATAGCACTTTCAAAGTTGAATTTTTCAAATAGAACAAACACCAATTTTTAAACAGCAGATTTTACACAATATGACTTTTAAATTGAGATTTCATACAACTACAATCGAAACAAACGCACTCTAAATAAGAGAATGACCCGCAACAGTATTTTATAATTTATCACTCAATGTTTCAAAAAACATACTTAAAATCAAACATATTCATTAATTCACCCTACTACACCATCAAATTAGCAAGGAAACGGTTCATTACATATGCATGATATCAAATTTACAAAACAACTACATTTAATTTTCAAATTCACATACAAAACGCCATCTCTTATTACATTTATACCAACGCAATAGAAAAAACCTTGCCACATATAACCTTCTTTCAAATCAAATCCAAACACTGTTGCATGACTAAATTAATAGCTTCAACAATTAAAATAAAACAGCCCAACAATTCCTGATTCTTTTCTTTTTCCTTCCTTTTCTAATCTCTTTTAAGAGGAAGGTCTACTAAGACATTTAATAAGATTGAAGTTACACGTGAAATTCTGAAGATAGTTTTAATTAAAATTTAGATTGATTCACATATCGTTTTTATATAAAATTTTTTATCATGTGACATTGATTAAGTCCACAATTGACTAATACTTCCCAACGAGCACTATTAAGGTATGTTTGCGTACAATTGTAGTTTACCAACTATTAATTATAATGCTGTCTAGGAATCTATGTGAAGAAGATTTATTATAGGAAGTACTGATCGCTTGTTTATTGCAATATGTGTGAAAATAGTTGTGGGACAGTTGTTTCTGAAAAAATGAATTTTGTCCCTGTTCAGTAAATTTATTTGTAACGGAACTGTGACACCCATATATGTTAGATTTAAGAAGCAGAATTTCATTTCAAGACATAGCTAAAGTTCATATACACCGCTCAATAAACAGTTCACTGTGTCAAAAATATTACATTCCATCAAAAGTAAAGATAATTTAAGCTTTAAAGCCCAAGGACAGATGAAATTTACAATAAAAAGAATGTCTCGTTGAAAATTGTTCAGCGATGTAAACTTTAAAAAAAAAAAAAAAAAAAAAAAAAAAGTGTTGTAAAATACATAGCCACTTGACACCATTTTTTTGATGTAAATCCGAAGTCCTGTGTCCAAAACTTATCCTTAGCTTTAAGATTTTGAAAACCAGTTTAATTGATGCCCACTTGGAGGAAAATTTGATGCAACTGTGTTTTCATCAGAATGGTTACGGTTGTTGTCTGGGTTGAGCGATGAGACTGAAGTTGATGGCACACCCTTCTCTTTCGGTGATCTTGCCAAGGATGGCTGCCTGCCCAGCTTTTACCTTAAAGCTGCGTATTTATTGACTATGCCTTCTCGACCATAGGATTTTTTCTTTTCTTTCTGAGGTAGGAGATTCCGTTTGGGATCTTCCTTGGAAAGATTGCAGAACCAATTATCTCCCTCGTGCTCTTATCCTACACACAATAACCGAACATCAGCGGCTAAATAAAAAAGGAAAATTTACACATGTAGCACACATTTCCGTGAAGAACGGTGAAGGAGTCGCAAGAAGAGAGGAGGAAGAAGAGGATGGTTACCGTGAGATTTCTAGGAGAGAAGAAGGGAGCCGGTTGGAGATGCGGCGGAGAGGGAAGAGATCGCGACGGGTAAAAAAGTATCGCGTGGGGGTAGTTCAGGTAAAAAGTCGCGTGAGAAAGCCCCGTGTTGGGCTCGAATCGCGTCCCGCTGCAGGTAGGCCGTCGCACCAAATGATATAAAGTCGCGGTGAAGTGCGCCGCCATAGCTAAACAACCGTGCCAAACAGAGCCTTAATTGTCGATCCCCTGAGTGAGAATTATATTTTGATAGAGCGTCTTCTTTAAAGAAGACCCATCAGGACCTCTCCCGGCGGTAAAGGCCAGCATCGGTCTCATTTTTGTTTCCCCTGAGTGCAGTATTGTTGCTATTCCTATAGCTTGATAGGACTGCGCATGAATAATAATACAGGATAGGAAGTCTGGTTCTTGGATGTGCTTTATCAATGCCATAACTCTCTTAAGATAGGGTAAAAGATCCTGCTTGAGAACTTTATAGGTTCCCCGATAGTGGCACTAGAGAATACCCAATTTCTTCTATTTAGCTTCATTTTTGCAGAATTTATTTTGAAAATATGATTTAACAATGAAAAATTGAAAGTGTTACATTTTTAATATTTTTAACACAAAAAAAAAATGTTCAACTAAATCTATTTTATGGGGGTGTTTTGTAGCAATTATTAGTAGAATATATACTCTCAATAATTATTTTTGTAAATAACTAGTAAAAATAGCATTAATATATGACAATGTAAGTTAGTACTTTAGCAATATGATATCATTGAGGGTTATATATAGAAAAGCACGCATATTGAATTGTTGATAACAATGTTTCTTCATAGTTGTTGTGAAGCATTTTCTTAAATTAAAAAAAAAAAAACAAAATCCAAAAATCATTTCATTATTATTTTTATTTATTTGGCATTTACAATATATTTAACCATGCATTGTATGCAAATATTTCATGTGCTTTTAACATTCTTCTTCAAATTATAATAAAAATGTAATATTTCTAAATCATTATAATGAATTTAATGATCAGAAACACACATCTAAAAACTTATTTTAGTTGACATTTTAATAATTAATTTAAATTATTATCAAATTCCTACTTTTTAAATAATATTTTCTCTAGTGTTATTTATATAATTATCCCTTAATTTTTATGTGTCATAAGTAGAGGTGTCAAAAGCCTTGTTCTTTTCGACTAGTTAAATAACTCGTGTTCAATTTACTTATTAAGCAAGTCAATCGATCTTGAATAAATTTTTAAAGCTCGATTTATAAACCCGTCGACACAAAATTCTGATTAGTAATGTTCGGCTAATTTTGACTTGAAATAATTGAATAATTAAATAAATATTTTTATATTAATTTTCATGTCGTATTAAAGTTTTTTAAATTCATTAATTTTAAATCATTCAAGTTAAATTCAAGCTCAATAAAAGCTAATTTCTTGAACACAACCATATCTTGAGCCGATTTTAAATAAAATCACGCCCAAATAATAGAGTGTTGGTAGGATGATAAAAAAGAGAGTAGGGGAAAGAAGAGACTCAAGTAATATTAAATTTCAAAGAATTTTTCTAATAATATATTTTCGTAAAAATGAGCCTCCTATTTGTGAGTCATAGGAAGGCTATCGTAAATTACATGATTGTCTCGTCTTTAATGGGAACATTATCATCATTTATGAATGATTGCACAATTACATATTTGTTACTAACATAGACATATTCTATCCTATAACAAATGTCGGTGTCGGTATATATTTGCAAATGTATTTGACATCATTTCGTGTTTGTAATTGAATGGTCTGATCGTTTTGTGTTCATGCGGTCGGCTAAGAGTTGATAAACCGAAAGAATAACTGACAAACGCCATCTCCAAATAAAGTCATTACAATGGCTCGCTGTCATCGGGAAGATTGTTTCATCTGGTAGCGGGCACGTTATACTGGTCAGACAGGCAACTTTCATTTGATCGATGAGCCTATATAAAAGAAATTCTCTCTCAGTGGCTATTGATCATTCTAAAGTAGTGTTCTTTGGTTCGGTCAAACTTTCATTCAGTCAGCCTAAAATTCGGCCGATTGGTGCAATGATTAAGGTTCATAATTCTTCTTCCTCCCTCTGTCATCAGTTTGATTTTCTCGAGATTCGTGCTGTCATATTTCTGGTGTACATCTACATAACCTTTGATTCAGTTACAATCTAAGGAAATCTACAAATATACCATACAATTCTTAGGTATTTTCATATCTAACACATAAATTTTTATATTTACACCTTTAACACATTGGTGCGATAAGTGTATTTAACTTAAAAAAAATAGTGATGATGATATTTTTTATGTGATATTAAAATATTTGAGTGATATACATATAAATATGAGTATTTAGGTGTTAGATAAATGTGCCTCATGTATTTCTTCAAGAATAGGCAATGGAGAAAGTTTTTCCTTTAATCTTAGGGAAATTTATTCATTCAAACATCATAAATGGGCTCATGGGCTCATTTCAAGTATATTTCCAATTGCCAAATATAATTTAGCCCAATAATAGACTACTACTCCCGGTAACAGCCCGCTGCTTGTAGCAGGGATATGTGTGTATTTATATATATATATATATATATGAGCCGATTTTTCTTACATCTTACAAATTAATATTTCAACCGTACAATGGAAGCCATCAGTCACCTTATTAATTCAGGTTTTAATCGATTCAAAAATTAAAATTGATTTTATTTTAATTAAGGACAAATATTCAATTTATTCTTTAATTTTCTTTTATCTTATTAATTAAAAACATATATTATATATATATAATTTTCACAAATAATTGAATGAAATATATTTTAAAGAATGTAATAAAATGATATTGCAGGTTGAAGAAAGAGATAGAATTTAAAATAAAAAAATAAAAATAAAAAATTAAATGCCCAACAACCAAGTGGAGGGGCATGGCCAACTTGCCTGCCACCTAACTCACAGGAAGAGGAAGAGGAAGAGGAAGAGGAAGAATAAAATGAAGGTAGTTGCTGTGGAATTAAACCCTCCAAGTTGGTGGCTGTATGCTGACCTTGCAAACCTTCAATATATTATTCTAACAAAAAAGCTTAATTATATCTTTTAAATCATTTCAACATAATACTTCAATGATTAAGAAAATCATTTTGATTATTGAATTAAACTTTTTTTGATGTTGAATCTAAATATGCGCTCATTTTATCGGGGCGTTTATATATAGGGTTGCAAATTAATCGAGCATTTTGATAAGCTACTATTCGTTGTTTGATTCATTTATATTTGCAAATAATATCATTTAAAGCTCACGAACAAGCTCACTCGTTAAGAAGATCGATGAATATTTTCATTTAAAGTTCGTGAATAAGCTCGTAAATAAACTCGATTTAGTACTTATGAATTAAGATCTATTAAAGCTTAATATAAAACTTGATTAGTAAGTATATATATATATATATAGAATATAAAAATAATCATTTATGGTTAGAAATCCATTCAAAATATAAAAATAATAGAATGGGAATCCCTTTTTTTTTAACTTTAATTTGGTAGTTGCGACGTTAAATTATGTTGTATTTTTTATTTAATATATCGACTGTGGTAATGAGCATGAAAGGCTTATTATGAATAATCATTTTTCGTTTTATTGCATAATAAACCAGAAATATGCCGATTTTGGTCTTTATTAATGTGGTTTATATTTTGGTTGGTTATCTGCCTTTATTAAATAATGTTAAGGTATCAAAATTTGAGAACTAATGCGTGCATCAAAATTCGTGGTTGATAATAGAGTAGCAGATTATCGTCTTAGAGTGGTGCAAATATTCAACACACACACAGAAGAGAGAAAACAATTAGTAAAGACACCAAAAGTTTTTACGTGAAAAATTCAGAAAGTGAAAAAATCACGAGGTCTAGCCTAGTCAAAGAAAGTCACCATAAATTGAATATTACATGTAAAGTCTCTCACCCCAAAGGTGGGAAAGGATTCAACACTATTCGGAGTTGCGATGTCGGTGCACATTGTAAGAAGTGGGCGTCAGCAAATGATGATAGGTGGATGCCGACATGTAGTGGTCGACGGTGGTCAACGGTGATCGATGGCAGTCAGCGATGGTATGACTGCCACGGTTGTCGACGGTGATCGATAGCAGTTGGCGGTGCTCAACGGTGATCGATAGCAATTTGAGGTGGTTAACAGTGATCTGTGGTGATCGACGACGGTCAATGATTGTTAACAGCTGGCAAGAGGGGTGCTAGACTTCATCTCTTGCTCAATGCTTCAAATTATTTCTCAACCCTCTAGTTCCCCACCATCCAATGCACGCTCCCACCCCTCCCTGGTGTATGGGTGCAATTAATACATGAATATAAACTACTTTGATTGGACGTTCCAGAGAGCTTTCTTCAATCGGAGGCAGTTTGATGGGCATTTGAGTGTCTTAATGATGCCAGAATTGAGTGATCTTGTGATTGTTGGATTCTTCTTGCTGAGACGCTTGATTCGACTATGAATTCGTAGGATTTGACATCCATTTTACCATCCAATGTATCTATAAGACTTTCAAATATGGTTGATGACTTGAACATGGCTTGGTTTGGTTCAGATTAGACTATTGTTGGTACCATTGGGTACATCTTGTCAAATCGGTCAGTTTTACTGTAAATTTGTTGAAATCGGATTTATGGAAGATTCTTTATCGTATTTTGAATATTTTTGCTCAAAATATTGCTTTGAGATCTGTGTCATATTTTAAGATTCATGTCGGGCGTTGGGTATTTTTTGATGGAACTATTGACAAGACAAATTAAAATCAATAAAATTAATTTGTGAGTAGGTTTGTGATGCGGAAATAGAAAGTTAAGGTCACAAACTCTTTATTTATTCATTTTTTTTGTTTAGACACAATAAGGTTATGTGGAGCCACTTGCAGCTCTCAAATTTGTTGTCTCTTTTGGAAAATATTTTGTATCTAAATTGTGTAGGCATTGATCCTGAGAAAATCTAATGATAAAAAGGAAGAGAGTACGATAAAGGATGACTGATCGACATAAGCATAAGGTCCATTTATCGGACCGAATGCGACAATACGAGACAAAGTCAAAATTGAGTGAGCCGCAAGGAGGACAAAAGATGGCCTAGTGTTTTGAGCCCAAACCATTCGAATTGAAACGAGACAAATAGGTTTTTGAGCCTGCTACTACATGAAGGCTGATCCAATATAGTAGCCACCTTCTAGTAGATTCAATCAAAGGAAAGTTGCAACTTCACATAATTGCCAATCGTCTGACAAATGCCCTCGAGGATCCTCATCAGGGGTAAAAAATGAACAATGCAACGAATAGTCTTATACTCATCCCTCATGTTACTCTTGTTTAGCAACTACATATAAAATTGCGATGATTCACCCACTGCTAGAGAGTCCAGCATAACTCTATCAACTGGAGTTCCGCACTAGGGTTCGAGGGTAGACAACTAAATTAGACCGAGCGATCGACATCACCATCCAAGCCTAACCAGCTGATTGAACCAATCTTGCCGGGCCGAAATCAATGGAGCTAAGCCGACAAAGAACGCTAACTAATCCAAGCCAACCAACCTGTGTTTGGTGAGCTGAAGCCAAACAAACTCAACTAAACGAGCCGGAGAATAGCCGAGTGATAGATTCATAACTTTAAAATACAAAAAATATCATGTACAATCACTATAAAACATGGGCAAAAATATAACATCACTATATTGTACTTGCCCTATAAATATAGACCCTATAAATATGGAGTTCATTTCATGAACATCAGACTAAAAAAGGCCAACACTTACGATTGTGTGACTTAATATTCATTAATATTCATTTTTTTTCTTATTTACGTGCTATTCTTTTGATATGATTTATGATCGGATCTTAGATTTAATATATATTTATATTTATACATATTTTTTATTTTGACGATGAAATAAAAAGTTAAAATAATGACCGACTTGATTATGTCAATCACCAGAATTCATTAATAAAGTACTGAATAGACAGATTGGAAAACTATCATAAAAAATATGCATCACCCAAAAAGGAGTTTGGTACATAATTTCTTCGTTATCTTCCCTTTATATATCGTTACAACGACGCTGGTTTTAATAAGCGAAATATAGTACAAAAATTTCATAATATTTAAGCACAAATAATAAAGCACGGTAACCATTTACAGATAATTTTATTACATATTAAAAGCTAGCGCCTAATATAGAACAAAAATTGCAGCACAAATGTCAGACACAATTAAAAAGGACAGTACAAAATAAAGCAAGAAATAAATAAAAAAATGAATATAGTTTATTAGCCTAATTAAGGAAGATACCACACTATGGCTTAAAGTTTGGTGGGGTTGATCTTCAACGGTCATGCAATATAATTTTATTATTTGTGTAACAAAGACTTAATAGATTGATTCTCTCACAGGGACTCCAGCAGCAGTCTGGATGACCTTAATTAAAGCATAAAGAAATATGTAACTTCATATATTATACTTCTCTTAAAAATAGAGGATTATTTTTATGAATAAAACAAGCTCAGAAGCTTGGGAAGACTGCAATTATGCCATATTACTATTCATTACTATAGACTTCTCTCTCACTCACTCTGATCTTACGATATATTTCTTGGGTGTGATTCACATACAAATTCGAATTTAACCTTCTAAAAGGTGCGGTGAGCTTGGAACATGACTCCGACAAGAAGAGAAGTAGCTCAAGGAGAAGTACCAAATATTAAGTTCAGCCCGACTAGCTCCACTTTGGCCAGGCTAGGCCCCAATCGACCCATCCAGGTTGGCTGATCCACCTTGAATGACCAACCCACCTCGATGACTAGCCCAACCTCGATGATCGACCCTGTTAATCAAACTGGGCTAACCCTACGAACACTTGGCCACATTCTTCCGCATCCATTTAACCACATCTATTTTGCCAACTCCACTTTACTCACCTACATGCGGCTAGAAAAATAGCTCCCAAAAAAAGAAAAAAGAAAAAAAAGAAAAATTCTAGCAATGACACTTCAAGGAAAAAAGCTCTCATAACCCTTCTTATATTTTCGTTATATTTTTTAGTTAACATGCATATGAAGCGTTTGCACAAACACGGGGAACTTGTCCCTCACAAGCATTTTCTAAAAAGTCATAGAAGGGGAAGTGGTCTATATCATTTGGACTCTACTCAGCCGTCGGACCCACATAACCCAAGCATTGCTAAAAATCTGTGTCTCCCAACTCGACATAGGTCAAGCTTTTTAGTTGGTTCCCTATCAGTTAAGGACAAGATCCACGATAAATAACATGCAAATCACCCCAGCAACGAGTCATAACAATTACCTCTGCAAAATTACGACTAGATCAACTTAATATATTGAACATACTATGTTACCACTTGGACCTGTTATACAAAATTACACTGCGATACAAAAAAATGATCCCAAATCAGAGGAGGCAATGCTTAAAATCTTCACAAAACATTAACTAAGTACACTTCATTTCTACAATTGAGTTTTAAATAAAAAGAAAATACAAACGTGTACTCTCATTCTTCAATTATTTCAAAGCAATTGATTGCATCTGTTATAATATATTTAAAATTAAAATTCACCTAATCTTCTTATATAAAATCAGGCGACAAGAAAATTTACTTTATGTTCAACCGCTGAGGAAATACTTTTTCATACAAAGTGCAGACGTAGCTCTGCGTGTGGACTCCAATAATATATATCGTCATGTGTGCTACACCGAGAGATTCTTGGGGGTTTATTGAAGTGGAACCGTGTAAGTTATTGGGGGGTTATTGCGGCGTTATTGAAGCGGTTATTGGAATTGCACTACAGTGGTTATTTAAGTGAAACCGCTGAGGTTATTGTGACGTTATTGAAGCAGTTATTGTAATTGTTCTGCGGGGGTTATTGAAATGGAACTGCAAAGATTATTGGGAGCTTATGGGGGGTTATTGCGGCAATATTGAAGTTAATACCACAAGAACAGTGAAATAATCTCTCAATAATCTCCGCAGTTTCACTTCAATAAATCCCGTAAAAAATTTATTTATTTTTAATATTTTATTAGGTGACTCCAGTGTAGCACACTTGACAGCATATTACTGGAGTTTACACTCAGAGCTATTTTCACATTCCGTATGGAAAAATTTTTCTCGAGAGTGCCAGTAAGAGGAGGGGTGTGTGGACCTATCTTTAATGATTTTGGAATTTAAGATAAAAATAAATTGAACGGCGAAATCCAAATACACTGATGAATTTATTCTCTTCCAAGAAAAAAAAAATTAAGTTATTAAAATTTCTACTTCTATTATTTTTTGTTTAATTACTTAATTTTTTTACTTTCGTTCAAAATTCTTCCAAAACAAATTACCCCTAACATTAAGTTAAATCTTCTTACAATTATTAGGATGGAGGTTTCTCTAATAAAACTTAACGTTTTTTTAAATGAAAAATTCATTCCTTCTAAATTTAGCGTAAATATGTTTTTTTCTCTTTGTAACTTATAATTTTAATTTTGCTATTATTTTATTTAAATAAATTAAATGGCTATATATTTGCTTAATTGTAGTGATAATACAAACATATTTAGCTATATTCAAGAGAATATATCTAAAACATTTTCTCCCTCATCCATTTAAACATTTAATAATAGTTTAATTCTAAATATATTTTTTTTTAATTTAGTGATCATGCTTATAAAAATTTTGAAACTTTTAACCAAAGATAAGTTTTAAACTTAACTGATTGTCATCCCTTAATTTTCTTTATTCACCAGCCCTCTTAAATTTTAGTTTCACCACTCACGATGATTGATCTTTATGGGTGTCAAAAAAGCTAGTTGTTCACGAATAGATCATGTTTAGCTCATTAAGTAACCCGTGTTCGAATCGTTCATTAAGTAAGTGAGTCAAACATTAAGAGTTTTAGAGATTGAATTCTTTCATATATTTTTGAATACATAAAAAACCAGATTATAACCTATATTTATATACATGGTGACCAGCCTGAGTTGTGGAAGAGATTCCACAATTATGATAATTCCGAAACGGGGAAATATCTAATAAAATCTGTCACAAACAAGAAAATATCAAATAAAAATCAGACCGAATAATAACAAATAATTGAGTCAATAACTCTTAATAAATATAAAATAATTACTTCCTAAAATTACGATGATTATACAAACACAAATAAATTTTTTAAGCTCAAATTATAAATGAGTCGAACACGAACAAAAATTTGTTCGATTGTGCTCTGCTCATTATAGCTCAAAATAACGAATAATAACTTTACGTCATAACAGTGCATGAATAACCAGCACACGTACATGTAAAAGAAAAGTCATAAGTCGAGACACTAAGGATTTTTTCTGGAAAAATAATCTTGAAAATAATTTAAAAAAAAATCACGGGACCTAACACAATTTAGAAAGTCCACTATGTAATTTGGTGTCTAGAGGTCCACTCTTCACTGGATTATGGAGGAAGGGATTACAAGATGATGTTAAAATAATAACTATTTTAAAAGAATCTAACATATATAACTGTTAAGAGTAATTGAGACTATAACTATTGTAGTCTAACAATAATACGTGGTAGGGCTATAACAATTGTAATTAGATATATAAGCTGTAGACTATAAAAATCTTAGTTGATAGCTAAAATAACCGTAGTACCAAAGTCATAATCATAGTTGTAGGAAACTATAATAGTCATAATAGAGCGATCAAAGTTATTGGTGGTGGTCGACAATGATTGGTAGTCGATGATGACCTCTAGTAGTAGATGACGGCCTTTGGTGAACAGACAAATCTAATTGTTAGTTGGGACTTCGAGTGATCAACAATGATTACTGGATTTGGGCCGCAAATGAACTAATTGTTTAACAAGTTGCATGTAACTCGGCTCGATAAGAGCTCATTAATGTTCATTTGATTAACAAATTGAATAAGTTCGATTACTTTTATAAATGTTCGATTGTTAAATGAACAAGCTTGAAGCCATCATTGTTTTATTCGTTTACATTCACAAACAATATTATTTAAAGCTCTTGAATAAGCTCTTAAGAAGCTGAATAAACAGTTTCATTTGAAGTTCATAAATAATATTGCTTTAATGTTTATGAATAAAATATGTTAAAACTTAATTTAAGCTTGGGAGTAAGCTTAATTAAAGCTTAATTTAAAATACACCTATGTTAAATAAAATTAAGTTTAAATTTTTAGTACATGAAATAGGATACAAAATTTATTTGTTTGGTTGTTTATTTATTTTACGTATTTATATTTATATGCTTATTTTGGTTATTCATTTAATAGCTCACATTTTAAAGCTCATTTATTTTTGTAAGTTCAACAAATAACTCATTTATAAGCTTGATATAGTTCTTTTGATTAGAAAATAAATAACTCAACCATATTACTCATTTTTTCATTCTCAAAAGTCATTTTTGGTTAGAAAATAAATAACATGATAACACTAATTTTAATTTGTTCAATAAATTTTTTTTAATAGAAATTAAGTGGCTCAATAATTTAGTCATTAATGTGCTCGATATTGACTAAAATGTCATCATATAAACTCAACAAGAACCAAGCTCAAACATAAACTAAGCTTGAACATAAACACAAAGCTCGATTAGAGCTCGAGCTTGGCTCGAGCTCAAATTGTAAAAGCTCAAGCATAAACTAAGCTTGAACTCAACCCCAAAGCTTGATCCCAGCTTGAGCTTGATGCGAACTCGATTTTTTAAAACAAACTCAAGCTTAAACACAGCCCGATCCACTCAGTTCAGTTTGTTTGCATCCTAGCCAAGACTTCTAAAAATTAAGCTTTAGTAGTCCATCTACTCTTCTCTTCTTCTCCTTCTTTAGGTGAAGAATGTTGGCTTATTTATAGCTTTTGAGAAATATATTTTTATAGACACTCTATCACACAGTTCTTTTCTCATATAGTTTTTTGACTATTTAAGAATGCAATGACTTCAAAATTGAATGATTATGAGATTATTGGATTCCTCTCGCCAAGATGTTCAATTTAAATATAAGTATGCCAAATTTTGATATCATTTGTCTTCCAATTAGCCCATCTGGGCTTATGTGAATTCAAATTGGATGACTCTTGATGTCATTAAATTTGTCTTGTCTAGACACTCATTTTAATTATAAACTTATTGAAATTGAGACCGAATGATAATGATTTAATTTCAGAATGTTTATTACGAAAAATGTTAAGTCTAATGATAAGAATTTGTCGATCAAACATCTATTATAGTAACTATGAATATATATATTGTATTATAATAATGTAATAAAAAATGATAATACATTTTATTATTCTGTAGTTTTTACCCCTACATCAGCTCTGAATTCAAAGTTAGACCCTCATGGACGGAACTTGACCGCAGATAATGATTAAAAAACTAACTGATTTGATAGTTTGAAGGTTTGAATGTTTGAATGTAAGTAGGTCGTGACAATGCCAAACTCATAGTTGCTGTGTTAGGTGGCAGAATATGTATCAACGTGCTGCACACGTATATTATATATATATATATATATATATATATATATATATATATATATATATATATATATATATATATATATATATGGTATGACATGAAGTTCAAAATAATTTTTGACCAAGAAACATTCAAATATATTAGAGATCAACTAGAACTCTGATTTTAATAATCTTATAAACAAACTGACTGGCTCGACGAGATGAACACAATAGTGCTAACGTTTGTCCAATCCAAGCAAGATCAAGCTGATAATCCACTTTTGAATGATTTTGAAAGATTAAACATATTTCAATTCCGACAAGCTGATATTCAAATCAAACGTTGTTCTGAAACGAATCCGACAAGCCTAAGATCAAACAATTTTGGCATCATTAAGATACTTAAATGTCGGCAGAATGTCATTGGATCAAGGTGAACTCTCTGGGTCGTCTGATGAACCGATTTGGATTCCTTTTTTATCTATTGGGAGGTCTCTTATAGACCACAACCACTTTCTAGAGGAAGTAACTAAGGCCTAAGCTTGGAGAAGGATCAAGAAGAGAAGGAATTGAAGTCCGGTGTTCTATATCGAAGATCCAACAAACGCTTCGAACTCCCTCTACGTTCAACCACTATTGATCACAACTTGTCGGCGGCCATCGATCACTGTTGGCCGCCCTCTGCATGTTGTGCAGTACTAAAGCACCTTGGTGAACAACAACTAATGTTGCAAACAAACAAAACACTTTTTTGAACAACAACCAACTTTACAGAGTAATGAAGCACATTGAGGAACAACAACCAATGTTGAGGACCAATAAAGCGTTGCACGGAGTGGCAATCAACATTGCGGTGTGACGAGCATTGTGCGGCTTAGCAGCTAGCATCACAAAGTAGTGGACTATTCTAAAGAGCAGCGCGTCATTCTAAACAGAGTGCAGTGACACACTACGAAGATGGTATACCAAAGTTCAAACAAGAGCAACCGCTCCCGACTATTGCGAAGTGAGCCCTTCTGCATATGCATATTGTAACTGTGCCACCCTTTTTTAGTCTATGAGATCGAGATTTATAACTGTACTTAGAAGATATAATGGATTATTTCTGACTAGGATGGGCCCTTTGATATTTCCCTTTTTCGGGTTTTTCGCCTAAAATTAAAAATTAATAAATAATAATCCCAACACCGATGAATCGTTCCGCTTATCTAAAATTAATTACTAATTTAAACAACAAAAAGAGAAATACATTATAAGATAAAGATTTTTATTTGTTCAAAGATTTGTTCTTGTTTTGCCTCATTCAAAACTCAAGTTCAAAGAATCTATTTGTTTTTTACTTGTTTATTTAACAATCCTAAAAACACTTGTTTTTACAACAACAAAAAATAATAATAAAATAATAAAAAAAAAATGCTTTTAAAATGGGGGGAAATGTGATTGTTTCAAAAATCTTTTGTAAAGACACATAAATATCCTAAATGTGGTGGGGTCCACTGAACTTGGTTGGGTAAGGTTCCATATCTTATAAAGGTTTTGTTTTAAAGTTTTTTCAATTAAAAAAAAATTTAAAAGCGAACCAAAAATCGTAAACAAAATATTAAATTTTAAAAATAGAAATTCAAAATTTAAGTTTGAAACCTAGCCAATCTTGATCGGTTCGGTTTGATTTTTCGGTTTTGACCGAATAATGCACACCCCTACTGAAAATCAGAAATGATGAAGATTGCAGTAGGAGAACAGTTCGATTCGATTGTTCGTTATTAACTGACTCGTGAATTGAGCTCTATGGCTAACAAGCAAAACAAAAGATAGCCCCAACTTGACTCGTTAGTATGTGAGCCAGCATTTTTAAAGAAATATTGATATAAAATATACTCAAAATATTGATAAGATTGATTCAAAATACCCTTTTGTTAATTAATCTTGTAATTTTTTTTATTATAATGCAGCAGCGTTAAGAGGAAAAAAAAAGGAGATTTTAGACATCAATATAAATTATATGCTTTGAAATTTTTATGTGAGCTTTAAATTTAAATTATTGAAAAAATATTTTTGATATATATTGTCTAATACTTTTATTCAAACATAATATTAAAATTAGACACTGTTGTGGCTAGAAGTAATCACAAAGAACACAAGAACAATGACACAAAACAATTTACGTGGTTCGGTCCTTTGGACCTACATCCAAGGAAGGGAGTCAACCAAATCATTCACTAAGACATTAGAGAAGAATTACATAAGGCTTCTACACAATTTAGGAATAAGCTCTCGTCTCAGTAATCTTGACCCTAAATCTCTAAGATCTACGCCCTCCATCCTTGAAGCCTCCCCCTTTCTTCTCTACATCTTCCTAGCTCTCACACTCTTGGTTCTTCTCCTCATGCACCTGATTACAAGTCTCACGCCCTCTCTATTTATACAAACCAAGAGAGTGGTAGGTGGGAAGTAGGTGAGTGGTAGGTAAGCAGTACCACATCTCAACTAACTTAATTACGAAAATATCCTTTTACCTTAGTTCATTAATTGTGAGTCATTAATAACAGATACTGGACGTGCATTTTTATTTCATTTTTAAATTATTATAGGATTGATACGCCACCAACAAAATTTCATCGTCTAGCACGAATCTCGATGCAATCTTTTGAGCAAGTAATATTCAAATGTTGATGAAAAGTCATAAAGAGCTCGATTTCAACAGTACCTATGGACAAACCGACCGGCTCGATGAAACGGACCCAATGATATAAAAAATAGTACAATCCAAGTCAATTCGAGCTCAGGTCAAGTCATTAAACTATTTTTGGAAGCTTTTCAGACATATTGGAAGGTCAAATGGATGTCGACACTAGCAAGCCCATACTCGAATCGAGCGTCTTGACAAGACGAATCCAACGAGCCCAAGATCTCTCAATTCCGACATCTTTAAGGCCATCAAATGCCCTCAGACGCCGTCCGATCGAGGAAACCTTCGAACCGTCCGATCGAAACGACTACACTAATCGCACCCGAACCCTATAACGACCCCAACTCTCACATGAGAGGGGAGGACAAAAGAGAGAGTCCGAAGACTTGAGAAGAAGCAGCTCGCATCCTCGCCGACCGTCGTTGACCACCGCCGATGACCGCTGACCACCGCCGAAGCGTCGTGGACCATCGCCGATCGCCGTGGACCACCGTCGATCATCGACCACTACCATCATCCATATACCGTCGCCTACGTCAGTAATCTATATCATATAATTATCCTTTCCCGTCTACGTGACGAGGATTTCGTAGAACGTCAATCAATAGCGGATTCTCGCAACTGGCCAGCGCCGTGGTTTTCCCTTTACGGGTTTTCACGTAAAAATTTCTGAGTCATCTGTTTATTACCTTTTCATCTGCGTAATGCGTCTTAATTTCGTACAAAACTAAGACAATAATTTATTACTCTACCGTCGCGAATTTTCTAGCATACATCAAGGATAAATAAGAATTGCTTTTTAAAATTGGGTAAATGTGAACTGTTTCAGAAATCTGTAGTCGTGACGTAAATATAATAATTTAGCTGGTGGGGTCGGTTAGAAATGATTAGGTTCGGTTCCATATCCTACAAAAATCGTGCCAAATCGATTTGGAATTGGAAATCCCTGCTGCCGATCGTGTAGCGTTAAATTTTTGTTTTTTTTGTGGAATTTTTGTACTGTATAATGAGGATTTATATCGATACAACAAAATGACAATCTATTTATAAATCTAATATTTTAATTTTTTAATATTTATTTACTATAAGCCCCGTAAAAGCGAAAAATTTTTACATCAGGACTCTGCATGTAGAGCTACGTGCGGAGATCTGTAAAATCGTGTCACGTGGCGCGCGTGGCAAAAAAAATAGCATTCGGCAAAAATAACATAGGGAATATTCTATCCGTGTTATTCATGTGTTATTGTGTGTTATTCAGGTGTTATTATGCTCTTAGAATATTCCCGATGTTATAATAATACAATAACACATGAATAATACATGAATGAATAATACATGAATAACACACAATAACACATGAATAACACATGAATAACACGGGGGAATATTTCCTGTGTTATTCTATTTTTTTTTCCAACATGTGTCACGTGCCGTGATGTTACTGGATTCCGTACGTAGCTCTACATGCAAAGTCCTGATGTATAAATATGTGAAGTGATCCCAAATACCCTTTTATTTTATTTTTTTTCTAACAATATGTATCTATAATAACTAAACAAAGGTTGGTGGCGAAAATGATAAAAATATTAAAAAATTGGGCCTTCCCTTTACCTACCCACATCACAGACTGGGCAAAGGTCTAATTTATAAATAAAATTTAAATTCAATTATCTTCTTAATACAATATTTTGCACTTAATTTGAATAGTTTTACACAATTCATCAACTATAATCATGAAATTACAAATGTTAAATATTTTTACTTTAAATGAGTCACCCATGTAAATTTTATTTTTTATATTTATACCCCCCAAATCTTTTTATCACATTAAAAATACCAATATTTCAAAAAGTGAAATAACATGTTTAAAGGGGCTTATAGGTAAAAATTGAAGTTTAGGTGTTAGATATGTAAATACATTGGAATTAAGTGGGATGTATGTAAAATATCTTCTAAGTTTAATTTTTTGGGACATTTAGTAAATTTAAGGGTAGATATATGCACACCAAATATGTGCGCTCGTGAAACCAGAAGCTATTGGTTGGTTGAAAGCCAACGCAAAGGCCATATATATATATATATAATTTTAAGATGAACTGTAAAATTTATGCATTTATGTACAAATACATGTGCTATGATCAAATTATTTAGATTTATTAAAAATAATGATGTATATATTAATTTTATCATATGTAAAATGTAAATATAATGTTTATAATAGGTTCAAAAAGAAATCATGCACTTCATTCACCTACTTGGATCATGTATGCTCACCAATAAATAAAAAGTCAATTTTTTTGATGAGTCAACAATACAACTTTATCATCCAATAAATGTCTTAATATTTTTTTTGATAATAGATAGTTCATATTTAAATTCAAGGTTATGTTGTGCCTCAATTTCAACAAGTTTATAGTTAACGTTAATGATACTACAGTTGGGTCAATTAGGATTTACTCAAAGTCCATATCAAGTCATTTAAGAATATTTGAAAGTTTTTGATCGTCGATTGAATATTAAATGAGCTCTAAATTTAACATATTTATAGTCAAGTCGAGTGTTTCGGTTTGAGGAATTCAACAGAACTTAGATTGCTCAATTATAAGTTTATTAATGCACCAAAATCATTAAAATTTATCTGTAATGAAGGGGGGTCAATATGGATCATTCTATTAGGTAGTAAGGGAAATTAAGCACCAAAAGACCAAAAATGCCCAACCTTGAAGGCAACAATACACCATCTCTTCACTTGAAGGTAGGCGGAAGAGAAAAATAATTACAGAGCTCACTATGGACTGAAGAGCATGTGATTATTTTTTATCTCCATAGACGCTGACCACAATTGACCAGACCACTGTCCGTCAACTGCAGCCTGCCGGCCACCGTCAACCACTGTCAGCACTCACCACCTGCTGCTGCCGACCATTGGCTACGAATGACCAAGCTTGCAATGCCGTATCCCAAATATGGGTGTAACAGATAACATCGTATAGAAGACTCAACAATAACTTCTGACATCCATACTTGTCGGACACCATTGACCCCCGCCCATTAGTCATAGACCATCATCACCCGCAGCCTCAAAATTTCTACCTTTGATGACCCCTGCATTAAATTTCACATCTCAAATATGACAATAACAAATAACACCTTTATTAAAGACTTGTCAATAACTTTCAACTTTTGTAGATGTCGATCACTATCGACCACTCCCCGTTGAACACCACTAGCCACCACTATTCTTATGCTACCAACGATCTCTGCTTGTAAATGTCATATCTCAAACATAATTATAATAATTAACATCCTTATAGAAAACCCGCTGATAACTTTAGACCTTTGTAACTGCCAACCATAAGCGGCAGTGACTGCCTATCATGGCCGACCACTAGCCACTGACGACTAACACATTTTCTTTGTGCGCGCAATATAAATGCAAATACAGTGCTTGGTGTAAAATCGTAAACCTATTCTCCCTAAAAGAAGGTGTCCAAATGCCTACTGACCAACTACTATTGTTATAGCTGTCAATTACGACCTTTATGACTCACTACAATTCTTAGTGTCATATTTTGCCAAATGCTGATATTATAGCTTCAACTATGAACTATGTGGCCAACCGATGATGTTGCGGTCACCACCAATGACTTGTGTAACCAACTAACGATATTGTATTCACAAACTCGTCAAAAGTGGTCAACTACTATTGTTGCAACTTTCAATTTTTACCTCTATGACCAACTAACACTATTGTAATCACTAAATATGATTTCTGTGACTAACTGATATTATTAAATGTTCCAAATAGGGTGTAAATGAGTCAAGTCGACCTCGAGTCACCCCCGGCTTGAGCTTGAGCTTGATTAATTTTATCAAGCTCGAGCTTAAGTCTAGGAATTTAAGGGGCTCACGAGCTGGCTTGTTCATTATAAAAGAGAGAAAATTATATTAACTTAAGCTAACTTTATAATAAGAAGACAAATAGAATGAAAAATTAGGAGAAAAATAATAAGAAATCACCTATTCTATAATAAAAAAAATATTATTTTCAAAACATTTTTAATACTCTTAAGATAAAACCTTGAAATTTAATATATTTTAAGTATATTTTGTATTAATATTTATTTAAACGAGCTGGTTCATAAGCTAAAGAGTCGAGCTGGGTTGGCCTAAGCTTGGCTTTTTAGCTTGTCGAGCTCTGTTCACAATTCGATTATCAAGTTGAGCTCAAGCCACCTCAAGGGTTGGCTTGACTCACTTACACCCCTACTTCCAATCATAACATTAACTACATGAAACAATCAATTAAGACCTCTATGACCAACTACTGTTATTATAGTCTTTAATTATGACTTATGTAGCCAACCGAGGTTATTATAACCACATGCTACATCCTTATGATTACCTATTGCCTTTGTAGGGAACCAACTACGACTTTTGTGGCTAACTATTATTATTATAACCAAGAATCACCTTTGTTGTAGCATAATTATGAATATTATAGATAAACTACTATTGTACATTTGTGATTATCAGCATTGTAATTTTATTTTCTCTAATTCAAGAGGTGAGTGAACTTATATACTTACACACTTATATTGGATTACTTTGACTTGACTAAGTGTCTGTTTGGGGCAGCTTATTTGGTGCGGTAGCGTTTTGAAAATGCAACTAGATTGTTTGGGTAAATTGTGTTTTGGTAGCTTATGCATTTTCAAAACGTTGAAAACAACGTTTCCACACCGCACCTAACTAGGTGCGGTGAGAGCTTTTTGGCTGCAGTCTGACTTTTACAAAAATAAAAATAAAAATTTATAATAGCCGCCGCACCTAGCTTATCAGCAGATTATTTTTATTCAGGTTATCAGCAGATTTTTCAATAAGATACAACTGCCCCAAACAGGCCCTAAGTCTCGTGAGACTTTTTCTTTCTGAGTTTTTTCACGTTAAAATCCTGATGTCTCATTCTGCATTGTGTATATTTTGGATCTTAGTGCAACACTAAAATATTAAATTATCACTCTACCACCACGATTTTTCTGACATACAACAAGTTTATTATTACTTATGCCATTTTATTAAAAATGTCTTTTAATATTTTACTAGTGTTAATTGAGATGGTTTAATTAATATTGAATTTCCAATTCTAATAAGCATTATTCAAAATACTTCATTAAAAATATATCTCACTTAAAATTTACTAGAAAATTCAAGGAAGATTTGCTCATATATCAGTCAATTCCTATGTATTTGCATGTCTAACACCCAAATTTTAATTTTTACATATATATACCATCTCATTTATGTATAAAAATGTGTATTCTACTTTCTCAAAGTTAAAATAGATTATAAATGTAAAACATAAAATTTAAAGGGTGTAATATCTAAATACATAATATTTGCTGGGTTTGAATGTAAATGCCTCCGTTGACCTCATGTGGGCCGGAGTTTCCACTACCTCTTGTCATGGACTTCCAACGGTCCGATTTCCGGTTCCATGATAGAGTTCCTCCGCGTTGCCACCAACCCCCAATCCTTTTATTTAAATTAATATATCCAAAATTTCATTCTTTTTTAATTTAGAATAATGAGAATTAAAACACTAAGACACATCTAATGTACGTCGCTTCTTAACTTAAATGCTCATTTATGAGTTACTGTAATATTTAATTAGAATTTCGAGAGCCGAAAATTAAATTTTCTATGGGCAAAATTTAATATTAATGTTTTTAGAATAATTTAATGAAAAATTAATTAATTAATTAATTAACTGAGATAATCGTCACCTACACCAAACCACCAATCCCGTGACCAAACCCGGCCCATCAGTTTTATCCACGTGTCATCCCAACAACCGTCCATTTCCGACATCCCATCTGACGGCCATAATACACTTCCAACCAACCCCTTCTTCCCATTATTTAAACGCAGTGATCCTTTCTTTCTAAACTCAGGAAAAGATCGCAACTTGGCTCCTCGTAAAAGAAGCGATTTTTCCTCTTTCTGTCAACACCTACCTCTCTCTTCCCCCTTCGACCTCACCTCCGCCATCAATGGAAGCTTCTAAGCTAAATGGGCTCTGCGTTGAGGGACACGATCCACTTAACTGGGGCGCAGCGGCGGCGGAGTTGCAGGGCAGTCATTTTGACGAGGTAAAAAGGATGGTGGAGGAGTTCAGGAGACCGGTGGTGCAGCTTGAGGGGGCGAAGTTGAAGATATCTCAGGTCGCCGCCGTGGCTGTCGGCGGTGGCGGTGCTACCGTCGAACTTGCTGAGTCGGCGCGCGCTGGTGTGAAGGCTAGCAGTGATTGGGTGCTTGAGAGCATGGACAAAGGAACTGATAGCTATGGTGTAACTACTGGATTTGGGGCAACGTCTCACAGACGAACGAAGCAGGGAGGTGCTTTACAGAAGGAGCTAATCAGGTGAAAAAGATGAAAGTTTTCGCCTTTTTTTTACATTTTAATTAGTTTTTTGGTTGGAATGATTCTCAGCTCTGTAGTTTATCGGGTAAAACGATGGGATTCTGCATTCTAGTATATAGATTTTTGCCTGCCAAGATCGCTATTTTACCTGCTTTTGATGCTTTGGGTTGTGGCGTCTATTTTCCTTTATTTATTTTTAGAATGGCGTGCTAGACATAAATTTATATGTTCGAGATTCAAAGTCGGACTTAGATAATAATTTTACAAAAAATATATCAGATCGAGTAGGTTTGGTTGACGGGGGATCAATGGCAAGACGAGAAGTCCACGCTTTTCTCTTATTATAACCATGAAAGGCAGCTTTTTAGGTAATCAGTTTATTGGTAAGCTGATAAAAAAGGCCATGGAAGCTTTGTTCGGAGGTTTCAGGGATTGGCTTCTGGCGTGGCACGTGTAGTGGCGGGGTGTGAAAGTTTTATAAAAATAGGTGTCACGTCATCCATGGCTCTAAGTCCACTGTTTTTTTTTTTTAATTTTTCTTTTATTTATTAGAACTTCGTAAGATCTCCACTTTACAGATTTCATCAGATTAAGAAAAATACCCCAAGATCGCTTTTTTATCTAAATTATATTAGATGCTTTCTTTATGGCGTGATTTGGTTGCTTTCTTCCAACAGCATAAATGATTCAGCTGAGGACGAAAAGGACGAAATTTTATTTTTTATTTTCCATTTCTTCATCTAAAAAGGACAAATTTTTTTGGTTGATTCAGATTCCTTAACGCCGGAATATTCGGATCAGGCAATTCGAACACCCTGCCTTCTTCAACAACCAGAGCAGCAATGCTCGTCCGCATCAACACTCTCCTCCAAGGCTATTCTGGCATCCGATTCGAAATCCTTGAAGCTATCGCCACCCTCCTTAACACAAACATCACACCTTGCCTCCCTCTCCGCGGCACCATCACCGCCTCTGGTGACCTCATCCCTCTCTCCTACATCGCCGGAATCCTCACCGGTCGTCCCAATTCCAAAGCTCTCACTGCCAATGGCTCCACCGTCGACGCCGTCACTGCCTTCCGTCTGGCTGGCATCTCCACCGGTTTCTTCGAACTTCAGCCAAAAGAAGGCCTTGCACTCGTTAACGGTACCGCCGTCGGCTCCGGTCTCGCCTCCATCGTCCTCTTTGAAACCAATATCCTCGCTATAATGGCAGAGGTTCTCTCCGCTCTGTTCTGCGAGGTGATGCAGGGAAAACCAGAGTACACTGACCATCTTACCCACAAGCTCAAGCACCATCCAGGCCAAATTGAAGCCGCCGCTATCATGGAACACATACTCGAAGGCAGCTCTTACATGAAAATGGCTAAAAAGATCCATGAAGTGGATCCTCTTCAAAAACCAAAGCAAGACAGATATGCTCTTCGAACTTCACCGCAGTGGCTCGGACCTCAAATTGAAGTGATCAGAGCAGCAACAAAATCTATTGAAAGAGAGATTAATTCTGTTAATGATAATCCCCTCATTGATGTCTCAAGAAATAAAGCTCTTCATGGAGGAAATTTCCAAGGAACTCCCATTGGCGTCTCCATGGACAACACCAGGCTCGCCATCGCTGCAATTGGAAAGCTCATGTTCGCCCAATTCTCAGAGCTTGTTAACGATTTTTACAACAATGGCTTGCCTTCCAATCTAACCAGCGGGCGAAACCCGAGCCTGGATTACGGCTTCAAAGGAGCTGAGATAGCCATGGCTTCCTACTGCTCTGAGCTCCAGGCTCTCGCGAATCCGGTGACCAACCATGTGCAGAGCGCGGAACAACATAACCAGGATGTGAATTCCTTGGGACTCATCTCTTCGAGAAAGACAGCTGAGGCAGTCGATATATTGAAGCTCATGACCACCACTTTCTTGGTCGGTTTATGCCAAGCTGTAGATTTGAGGCATTTGGAGGAGAATTTGAAGAATGCTGTGAAGAATACGGTGAGTCAGGTGGCTAAGAGGACCCTCACCATGGGAGTTAACGGCGAGCTCCATCCCTCGAGATTCTGCGAGAAAGATTTGATCAAAGTGATTGATAGGGAGTATGTATTCGCTTATGCAGATGATCCCTGCAGCTCAACTTATCCTCTGATGCAGAAACTGAGAGCAGTCCTTGTTGAACACGCCCTGAATAATGGAGACAAGGAGAAGAATTCTAACACCTCCATCTTTCAAAAGATTTCATCTTTCGAAGCTGAGCTGAAAGCGGCATTGCCGAAGGAGGTGGAAGCAGCAAGAGCTGCATTCGAGAACGGTTCGCCGGCGATTGAGAACCGGATCATGGACTGCAGGTCTTATCCTCTCTACAGGTTTGTGAAGGAGGTTGGTGCTGGTTTTCTAACTGGCGAGAAGATCGTTTCACCGGGTGAAGAATTTGATAAGGTTTACAATGCGATTTGTGAGGGGAAGGCGATAGATCCTCTGCTTGAATGCTTGAAGGAGTGGAATGGAGCTCCATTGCCGATCTGTTAGAGAAGCAAATTACGGTGAAAGAAGCAATTCCGAAAGAAAAAAAATAATAAAAAAGAATAAAACTGTTGTTTTTGAAGGGTTTAATCGATCTGGTTGTATTATTAGTAATTGTTGTTTTGTTGTTTTGTTGTTTGTGATGTATTTGATCAATTCGATCATTTAATGAAATTTGAATCCTCTGTAATAGAAAGCGTTCAATGTTTGTTTCTACTGCTGATCCTTATATTAGCATTAGTTCATATATATATATATATATAGCCACCAAATGGGAGACAAGCCCCAAAATTCATTCACAGCTTTAGTTTAAATGTGAAATAGCTTAAAAGAACAATCATTTTACACGTGATATTTGTAAATAAAGGTCTTATTGGTGATTTGTGACAACTCTTATTTTAAAATAAGAGTTGTTGGGTAATGTGGAGACCCGGTCAACCACATGTTAGCTTCCTAAGTAAGGGCTACCTACCACTCACCTACCATATACCACCTACCGCCCACCTACCTCCCACCTACCGCTCACCTACCTCCCACCTACCGCTCACCTACCTCCCACCTACCACTCTCCTTTATTCTATAAATAGCTTCTTTTGGCCATTGGATGATAGTATAACCAAGCTTCCAAGAGAGAAGAGAGGAAGATAGAAAGAGAGAAAGGGAGAGAAGAAAATAGAGTTTTTCATGAACGTCGAGGCGCTCGACGGTGTAATTCCTCGAAGAATAAAATCCTCCGCAACTCCGCGGACGTAGCGAATTCTGTCGAACCACGTAAATCGTGTGTCGCTCCGGTGTTTATTTTCTGCGTGCATTTTTCGTTCCAATTTTACTTTATTGTCATCATTTTTCACAACGATCGATATCGAGCTTTGGTTCGGATCCGAGGAAGAATGATGGCGGAGACGAAGTGAAGGTTTCGGGATCGAGAAATTCGACGGCACGCGATTTCGGTTACTTGGAGAATGCGGATAGAGGACTACCTCTATGGGAAGAAACTTCATCTTCCGTTCATCGGCAAGCGACCGGAGAAGATGGACGAGGTCGATCGGAATCCGTTGGATCGACGAGGTTCTAGGGGTTATTCGATTAACCCGTCGAGATCGACTGCACATAACGTTATCAAGGAGAGAACCATCGCGGATCTCATGGCGAGCTTTGTCGAGTATGTATGAAAAGCCGTCGGCAAATAACAAGGTGCATCCGATGAAAAAGTTATTCAATTTGAAGATGGCGGAAGGTATGTCGGTTGTACAACGATCCGAATGACTTTAATCTATCACAAATCAATCGTCGTCCGTCGAAATCGAATTTGATGATGAGATACGGCGTCGATATTATCGGCTTCATTGCCAAATAATTGTGAGAGCTTATGAGGATGGCAACAAGCAATTCCGTGAGTAAATCTAAGCTAAAATATGATGATATTCGTGATTTAATTTTGGCCGAGGAGGTGCGTAGGAAAGATTCTGAGAGACTTCGTGTTCGAGTTCGACGATCGAATGTTGATTTCGGAGGGAGATCACATGACGGGAACTCAAACAAAGGAAGATCAAACTCAAAGTACGGAGGCATGAGCAAGTCAAAGCCTAGTCAACAAGCAACTCGCTTGAACCGTGGCAAAATTGGCCACATAAGAAGAACCGCGAAGTCCTAAAAAGACGGAGAACATCGGTGCTAATGTCAGTAATCGAAGAAGCTCGGGATGCGCCGTTGCTCGCAGCTCACAACTCCATCGACGACGGGATACCTGGACTCGGGGCTTCTTTCCATACATCTTCCCATAGAGATTTAATGCAAAACTATGTTGCAGGTGACTTCGGAAAAGTATATCTCGCAGATGGAGAAGCTTTGAATGTGGTTGGAATGGGAGATATCGACATCAGCACTTTCAAACAATAACAGGTTGACACTGCAAAAGGTCAGACACATTCCTGAACTAAAAAGAACCTCATTTCTGTTGGGCAACTTGATGAGTGTGGACATTCAGTAGTATTCTCAGATGGCACCTGGAAGGTTACTAAAGGAGCACTTGTACTGGCTCGGGGTAAGAAAACAGGTACGCTATATATGACTACTGGTTTAATTAACAGTGTTGATACTACTGTTGTAGAGAGCACAACAAAGTTGTGGCATTATAGACTTGGTCACATGAGTCAAAGAGGTATGAAGGAACTTCAGTCCAGAGGCAAGCTACCAGAACTGAAGACAATTGATCTTGGCATATGTGAGAGTTGCATTTATGGGGAAACGAGAGGAAGGTCGGTTTCTGAAAAGTGGCAGGACGCCAAAGGCGGGAAAGCCGGATCTTGTACACACGGATGTGTGGGGACCTTCCCAGCTGACATCTCTTGGAGGCTCTCGCTACTACGTCACATTCATAGACGATCACAGCAGAAAGGTATGGGTCTACTTTCTGAAGCATAAATCTGATGTATTTAATGTGTTTAGGACTTGAAAGTCTATGGTTGAGACAGAGACAAGCTTAAAGTTAAAATGTCTGAGGTCTGATAATGGTGGTGAGTACATTGATGGTGGATTCAAGGAGTATTGTGCAGCTCAGGGCATCAGAATGAAGAAGACCATTCCAGGGACACCACAGCAAAATGGTGTTGCAGAGCGCATGAACAGGACCATCAATGAGAGGGCTAGAAGCATGAGATTGCACGCCGACTACCACCGGCTGTGTTTGGGCAAGCGATCGAGCTAGCTTTATTTGATCAACAGGGGGCCATCCGTTCCATTAAACTGTGAATTACCTGAGGAGGTCTGGAGTGGGAAAGAGGTCAGATTTTCTCACCTTAAGACTTTTGGTTGTCTTTCATATGTTCTTATTAATCCAGATGCTCGAAGTAAGCTTGAAGCTAAGTCAAAGAAGTGTTACTTCATTAGGCATGGAGATGATGCATTTGGGTATCGTTTCGGGATGATCGAGATCGGAAGATCATACGGAGCGAGAACGTGATCTTCGATGAGAAGATGATGTACAAGGACAAGCCCAAGACAGTTTCGAAACAACACTCGTAGAAATCCGAGTCGGTAAAACTCGATGATTTACCAGAGGTTACAGTTCAGCACAAAGATGAAGGTGATGACGAGAGTGGGTCCGGGGCACCCATTCCCATTATTCCGCAATCAGGTTCAGAGTCATTCACTACTCCAACTACTGTTCGCAGGTCAGAAAGGGCTAGGCGCTCTCCACAGAGGTATTCTCCTACTTTAAACTACATTCTGCTGACAGATGGTAGAGAACCTCGCAGTTATGAAGAAACCTTGCAAGATGAAAATTCGAGCAAGTGGGAGCTAGCCATGAAGGAGGAGATGGATTCTCTGATAGAAAATCAGACTTGGGAGCTAACAGATCTTCCACCAGGAAGAAGGCATTACACAACAAGTGGGTGTATCGGGTGAAGACTGAGCATGATGGCAGTAAAAGGTACAAGGCAAGACTTGTTGTAAAAGGTTTTCAGCAGAAGCATGGTATTGATTATTCCGAGATTTTCTCTCCTGTGGTTAAGCTTACAACCATCAGAATGGTACTGTCTATGGTGGCTACTGAAAATCTCTTCCTTGAGCAGTTAGATGTAAAAACAGCTTTTCTTCATGGAGACCTTGAAGAAGACATCTACATGCACCAACCTGAAGGGTTCGTGGTACAGGGAAAGGAAGACTCAGTTTGCAGATCTAGAAAGAGCTTGTATGGCCTGAAGCAAGCTCCTAGAAAGTGGTACAAGAAGTTTGATAAATTCATGCTCAATGCAGGGTACAGAAGATGTCAGGCAGATCATTGCTGCTATGTCGAGTATTTTGACAATTCATATATCATCCTCATCGTCGTATGTGGATGATATGCTTATCGTGAGTGCTAAGCATTTATGAGATCAATAATCCGAAGAAGCGGATGTCAAAACACTTTGCAATGAAGGATTTGGGAGCGGCAAAGCAAATCCTTGGCATGAAGATTATCAGAGACAGAGTCAAAGGTACGTTAAGACTTTCACAGTCGAATATGTGAAAAGATGCTTAGCGAGTTCAATATGGACAAGGCGAAACCGGTCGGCACACCCTTGGCGATCATTTCGGACTCGGCAAGAGTCGATCAACCACGTCGGAGGAGGAACAAGACTACATGGGTAAGGTTCCTTACGCTTCGCGTATTGGTTCACTTATGTATGCTTATGGTCCGCACTAGACCGGATATCGCCCATGCAATGGGAGTTGTGAGCGGATACATGAGTAATCCAGGGAAAGAACATTGGGAAGTCGTGAAGTGAATCTTCGGATACCTAAAAGGCTCTTCGTAAACACCGCTTGTGTTTCTCGGGAAAGGGCCCGGAGGTACGAGCTATGTTGATGCAGATTAGTCGGAGACATTGACAGTAGGAAGAGTACACGAGTTATGATTATATTCTTGGTGGTACTGCAGTTGTCATGGGGCTAAAATTTGCGAAGACGATTTCTTTGTCCACTACGTAGTCGAGTATGTTGCGGTATCGAGGTCACGAAGGAGATGATATGGCTGCAAAGTTTCTTGGAAGAATTGGGTAAGGAGGTTCAGAAGGGCACTCTCTACAGTGATAATCAGAGCGCTATATTCCTTGCCAGGAATCCCGCATTTCAATCCAGGACCAAGCACATTCGAATCGAGTATCACTTCATACGATCATTATTAAATGACGAACGCTTTCTACTCGAAAAAATTTGTGGAAGCAAAAATCCCGCCGATATGTCGATGAAGGGAGTTACTTCGAGAAATCGAAGTCGTGCGCGACTTCGGCTGGTCTTCTAGCTCAAGACGGAGGCTTTGAGTTGCAGAGGTGGAGAATATCGTGTTTGAGGAAAAGTTTGGTACGACCAGCAGATGTTGCGGCACAGTAGGTGGTACAGCTGAGTGTCCCGTCTCAAGTGGGAGAATTGTTGGGTAATGTGGAGACCCGGTCAACCACATGTTAGCTTCCTAAGTAAGGGCTACCTACCACTCACCTACCATATACCACCTACCGCCCACCTACCTCCCACCTACCGCTCACCTACCTCCCACCTACCGCTCACCTACCTCCCACCTACCACTCTCCTTTATTCTATAAATAGTCTCTTTTGGCTATTGGATGATGTATAACCAAGTTCTCAAGAGAGAAAGAGAGGAAGATAGAAAGAGAGAAAGGAGAGAAGAAAATAGAGTTTTTCTTGTAAACGTCGAGGCGCTCGACGGTGTAATTCCTCGAAGAAATAAAATCCTCTGCAACTCCGTGGACGTAAGCAAATTTGCCGAACCACGTAAATCTGTGTGTCGCTCTGGTGTTTATTTTCTGCGTGCATTTTTCGTTCCAATTTTACTTTATTGTCATCATTTTTCACAACAAGAGTATGATAATGATTTGATATCATACAATGGGATTATTGTATTAATTAAAGATCATTCTTAAATAAAAACTAAATCTCTATATTTTGCACCAAATTTTTTATATTTATGCAAAAGTGCAGTCAATCATAAGAAAATGAGGGTCATAAAGCTTGCTTTATGTTGATGGATGCTAATATACCTCAAAACACATAAATCTCATGAATACAGTGATAAAGATGAAATCAAATTATAATCAAACTAAAGATCGGTTTGAGGCAGCGGTGCGACACTGCACCACAGTGTTGTCTATTTGTCTAAACAAAAAACAGTCGCTGACATCTGCATTTCCTTATCAGCTATGGCTAGGTGCAGTGTCAGCTTTTAAACTGTAGTATA
Source organism: Papilionanthe hookeriana x Papilionanthe teres (assembly GCA_022702705.1). Taxonomy (NCBI): domain Eukaryota; kingdom Viridiplantae; phylum Streptophyta; class Magnoliopsida; order Asparagales; family Orchidaceae; genus Papilionanthe; species Papilionanthe hookeriana x Papilionanthe teres. The sequence goes on along the minus strand of CM040428.1, from coordinate 48,446,822 downwards.
ACTTTTTCAAAAAAAAAAAAAAATTGTAATTGTCACAGTAACTTTTTGAACATCAGATTATTTTTCAGCAGCTTCACAACTACTTTTTAATAAACTGCAGCTGCCAACACATGCGCTAAATCTATTAGTTGTCAAACTAATTTGTAACTTAAAACTTACCAATTAATTGCATACCTCACAGTTTTTATGTATTTATATATTTGACACCTGAATTTTAATATTTATTTATAAATACTATAGCCTCATAATTACATCAAAAATACACACATGAAGATGTGTGTTCTACTTATAAAAAATAATATTAGTGACAATTTTGATATGATGCCAAAATTTAGATAATAAACATATAAGTAAATATTAAGGACATAAAAATTATATGGTAAATAAGTAAATTCCCCATATTCTTATACCAATTCCCTCACATTTATTTTAAATTATTTAATTTTTTTAGGCTTATATAAGTTTGGTGAGTTGGTGATTCAATATCAATGATTGTAATGACTATATTGCTTAGTCTTCAAAGGTGTTAAATATTCTCTTACTGTGCATGGTGTAAAATAATGGTATTTTTGTAATAAATCAATAAGTTAGTGCATTTATGCATTATAGAGTAATAATTATAAAGTTTTTAACTATTAAGCCACTATTCTATTTAAACAATGAATGGTAGTTAAAAGTCTAACATGAACAAAAATGACCACACACAGAGGGGGTAGCACTCAACTTTGTCCATTCAAATTTGTCTATCTAATCATGCATTTTGGAAATTTACATAAATACCACACAATTCTCATGTATTTACATATCTAACACCCAAAGTTTGATATTTACACTTATCACATCTTGATACCAGCAATTTATATATGAAAACAGTGCATTTCATTTTTAAAAAGATAGCAATTATGATATTTTTGATGTGATGTTAAATATTTGAGCAGTATGCATGTAAATATGAATTTTTTAGGTGTTAGATATGTAAATACATGAGAATTGTGTGATATGTAGGTAAATGTCCATTTTTTATTTAAAATTAAATGGTTATATATATACATATATTTTTTAAGAGGGGTAGCACTCAACTTTGTCCATTCAAATATGGCTATCTAATCATGAATTTTGGAAGTTTACATAAATACCACACAATTCTCATGTATTTACATATCTAGCACTTAAAAATTTGATATTTACACTTATCACATCCTCATGCATTCTATATATGAAAAAGGTACACTTAAAAATAGATAATAATTATGATATTTTTGATGTGATGTTAAGTATTTGTGCGGTATACAATAAATATGAATTGTGTGATATGAATCTAAATGTCCATTTTTTATTTAAAGTTAAATGGTAATATATATATATATATATATATAAATATAGATAAAAGATGTAGGCCCAATTTAAAAAGGAGACTTGAAAAAAGAGATATTGTAAGTAGAGCTTGTGGTGTGAATTGAAGTTAGGTGGCTGCGCGAAAATGTTAGGTAGCTGAAAATTAATTAAAAGACAGACATATTGTTGCTATTATTTAATGTTTTATTCTCAAATGATTTCACGCATTTATTTTTTATTTAATTTTTTACTTTTAGGTTCATTTACCTTCATACCACCTAATTCTTCCGTATTTACAAATCTAACACCAAAATTTTGTTTTTTATATTTATACCACCCAAATCTTTCATATCACTTCAATAACATAATTTTTGACATTTTAAAAGGTAAATACCTTTTTTGTTTATATGAAAGATGTTATGCATATATATATATATATATATATATATATATATATATATATATATATATATATATATATATATATATATATATATATATATATATAGAATATATGTAAGTGCGCGAGCGCTCGACTCAGTTGGTTGCGGTATTTGGCGTAAGTTCCTCGGGTCGAGGGTTCGAATCCCACCCCTTACGAGAGGATTTGAATAAGACCCAAGACTGGAAGCGGTTCGCTCCTCTGTTAGTTCAACCTATAGGGGTTGATCGGTGGTCTCCGGGTGTCCATTAATCTTAAAAATAAAAAAAATAAAAAAAAGATATGGAAGGAATGGAGTGATACATATGTAAATCTTTCTTATTTTTATTTAAGTTGCTATTTATACTGCACAAATAAAAATTTAAGAAAATGTATGTATTGATATAGTGCAAAAAAATTAAAGAAATTTCTCGTGTGGGTTGAATTCAAATATGTCTTAGGGATCACACCCAATATACTGAGCGTTGGAGAGAGAGAGAGAGAGAGAGAGAGAGAGAGAGAGAGAGAGAGAGAGAGAGAGAGAGAGAGAGAGAGAGAGATAATAAGAGCACAATAACACAAGTTTTGAAAGAGTAAATTGAGTGGTTATTTATTGTAAAAATGACCCCCTACTTATAGTTTTATGGGGTGGCTTGTAAATAGGGGCAGACCCAAGTAGGGTCCAAGAGGACAATTGCCCCTACTCAAATTCAAATTTTTACTTTTATAGGAGAGTAATTCGATCTTTTGCCCCTTCTGAAATATTAATTTTACCTCTCGTGAAATATAATTTTGTCATTTGTTGCTCTAACCCCTCCTAGGTTGGGTCTAGCTGGTCATACTAAACCCCTAAAAAAAGATGTTGGTTCCGTCCCGCTTATAAAATAACATGTTTGTCCATGTTTTAATAGAGACATTATAAGTCATTGTTACACCATTTAAATTTATGACAGACTTTTGACACCACTTCATATTCATAGCTGACATTGACACTATTTCATATTCAATATCACTTGAAGAGAGACTTTTAATGACCAGTTACTTTTGTCAATCGGCCGACTGAAATATTTTGGTCGGTCAAAAAGTCATCGATTGACCCTCTCAATGAAATCTTGATGAGAGGTCATCCCATCGTTAGGGTGAACTTGGGCCGTCAGACAGAAAGTGTATCACCGTAATTTGTTGGGCAGTCTTCTTTTGATACGGAGCCTTCTCAAAGGATCTAAAGGGTCTTCAGCATGGTACCATTTGACCACCTTTGTGAAGAATTCTGGAATCGGATGAGGGAACTGGTCATGAACAACTCTCCCTCAAATTAGGAGCCTTCTACATAATTGTTCAGTTGAGCTTCCATTTGGTCATATTTTTGATGTATAGTTTATTTACTAATTTGATAAGTTAAGCTTTCTTTATTAGCCAAGTGAGGCAGTAGAGGGCATGTCAAATCCCTATTTGGTGACTTTTATAGTGTTATGCTAATAACTAGCTAACAAAATTATGAGAAATATTTATTTATTTATTAACCCTAATAGGTTGACACACGAGATTTTCTTCCAGCATCATTTGATAGACTGAAGTTAAAAAAATTATGTTTTGAAATTTGATTAATTTGATTTAAGTTCATTTTAAATTTAGTTTAAATCTCACAAAAAGATTATTACTTTGATTCATGTTAGATTTATCATTCTAGAATTGCAAGTTATGTATGTAAATACATAGATATTAAACCTTCATTTAATGCAATGTGAACTATTTAGAAGTAGACTATCATCCAAATCCCATCACCTTTCAAATTCAGGGTTCTATTCAATCAAATAATGCTTCTTATTGTTAGTTAATGCCACAATTAATCTAAGTTTTAATATCAATAATATCAAAATAATCTTGAAAAAGTGAAGGGTTTGTTTGATAATATCTTAGATGAAAGGATTAATGCTATATGATAATGTATATCAATTTGGTTACTTGGCAGAGCCTATAATTAATTTCCCAACTCAAATTGAGGCTCTTAAGTTGCCATATTTATGAAGGACTATTTGGCTCCCAATCATTCACAAAATAAAATAATAATAATAATAATAATAATAATAATAATAATAATAATAATAAAGTAAATAGAATGTTGGGTACTGAGAGATGGATGTTGTAAATGCACTTTGTATATTTTGACAGATATTTTATAGGAAATTTACATCCATACCACACAATTCTTTTAGATTTACATATCTGACACCTAAAGCGTGATGTTTACACTTGTACCAATTTGGTGTCACAAATATGCAAAGATTAGATAAAATTAAATCAAAAAAATTTAAAAAATGTGTATTTCAATTTTAAGAAGTCAGTAATGATGATATTTTGTTAGTATGCTATTAAAAAGTTGAGTGGTATGAATGTAAATATGAAAGTTTATGACAATTATTTAAGAATTGTGTGGTATGAGTTAAAATAACATTCTTATATTACCCATATTCATTATGAAGATAAAGAAATTTAAGCTATATTCTTGATGAAACTAAATATGATATTTTTTTTTTCATGGGCGAAAGCCCCCTTCTAGTGGGTCTCGTGGGCCTGATTAACTAAATTATCTAGTTGGCTCATTTTTTTATATTATTATTATTATTATTATTATTATTATTATTATTATTATTATTATTATTATTATTATTATATATATATATATATATATATATATATATATATATATATATATATATATATATATATATATATATATTTCTTGAAGGTAGACACGATTGTCATTAGCGTGGTCTGCTTAGGGTGAGATGCTAACCCTATTTGTTGATATGTTATCTGTCTTATACTAGTTGTCAAGTTAACGTGTTAGACTGACCGACTTGTGGAGCTAGCTCATCAATTTAATCTGACACATTATACCAATTCGCTTTCTCGGTGACTCGAAACTGTCTGAATGCGAAAGTCAAGACCCATGAACATATGTCGCATTATCATTTATGAGCCGCCTGACATACATGTTTCGGTCTTTTCATTAAATACTGAGGACAGATTTTTATGACACAACTTGTATTCAATTATTTTCATAAACATGCATAACTTAGGGGAGGATATACTTTCCAGACATTTTTTTTTGTGGGATCGTGTGCTCTGATTCTCACTTAACTAACAATAAGTATATTATTCGATTAAAATTTAATAATTTATATATGATAATTACAAATATTATGGGGGCATATACATGTAAATATATATTTAACATATTAAAAATTGAAATAACATTTTTATTGACTTGATGTAAAAGATTTTCGTATAATATAAGAAGTGAAGTAATGCGCACACAAAGAAATGAACAGAAGAAGAAAATAAGCAAAAAAAAAAAAAAAAACTAAGGTGAATAATATTAAGAAAAACTATATAAAGAAATACAATTAAAACTTTAACAGCGAAATAAAAAAATATATAAAAATCAACAATAAAACAAAAACCCTAAAACATAATTAAAAGAAACTTAATGAAGGTAGAATAAATTTATTAGATGCGCATAATTACGTCTGAATAAATGCATAAATATAAGCACGATAAGATAAACAACTTTACCAACTACCTCGTACTCCAATGCAATTTCTAAAATCAAATAATAATTGGCATATTTACATGCATACCACTCAAACTCTATATATTTACAAATCTAACACTTAAACTTTAATTTTTACATATGTATATCAGGAATGTATCAACACGAATCTCGAAAAAAAATAATTAGAGACATGAAGGATATGGATTGTTCATGCAAATGATCCGTCAGTCTCATAGGTTGTTTGAATGAAGAGAATGAATGACCCGATGAGCATCACATGGCCGCATCAGCACCAACCACCCAGTAAATACCGTCTTAAAAATTAGTAGTCGCCCAAGATGAGGTGCTTCAGTATAGGCACATAGACTGAAGATATGCTGCTTGTTGGATTACAATGATTTATCCTATGCTTAATGAAATAATCCTACCCTTGGATAATGTACATTCAGGTTTGGTCTCCATAGAATAGACGACTGAAGATCATTGAAGACAACCAAATGATGTCGAGTCAACCAAATGAATCACGACCGACCGAATGAACTCCAAACGATTACAGATGTGAAGCAATGTTCAAAGCAGTTGCAGAAGCATAGCAGCATTAGCATCGGTTATGGGGTCAGAATAAATAACATTCAGTTACAAATGTGCGAATGTAACAATTCATTAATTACAATAATATTCCCTTCTTTAATAGGGGACAACCATATAACTTACAAATCCGATCTATGAACAATAAATAAGATGATCATTTTTCAAGGAGGGGAATGACATAATTCTCACTAAAAATATGAAGTATTGAAATATTTCTTCTCTCTTCTTCTTTCATCTGACTAAAACGACAATTTATGATCCAACAACATGCATACCAACTTACTCATGCATGAAAAGATGCATCTTTTTTATAAAAGTTAAAATAATAGTATTGTTTGTAAGCTATTAAAGATTTGGGTGGCATAAACATAAAAAATAAATTCTAGGTTTTCAACATGTAATTACATAAAAGTTGGGTGGTGTGTGTGTGTACACGCTCGCGAAAGCCTTGCTCGTTAGTTGCAGCTTTTGGTGTAAGTCTCTCGGGTCAGGTGTTTAAATCCAACCCATGACGGGAGGATTCGAATAGCACAGCAGACTGGAAGGGGAGTCCGCTCCTCGGTCAGTTTAACCTATAGAGGTTGATCCGTGGTCTCCAACTGTCGATCAATATATATATATATATATGCCCGGTGATAATTCTTTGCCCTCGTACAAAGCAAAGCCTATATTATAATAAACTTTTGCAAGTTATATGAGTGTAAATGCATTAAAAAAATAACATTAATGAGAAAAAAAGTGTTATTAGGATTAAAAAAATATATCTTTTTATATCATATTATTTTCAAGATTTTTAATGAGTTCTTTTGAGAAGGAAATTATTGGGAGCGAGAAAAAATCATTAGCCAAGGAAAGATATAATACTGCATATAGTTGGTGATAGAAATCAACATTCTAAGTTATTTGAAGTAATTGAGCTATTCAAAACATAAAGTTGATGATAAAATTAATCTTCCATTCACAAAATTATTTGCTTTGGTGTTTAATTATAGTACAAACAAATATTACTGTACATGAAAAATGTGATAGCACGAATCTCAAAGAGGTCAAATGGCCGCAAGGCAAAGGAGATGGCAAGTTGGAGCACATCTACAGAAATGTAAGAGTCCATCTTTTGACCACCTGGCTCATGCAAGCCGAGTGACGGCCAACCCTCACTATAAACAATAATCAACTTGTTCGAAAGACATCCAGGACAAATTTTCGTGCTACCTAACAGCCGCCCGAAAATCTGATTAGCGGCCCGCATTATTCAACTGACTCCCAAGCGAGAACCAGCCGAATTATACACCCGACTGAAATCCTATTGAGCCCCCCCGTGCCTTATTTATTCATATTACCGAAACTACCCACTACAATTCCTATTTTTAAATAGGAGTACATATTTAATTTCAGGCCCTCTTATCTATAAATAGGGAGCTCATTTTAGGAATAAAGGATATGCAATTTTACTGTTCATTAATGTGCTCTATCTATTTTTCTCTTCTCTACAACGCTCTATTCCTCAGCTGTCTCCCAGACTATCTCAAATTCACAACCAGTAACCACAAGTAGAGTAAATGAATCGAGTAGAGCTCAAGCTACCATTGGCTTGAGTGTAAACTTGATTAGTTAAACAACCACTAGTTTAATTTACCAATTAGAGTTAGCTCAACACCAACCTGTTTAATATGATGAAAAAATAATATCAATTCAAGCCAATAAAACAATAACAACAACAATAACAATAAACTTTTGTCCCACTAAGTGGGCTTGGTTGCAAGAATCATCTTTCTCCATTGTCCACTTGACATATATTTATTTAATTCTAATAAATTAATATCATTTTTCATACAATATGCTCAAATCCTTTTAACTCTACCTCTATCTTTCTTAACATTAATCGAAAAAAAAAAAAAAAAACATTTATAGACAAATGTTTTGCACCATCAATTCAAGCTAATGCCATAATAAAACACATAAAAATATGTAATTAAAAGATATAATAATAATAACAATAATAACTCTAGATATAAAATATAATTTTTTAAATAATTTAATAATTACATTTTGAATTTTAATATTTATAAAAATATTTTATATTAATACAAGACTATCTTGAACTTTAATTTGATGGCTCATCAAGCTCAGCTCATAAGCTACTTATTGAGCGAAGCTCAAACCTGCTCACGAATTAGCTTGGGCTCAATTACACCACTACTCTTAAGTCACAAATCTTCCCTCCAAACCTCTCCATCAATTACAAATTTGTTTATAAAATAACAAAAACCTCTCTTCTAAAGGGAAACAAAACAAAAAGAAGGAATTCCACATAAATTCGATAAGCAATTACTTCCTATTAATTGATGGAAATCAAGCAGCTGAAATTCTTTACAGACAACGAATGCATAAGATTGGAAAACAGGACATCTTTAAAGAAATTCCTAAAATAAATTACATAAGAAGAAAAAAAGAATTTCCGGCTATTATAGTGGATAAGAGATTTACAACAAATTTTTACATCCAACACATGCTCAGTATTCTGATATACAAAAATGAATCCCCAGAAAACGGGAATTTCTAAGAAACAACACCTTAAACTCTCTCTAAGATTGCTGGCAAAGTCCCAACTCTTTGTTAGCCATATGACTCAAAATTCGGCCTGTCGATGCTTCCTCTAAACAAGTGAATAAACGGTAAGACACCATCCTGCATTCTTCCTCTTCACTGTAAATCAGTCATCATCTGATAAGTAGATAACGTCTGGTGAGACATTAGGCCTTGAATCAATCGCACTTGAGGTGGGGAATTCATTACTCATTGCAGGTAGGTTTAACAGCAATGATTCTAGTAAGTCAGCTTCCATATCCTGGGTTGGCTGATCTACAGGTGAACTGGACAAGGGGGGTGAAGGCCTAGAACTCACAGGCTGCGAGTTCAAACCAGATTGAGAGATGGATGGCTGAGTTGAGATTAGTGCTGGCGGCAATACAGAACCCAAATCCACCGACGGCAATGAGGTAGAAACTTGGCAAACTGATGAGGATTGCTGATTAGTAGATGGAGTATGTGGAATGCTTGAAGTGGGAATCGATGCATTGGGCCTAAAGCGCTGGAGATGAGGAGCGGGTGAGCGGCCAACTTGCAGGCTTGCTCGGGGTGTAGTCCCTCGGGCTGCATTGCTCAAGAGGACTGGGGAGGCATGGCTGGATGATCCGGTGAGATGGTTTAGAGATGAAGATGGCGTGCGAGTTCTGGGTCTGATGGAAGGGAGAGGCGAAGTTGAATCCGGATTTATGTTTGATGTTGCTGGATGAGAAGTAGTTGAGGGTGGTATGGAAGGGGGCATTGAGGGTGGTCTAAAGGGAAGTTGAGGTTGTGATAGTGTTAGTGTTGTCTGAAGCTGCTGCGATGAATTCAGGCTTGGACCTGAGAAGTAAAAAACATAATATTTAGTATAGCGAATGTAAAACGAAAATTGTAAGGGCTCATCTATTCTGCAATTTTAGCTTAGCACACTATGTAGTGTTATCAGGAAAATCTTTGAACAAAAACTCGTGTCAATCTGATGAATAGAAAATAAGCACACATAAAAAAAAAAAAGGATGAGAAGAGAGCTCTCCAGACAGAATGGTAAAAGCTTAGAGTTAGTTGGTTAAATATCTGAATAACAGCATTAGCATCCATTAAAGATTCTCTACTTCAGGATGCTGAAAGGGAACACCATCATTCAGTCACACAAGAGACATGGCCCATTATTTTCTATATTTCATAGCATTACATATCAACAAAATGATGCTAAAATAATGCATATGAATCCCAAAATAAAAAGCATGAAAAAGTAAATGTTAGGAAGATATACATACATGCCACTAAACTCATATGTATTTACATATTTAACACCTGAACTTCAATTTTTACATATATGCCACCTTACCTATGAATGAAAATGTGCATTTCATTTATTTATTTATTTCTTTTTTTGAAGTTTAAACACTGGTATTTTTTATGTGAAATGAAAGATTTGAGCGATATAAATGTGAAAAGTATGGTTAAGGTGTTAGATATGTAAATACATTGGAATTGGGTGGTATGTATGTAAATGCCCCCTAAATTTTATCAACTAAGCCTGCAAAAGCTGGTAAGAACCGCAACTGCGAGATAGAATAAGTTACTTGTGGTATATGTTCCAGACCTCGAAACGGGGCTGACATCCCTTCTTTGTGATCATAAAATTTAAACCGAACTTCCTCAGCAAAAACTTTATGCAAGAGAACCTTATCATAAATTGCCTGAAACATCTTCTTGTCACGAAGGTGTTCCCTTTCAGCATCCTGAAGTAGAGAATCATATTTCCTTTTCAACTTCTCTATTTCTAGTTCAAACTCCAACTGGAGTCGTACTTTCTGCAGATAAGAAAGGAATAGCATTCAGAATAGCGCACATAGAGAAGCGTGTCAATATCAATCAAGCAAACTAAATTTCTTTACAAATGGATATAAGAAGCAACCTTATCTTCATGTTTCTTACTACATGAATCATTCTGCTTTCGAATTCTGAACAATTCATTCTGAAATGGATCTGCAAAAACCGCTTGAGCCGGCGCCCAGCTTGCTGACATAAAATTTGGAAATAATTGGTTTCCTTGATCTAGTTGAATACCGGTGCTTCTTAGGTGTTCAGAGGGTGCTCTTTCTGATGGCACATCTTCCTGAGAAGTTGATGGATTAATATTATTATCAGTGATATTGTGATTAGACGGAACGTTTTCCACAACTACATCCAAAATTCTATGTTGAGCTGGAACTATAGTATGTAGGGTAGAAGAAAGTGAATCAGCAGAACCCACTACTTGCTGAATACCCGTCCCTCTAAGATTTGTGGAGGGCGTTCTTTCTGAAAAAAAATCTAGAAGCCTCTCTGGATGCACGGTACTCTCTGGGATCTGAAGGATGGGAGGCTCCCTTATTGTCTGTTGTGCTGAAACTCCGGTTTGTTCTACTGATGCCGAAGAAACTACCCCTTGGCATCCAACAGGTGAGAGCCTTTCGAGTTCATTCTCAGTTATAGCCAGCTGACATGTAGTAGAACTTAAAGGTGGTGCACCACTGCAACACATCATCTCAACAGGAGGCAGCTGGGAAACAACTGGATTTGAGCCTGAAGCATCAGCCACAACAGCTCTGCCATGCTTGTTGGTAAGAAATTCCTGATGAAAATGTTTAAAGAATTACATATTAAAAACATTGCAGTAAAAAATTAGCCACTCCACAATGCAAATATAATGAAGAGGTGACTAAGCATCCATCTCTACTATCCTCTCTATCAACCGAGTCATCTATTTTTCATGCTTAATTTGCACAACTACATGTTTCCTCAAAAATGTATAGCAGCTGATGGATTTTTAAAGTATAAAACTATACATGATAAACTGATTTAGAAACTGTTGTTGTTCAAAATTTGCTGAAGGAACTCGCATCTATCAGCATAATAATCAATGGTTTAACAACATGACACTATTAAGAAAAAATTGCCAAATCATGAAACAACACTGTTTAAGCATCTATAAGATTTTAGCACCAGTATGATAGTTATAATAGTAACACTCGCATTGTATGCTTTAACAGGGCTGTCCAATTTCATTCAATTTTAAGATGGTTAATTTAATACATGGAATATAGGACATTCCGAAAAGGCCCAAAGACGAAGGATAGGCGGTATTCACAGATTGACAATATCTTAAACAAAAAAATTATAAGCTCTTCTATCTTTTGATGGTTATAAGTATGAAAAGGGTGGAGATAGTAATAAATAGAGTTTAAATGATTAAAATACAAAAAATAATAGAGTGATTTTTATTAAATTAATTATTTTTAATGAAATTAGAAATATGATTAATACTAATTTTTCTCAAATTGGATTAGAAAATAATTCGAAACAAATTTAAGAAAAGGAAATCAGTGTCAACAATGATCAATACTTGACAGAGACGACATATAACAGAGATGGCTTAAACGGACAATACGTTTTGGATGTGATGGATTATGACTTAAGGTATGAAATAGGGGACAGAAGTTCAATGGAAAAATTTCACCTAACATTTCTGTAGAAACTATAAATTTGCAATGGCAAAAATAATTTAAGCAGCAATAATACTTTGAGCAAAAAATCATAAAACGATCCTTTTACTTGAAAGAGAAGAAATTCTTTTTTAAAATTTGTTAGAAAATCCCAACAATGGCATTCATGGATGCGTAACTTAGAAGTATAAACATTAAAAGAAATAAATCAAGAATAAGATAATGGGACATAAAAAGCGAAAAAAGATATACAGGCAAATTGGAAAGTATTGTTTATACAATGAAATTCAAATGTGGGATAAATTGATAGCTGCAATAAGAAAATTTCGATAGTTTATAAAAGCCCAGGAAAGCATTGTATAGAGAAGATGTGGCGGCCCAAGGAGATGCAAAATTAATAAAGTTAAAAAAGAACTTTTACAAAAAAAGGGGGAAAAAAAAACAACAACAAAGCCTTAATCCCAAGTAAAGTGGGGTCGGCTACATGAATCTTTTTTCTCCATTGCGTCCTATTTCGTGTCAAATTTTCGTTTAATTCTAATAAATTAATATCATTTTTTATGCAATAAGCCCAAGTTTTCCTAGGTCTGCCTCTGCCTTTCTTAACATAAGTTATATCTAAAACATCTACTCTCCTAATCGGATCATCAGGTGGTCGAGATTTAATGTGACCAAACCATCTAAGGCAATTCTCTCTAATTATATACGTCACTGGTGCAACACCAACCCTATTACGGATATATTCATTTCGCATTTTGTCTCTAAGTGTAAAGCCACTCATCCACCTAATCATTCTCATCCCGGCAACACTTAACTTAGCATTATGCTTCTCTTTTAAAGGCCAACATCCAGCACCATAGAGCATTGTAGGTCTCACCACCATCTTATAAAATTTTCCTTTCGGTCTAAGCGGTACTTTTCTATCACACAATAGGCCGGACGCATTCCTCCACTTCAACCAACCAACCTGAATTCTACTATTAACATCCTCATCTATATCACCATCGCTTTGAACAATAGACCCGAGATATCTAAATCGTTCACACCTTTTAATAATTTGATCACCCAAACTTACACTTCTGACACTAGAGCTACTATTAGTAAAATTACATTCCATGTATTCAGTTTTAGTTCTACTCAAATGAAGACCTTTAGACTCCAATATAGACCTCCATAATTCAAGTTTTTCCTGGGCTTTTTCTCTCGTCTTATCCACGAGGAGGATATCATCAGCAAAAAGCATACACCAAGGTACATCCTCTTGGAAATGCCCAATAAGACCATCCATAAATAAAGCAAAAAGATATGGGCTTAAAGCCGAACCCTGATGTAAACCAACAGAAATAGTAAAATATTTGGTCAATCCTCCTTCAGTTCAAACACATGTAACCAAGCAAAAAACTATCTAAAGATGTAATAAATAAAGAAAAACGTTATATTTCTTTAAAGTATATATAATTATATTTAAGCAACATGGAAGGATGGAAAGTTTTCTAAAATAACACTTGAAATAATCCTGAACCTGTGACCAGCATCTTTCATTTACAGCAGCTTTTTTAATCTATAGAAATCAAGCAATTCATCCACAGCAAATTTCCATCCACAACAATCCATATATGTATGACAACATTTCATTTCTATTGTGTACTTAATCCAAGATTTCAGAAATAAAGACCGGTTTCCAGATTATTTTCATCGATAGTAGGGGTGTGCATTAATTAGTTTAAACCAAAGAACCTAACCAAGCATGTTTAATTTATTTGGTTCAATTGATGAAATCACGATTTGATTATTTTTGTTCCAATTTAAGGGTTAATTTGATTTCTATTAAATGGTTTGGTATGAAAGAAAAAAGAGAATTGGTTAACCCAAAACATCGAATTATATTACAGTTAAATTAAATCATTAATCAATTGGTTTAACAAATCCATCAACCAATCAAATCCGAATTAATCGAATGGATACATCTTCATTTGGATTTTCAAATTTGGTTAAAACAAAACTAAACCAAGTTAATTGAACTATATATTTCAGTTCGTTCTATATCTTATTTGGTCGGTTTGATTTTATTTATTATTTGATTTGGTTTAATTAGTTAAATAAAATTTTCAACTGAACTGAATGTTTGAATAGAATTAATTATAGTTATTTCTATCTATTTACGTACGGCTTCTAATCTTATTTTTGTTTGCACAAATCAAATCAATTAAATATTTTAATGTTTAAATTTTCAAGCTGATATAATGACATTTAGGTTACTTGTCGTGGGGCTATAGTGTCATTCAATATTGAGTCTCTCCACCGAAAAAATATTACATCAGGACTCCGCACGTATACGTGCTGAGTCCAGTGAAATCGCGTCACATGAAGTGTGACAGAAAAAAAAAATCATTCGGTAACATAGGGAATATTCCTCCCGTGTTATTTCGCGTTATTCATGCGTTATTATGTGTTATTCATATATTATTGATGTGTTATTGTATTATTATAACACCGAGAATATTCTCAGAACAGAATAACACTTAAATAACACACAATAACACATGAATAATACACAATAACGCCTGAATAACGCGGAATAACACGGAGAATATTCTCTGTGTTACCGGGCAAAATTTTTTTTTTTGTCACGCGCCACGTGGTGCGATTTCACTGGACTTCGCACATAGCTCTACTTGCAGAGTCTTGATGTAATATTTTCTCCTCTCCACCATGCTGAGAGGTCATTCACCAAGAAGGCAAGAAGCCGCACCCTTCAATAAAATAAAAAATAAAAAATAAAAATAAAAATGCAAGTAGCCAACAAGCGGAAACAAAAAAGGTGAGACATCATCCAGGAGAGAGATAGGCAGCCAACTTCCACGAAGTTAATATAGTCAAGACTCTAGCAAGTCCTAAAGCTGAAAACAACTTCAAATTAAACATTTTAGATCCAAAACAAGAAAATTAACGAGAAAATATTGGACTGAAAAAATCTGAAGAGAATCGGAAGTACAGATAAAATACAACTCTTTCCTTCGTGAGTTGGCCATATGGACAAAAAAATCAAAAACAACCATACACCTAGTAAAAACTTGTTCTACAACATCACCCAAGTAAGATTGATTTTTTAGAACAGTAGAATCTCATATGTTCACATTGCAAGCAAGAAGCAAAACTACAACTTAGAAGACTTGGCTATGTTAATCATATGGCAGTAGACAAAAAAAATATCTTCAACAGTTATAGTCAATGGCATGAAAATTATAACTTCAATGACGATAGTGATGCATGACTCATTTTCAGTGTGCAAGAAATGAGACAGCTAAGATTGATATATACACAATAAAAAGATAAACTAACAAAAAAAAAATTATATGAGAAGAAAAGGTGTGACGTTTGATGGGGATGGGGTGACTAAAAAAAAGACCAATAACTTGAACATGAACAGCGAAGGTTTAAAATACACTTGTTAGTTGAGTAATTTTAAGTTACATGGATCAAAATTTGCTGAAAGTAACTTGTGAATAATAAGTTAAACAGCTAAGATAATAGTTAAAAAAAAGAAATAGATAAGTTAAACATCTGAGAAGTAGTCAATAAAAATAAATAGACATGAGAATTTATAGCAAACACCCCAAATAGTTGGGATAATGATCATGATGATGATGATGATGATGAAATGATAATTAGAATTAAAAGTAGAGGAGTGGCAAAGAATTTTAAATTACAATAAGATTTTATGAGAGGTGCATTAAAACCACCTCTATTTACATTAGTTGTAAAGACGCTTATAAAAAATAATCAAAAGATACATTGACATATGCAAATTGTAGATGACAATTACAAGACCTGAAACCTCTGATAGAATTACTGAAAAAATCAAATGAATGATTTAAATATTATGAAGTTGAAGGGTTATTGATCAATGAAACAAATCCCCACATATATGGTCAATGCTAACGACAAAATTAATAAATAATAATAAATATTATTTTGAAATTATTTTTTGGAAAAAACGAAATTTAAAAAAAAATCCATATTTTTAAAACAATAAGTGAAGCCCAAAATGTGAGACTATATTTTAAACCTACCATAAAAAAATGAGGATAAAATTAAAATTTACTTCTAAATTTAAAATCCATATATTTAAAACGTAGCACAGTGCAAATATATATCAAGGAGGCTCAAAAAGTAATTTTGATCAAACTACAAATAAAATCGGCTATATTATATGGATAAAATTTTGGGCAAAATGAAGTGCTTGATAGCTAACTTGGATTTGTCAGGAAAAAAAACATAAAATAAATAAATAAATACGGTGGGAGCAACTCCTTTTTGTAGTGGAAAATAAACCCTCAAGTAATATGCTGATGTACCATGTAAGGTAATATGCATGGTAAATGATCAATTAAATTATTGGGAATGGATTATAGTAATATGCATATGTACCATGTAAGGTGGAGATTCGATAATACATGATCATTTAGATTATTGGGAATGGATTATAAAGGGGGGAAAAAAAGATGTGGACCAAAAGATGTCAAGACTAAGAGCAAAAAGATACGCACAACATAAGTAAGCATCTCATTTAGAAATCAATAAGAATGATGATGATGTCAACTTATAGAAGGATAAGGCCTCAAATGATAATGATAATATTGAGATGATAACCATTATATACAAACATATATAACCATTACAACAAAAGGATCTAAAAGCTACAATCCTTGGTCCATTGCACATAAAAGGATGAAATAAGAAGATGGCAAAATCTGTTGTCCTAACTTGAACCTCTAAGCATAAATGTTTACTTGAGAACAACTTTAACAGCATCTCCTCCATGGTAACTTGGATATAGGCTAAACAAAGCTTCAATTTAGGAGTATAAACATTATCTAAGAAGTGTAATAATTCCAAAACCTCAAGTTTTGACTTGATGAAAGGACCTTGGATAGATATGCCACTGGTGACTAGTGTTTCTATTTAAGACTAGTTCTTCAAAGCCAGTTTTATCTAATATTTATTTCCTCGTGTTCTTTATCTTCTTCTATATGTTGAAAACCCTAACAGTATCCGGCAAGGATTATTGTCTTAATAAACACCAAAGCACGAAATAGTAAAAAGCTCTATTGACAATAATAAAAAATTGCAAAAAAATGAAACTAAGCTAAGCCGCAATCTAACAAGAAGAGAAAAATTTAATTCATACAAAAATATAAAATGCTGCAGGAGTTCTTCATCAAACATGAATTCTACAAAGAGTTCCTGATGGAATAAATTTAAAACACAATACAATAACAACAACAACAAGACTTTATCCCACTAAGTCGGTTGGCTACATGAATCCTTTCTCCATTGTGTACTATTGAGTTTCATATTTTCATTTCATTCTAATGATCATATTTTGTCTACAACATGCCCTAGTCTTTTTAGATCTACCTCTACCTTTCTTAGCATAAGTTAAATCTAAAATATCTAGTCTCCTACCGGGGTCATCAGATGATTGATGTTTAATGTGACCAAACCATGCAAGGCGGCTCTCTGTAATCTTGTCTGTCACTGAAGCTACGACCCTTTCACGAATATATTCATCTTACATTTTGTCTCTTAGTGGAAAACCACTCATCATCTCAACAAGACTTAATTTTATGCTTTTCTTTTACATGCCAATATTATGCGCCATAAAGCATTGGTCTCATCAACTTATTTAAAACACAATAAGCAAGCAAAAGTAGATGGTGAATTAAATTCAACCAGTTAAAAAAGGGTAAATTGTGAATAGCGAACCAGAAAAAAGAAAAGCTGCAAGGTTCATGCAATCATTTTAGCACTTGGATACCCTCAGAATAATAGAAATCAAACCTGAACAGATGACAAAGTATTTGCAGTCTCAGAACTTGCCAGCCCTTGACCAGAAGAAAGGATAAGTGCCTGACTTGAGTTAGGAAGCAAGTGTAGAAAATTTAAATTATTTCTACCTTCTTCATTCCAAGCATTAATACTTGTTGACATTATTGATTCATCAACCAAGTCAGACTCAGTCTGTCTGCTACCATAATGGTTCATAACTTCTAACCGAGGAGTTTGATTCTCAGCATTCATGGGCAGCACACTTGCCGATCCTGGAAGAGTTGATAATTCTACAGATGATCTGCCATGCTTAATAGGTCGCATATCTTTACTCATTGCAGATTGGAAAGTCAAGGCTTCATCCGACAGTGTAACGTTTCCCAAACTTCCGCTCGAGGTATTTGATGTAACTTCATGACAACATTCTTCTGATTCAATAGATTCACCCGTGAGTGCTTTAATCAATTCGACGTTAGTCTCATTAGAAGGGTGTGAAGAATTAAGTATAATGGTTCCAGATTCAGAGCCATTGCCGATATATTTACTAGTTTCTTTAAAATTTTCAATCCGAAATCCAGTTTCTAGTAGAGGAAGGTTATCAAAAGATTCCTCCAACTGACTGGTTTTAGCCTTCACCAACCAACTATGCTTCAACTCTTGTTCCTTGCTCCGAATATCCAGCTGCATGGACAACAATTTTGCCTTCTGCTGTTTAAAGTGCTGACAGAACCTGCCCATTTTAGAAGAAAACTCTTGAGTTAACAAATTTATCTTGGCATTTATAACAGTCAAGTCAACATGTATTGAGCGAATAAATTCCAAATCAAGATTGTGTGCCGTTTCCAATTGCAGTCTTTCCTCAGCCATTTGTTTTTCAAAATGTAATACTTCAGCTTTGTGCTTGTGGGAGAGATCTTCTGCTCTCTTTATAGAAACTTTCTCAATAACATCAATTAGATTTTTCAAAAGTTCATCTTTAGCAAATTCACCGTTCAGCTGAGACTCTTTAGGGGTTCCCTTAATCAGATGGCCCTGCTTCGGTGTGATTAATTTTTCAGAAGATTTGTGATCAGCAGGACCACCCCCAATCATAATTAAACCTGAACTTTCAGAAACTGTTAGTCCTGCATCCTTTTTCACACCAGATGATTGATTTTCAAGAGTATGTCCCATCGAATTATCAAGTACTCTAGCCGGACAAGAAAATTTTTCTTTCAAAATCCGCAATCTTGAATAAACAGAATACACTTCTTCTGCAGTACATTCATATTTCAGATGATTTCTAGCAAATGCAAGAGATTCAATGCGATCCAACCTGTGTCTTGACATAGACGCAGCTCGCCAACACTGAAAATTTAAAAACAAAAAGAATTCTAGATTAAGAAGGAGAAAGAAGACAGAATATTACATAAACGGAGAAGCAGACATATATAAACATGCTTGAACTAGATAAGCATGACTGAAGTGCACAAAAAAAAAAAAAAAAAGTAAAAAAGAAAGCAAGCAAGAAAGAAAACATTAACAGCGACATAGATACCCTGACGTTTGGTCTTCGGCCAATATAGGCGTCTTATATAAATATGGATTCTCTCATCATTACCCCACACCTATCTGTAACTTGAGTATTATTGTTAAAGAGGGGTTTACAGTGCTAAACAGCCTATCTGCAAAAAATTCTTTCCTGTGTTAATTTAACCCTCTTGCAAAACTGCTGTCCCCAAACAAAATGCCAAACTTATTCGCTACATAACTAGCAAAGAAAATTCAGAAGCCTCCCTTGCTTATAATTTCCGTTGCATAGATTTTTTCATGTCTTAGAAGTTGCAATCCATCGACAAACTTTACAAACAAATCACTGAGTACATCACAAAAATCCTTGCAACAAATATTATTAAATACTGTGTATAAATAAATAAATATTCTAAATAAACCTACAAAACCAAGATTCTCTCACTTCTCTGCATTTAGTTGACAATAACATGCTTTAAAAGCATTCAAAGAGAGAGAGCTTAGGGTGGCACGTCACTTCTCAAAATTACAACAAAAAGAATCGCACAACCTCCCAAACATCAAATCTCAATGCTATATGAACAAAAAGTCTTGTGTACAAGCACACAAGGCCTATTGTTTAAAATTACACAATTGGGGCATGAGGTTTCTTTTGTTCATATAGCAAGACTTAAGACCCGAGGCATTTTGAAGCAATAGCCTCAAAATTAACAAATTGTGCAAATAAATAAATGTTGTACTAAGTTTAAAGTATGTAATAAAAAGTAATATATTAACATCCTTAATATATTAAAAGTAATAAATATTCAGAGTAAGAAGCAACATGTAACATTAAATTATAAAATAAGAATGGTTATAAAAACATAAATAAAAGACATAACATAATAATTTAAAATAAATTTGATATAAATAGTTTCTTTTCCAATCCCTACTCAATAAAACAATAATATAATAAATCATTAAAGTTAAAATTTTTAAATTCAAAAGTACCTGTCACTCTTGTTACTCACTGAGCATTCATTGGAATCATTGACATAACAATTTGGTTCCTCTCCCATTTTTTTCTTATGTACTCGTTCTCTCATTCAACCTCATCTTAAATATACATCTTTCTTTATTTAATCAATATTAATATTTATTAGATATTAAAACAATGATTAGGTTGATACAAAAAAACTTCAATTACATCCTGAATTGTATATTATATAGATAAGCAAAAATTGATTATTAGTGTTATTTTAGTAACGTTTATTTAAAAAAAATTCTAAATCTAATTACATGCCTCATCAAAACTAAAGCGAGATGCACCTGGAAGTGTGCCTCATATTATGTGAGGTGTAAACCACATGGTGAACTTTTATTTTTCAAAAAGGCTTTGAAACGAGACTTATATTGTCCAATTTTAAACCATGACAAGGACTATACCCCTGATGGATTCATGTATGACCCAAAGCTAAAGCCAGCATCCACGCAACACCACAATTGCATGGACCCCCCTCTTTCCCACTCTCATGTGCACTACAATTCTCTCCCCACTCCTATCTCATACATCACTTGATTACTCTCTATCATTCTCATTTCTTGACTCTGCTACTGACACTTTCTCCTTATCAAGAAGCTAAAACTGCATGCTTTTATGCCTATTATGCTCCTAGCCATGCACATATAGCCTCTCTATCCAATGCACCATATTCCCAACACATTCATACCACGCCTTTAACCATTCATTCACTCCCCAACACCTAATCCTCTCCACAGTGCCTAAGCTAGTGCTGGGTGATGGTGGAGGTAGAAACTTGGTGGTGTGCCCTTGGGGTGATGGTGGAAAAGTGGAAAAGATGGTTTAAGTGATGGTTTTGAAAATTTTGAGGCTAAGACTTTGAAAGAGTAAATTTTCTTGGAGAGAAATAGATTGAAATTCCAGATCAAACGTTTTGGATGCAAGAGAACTAATGATAGTGCTTTTAAGAATGTTTGATCAATGGTTAAAAGTTAAAAGTTTTCAATCTTGTTGCTTATAGCAGAAAATTATCTCTCTGTATTGAGTTTTTTTCTAGAATATCTTAAGACCACTCGGGAGTTGAGGCCCTTTGCAAGATATATGAAAAGTTTTGAAGAGGTTGGGAAGATATTTCCATAAATTAGTTTGATTGAGCCTTATACGGAGAATGGGGGAGTTGTACTGAGAGAAAATAATTAGACGGAAAAAAAACTAAGGACTCGCCAATGCTCTTCACAAATAATTAGGTGATCGGCCACCAAACTTCAACAAAAAAGCATAATAGCCACCAAAGCTCTTCACAGATAATTTACTAAAGAAAAAAAAAATTTATTCAATAATATCAAAAGTGCAAAGTAAACTCCTATTTATGGGATGTTTCCAAGCCTAGCCAAGTTTGGAAAATCTTAGGAACCAATAAACTGCTATAACATAAATTGATAATTGTCCTATAATAAATAAATAAATAAATAAATATTACAAAATTTAAAGCTTCAATGAAAATTCAACAACACTAATAAGGCAAATGTAGTGATTTTGAAATCAAGTAAACCTTAAAGAAGTTTCACTCTTCGATTAGTGTGATCAACATACCGGTCTGGAACCTCAAAGGAAGCTTCTAATTCAAACCTAAATATTAAATCCGACCCTAAGAATAAGCCAAAGCAAGCCCCTAAATGTAGAGTGCACTCCCGAAAGCAAGGGTGATAAACTTGTCCTATAAAAAATCTTAGGTACCAACAAACTGCCATAATATAAATTGATAACTTGTCGTATAAAATAATAATAATAATAATAAATATTACAAAACTTAAAGCTTCCAATGAAAATTCAACAATAATAATAAGGCAAATGTAATGATTTTGAAATCAAGTAATCGTTACAGAAGTTCCACTTTTTCATTAGTGTGATCAACGTACCTGTCAAGGAGCCTCAAATGAAGCTTCTAATTCAAACTTAAATATAAAACCTGAACCTAAAAATAAGCCAAAGCAACCCCCTAAATGAAGAGTGCACTCCCGAAAGCAAGATGGGTGATAAACTATAGGGGTTTGCAGTCATGGGAAGCTTTGACCCCAATTCTAAACAAACACATGGTAATACAATTAAAATAAATCTAATAAACCTCAACGAAATTGCTCCTATGTTGTCTCTTACATATTGGAGATGCTCAAAGAAAGGTTTTGTTAATAAGAAATCAAAAATAAACTAAACAACCAAAATTTTCCAAATGACCGCTGACCAAGAACTTGTAAGATCATTTGCATATAAAGCCAAAAAATATGTTTAATTTGAGTAAATGTAGATGTCTCAAAAAATCAGCAGCATAAAAATTAAATACTGCATAAACTTACAACTAATGACAAGAAAAAAACATCGTCTCACCAGAGAGATCTTCAAAGCTTGCAATACTGTCACCTGTTTCGAACATACGTCATGATTATTCATAATATAATCAAGAAACTCTTGAGCCTTGCCTTCTACAGATGCCTGACATCGAAACATATATATCCGGTGTTAGAAATGAAAATCAAGGACCTCCAAAACACTAAGTTCTTCCAATAGTTCACTACAAAAAATAATGTTTAAAAAGAACTCAAAGATCACACTCTAATGTCCAGAATCAATCAAGTCCCAGCATATAATAAGCATAATGCATGCAATAGTAAAAATATGTGTGAAATGGAGAACATGAACTAGTGTTGCTCTTTAGCCGCTCTGAATTTCTCCATGAAGCATAAACAAACTCAATACTTTATATTAAAAGTGCCAACTGAATACGCCTTTAAAAGCATAAAGGTTTCCTTCTATGTTCAAGGAGAAAGCACAGCATTACATGTGACTAAACGGTAAACTAGAAATGCTTAATGAAAAAATTGTCAGATATTTTTTTTCTCCAATAATATACCATTCCGAAGATATTATCATGTAAAACTATCCATTGATCAAGCAGAATTTCAATTTTTACTTTTCCTAAACAGTTAAATATGAGCCAGAGTAGCAATATGCAGGGAAAACAGCTCTGATGCCAAGAAAAATAACCCCAAAAAGTAGACTAGAGATCAAAATCAGTTTGGCCTGGAACAAAATGCTTGAATGAGCAACAATTGAATCTTTTGAGATAGGCCATCATCAATAACTCAAGGGAGAAATTGATAGATACCATATATAAAGCTACGACACCATATAGTTGATTGGTGTCATCCACTAAAAGTTAGATTGTTTCTTCTTGAGTAGTTGCTACCATCGCTTGCTTGGTTTCGTCTACTTTGAGATGGATTTTGTGACCATCTGACCTCACTTTTTTTCTTCTCGATTTTCCTAAACTTCTTCTTTTTAACATTTTTTTTTTCATTTTATATCATTGAATTGCCACTCAATCAAAGGCGTAGAAAAATCTCTTCATGAACATTGTTGTTCAATAAATGTTTTCACTAGGGCTATAAAAGAAACAATGCACTTGATGAACAACTTAACCTCGACTCAATTAATACTCGATCAAGATTGTTCAAATTATAAAATAAATAAGTTCAAAATTTTTTTGAAAACCCAAAGGTTAAATGAACTAACTTTGAACATTGTCCAACTTGTTTATTAATGTTCACGAACAAGCTTGTTGACCTCACTTTTGGTTGAGGTTTAGTTTTTCCTCTTTAGTAGTCTAGGGTCTAGCCATAGGACTTTCCTGTAGACTATTCCTAGAAGACTAGAAAAGAAACCTCACCATTAGAAATTCTAAACTCTTCGTTGCTCAACTTGAAGTTCCATATACTGGTACTAACCTCTAGCACTTAGTAGGTGGGGTCAATATAGGGGAGCTCGAGGAGAGTCCCCATAGGACTGCTTGGCCTGAGAAGTTGACCCTGGGTGTTGGTCTGGAACTGTTTCACTCACTTGCACTCACTGTTTCACCCACTTACACTCGTTGCCACTCACTTTCATCCCTTGATCCTTTGGGAGACTCATGCAGATGGTCTCCTAGACCCTCTAGCCCTAGACTGGGGTTTGGCTAGCACCAGTACATAGAGGACCCAAATGGAGATTCCATTGGTCCGTGGCTCAAATCAGGATGGTTGACACCTCAATTTCACCAAATTACCGAACTCAACCTTTAGGTCGAAACCAACTTAAACCCTTCAATTGAAGTCAATTTGATCCCAATTTCCCCCAATTTCAAATCTAAACTCAAATTCATCTTTCATATGATCAATTCAAACCAAATCTCAACCCAATTGACCCATACTTCGAGCCCAATTTTAACCTAATTCCAAACCCCCTAATTTTGCCCCAATTTAGCCATATCTCCAAATCGACTAAATTGAACTTCCAAACCAACTTAAAACCACTTCAAATCGTTTCTAAACCCCTCACGACAACCATCTACATCATCCTGACAAATTGAGCTCAAACCAATATTTAGATGAAAATTAAATTTGACACGATTTTGACCCGATTTTTGACGAGGCTGTCTGGACGACCTCGGATGACGAAACGGACTGCGTCGATACGTCTGAAACGTCGATTTTGCCTAGGGTAGGTGTTCATTTCACGACAATAGCGTGTCTGGGAGAAAATGCACGAAATAAAGTGTATAATAATAATAATAATAGTATTATTATTATTATTGTTATATATTATTTTTTTTATTTATTCTCTCCCCACTAATAAACCCTAAATCCTCCCTCTCTCGTTCGACCGACGCCTTCCTCCTCTCCCGCGTTCGGTCCTGCCGCTTGAGCAAGCCCCGGGCTCTCCCGTTCGCACGCCCAACATCCTCCTTCGCTCCCATACGCGATCCTATCCCCTGCAGCCTCTTCCTCGAGCCGCACACTTGTGCCCATCTCCTGTTGCGTTCTTATCTCCTCCGCTCTCTCTCCCGTAGCAGGCCTATGCGATCCCGTCGCCGAGCCCTAGCCTGCTCTCCTTTGCGGCAATTTGTCGCCATTTCTCCCGCCTCCCTTCATTCCAGCTCACCCCTCCAGGTAGGAATGGGCAGTTTCCTTTCCCTTTTGCCTATAAGAAACCCCTTTTGGCCGAAATTCTTCAAGGAGGGAGGTGTTGCCGGAATGTTTCTTGACCTTCTCTTACTCTTCTTGTATGTTCTACGCCAACTGGTAACCTCTTTCCCCCTCTTCTGTTTCGTGGTTTCACTTGGTGTTATGGTACCCATGTGGTTGGGTTGGCATGCATACTTGCTTAATTAGTTGGTTGTTTCTTGCTCCCTCCTTCCTAATGGCAATATAGTTTTCTTTAAAAAAAAGGAAGGAGAGGGGAATGATGAAAAAGATTTCACTAGCTAGCTTCTTGTCACCTTTTTATTGCAACCTTCTAACCTTCACGTTTTGTTGGAAAGTAACATCATATGTATGCTTGGCTTTTGGATTGGATTTCGGTTTGAAGCTTGAGGTGGCATGCTTACTTGATTGAAGGTACTTTTGTGGCAATGTTTAGCCAGCTATCCTATGAGCATCTCTTTTCCCTTCTTGTTATGAGCTCTATGATATTTTGTTGGCTTGAAAAGCATCATGTAACATCATTTGTATGCTTGACTTTTGGATTGGATTTTGGTTTGAAGCTTGAGGTGGTATGCTTACTTGATTGAATGTACATTTGTGGCAATGTTTAGCTAGCTATCCTATGAGCATCTCTTTTCCCTTCTTGTTATGAGCGCTATAGTATTTTGTTTACTTCAAAGTTACATATGATTTTGGGTTTAGCTTCTTGGTGAAGGCTTGAATAGCATGTTACACTTTACGTATTAGCATTTTGGAATTGATATACTTCATTTGTATGATTTAAGTTTTGCATCTTTATGAAGTGGACACATGTAGCTATGGTGTTTCTTTTCCTTCTTCTTTGCTCTAGCACATAGTTTAATGCATGTTAAGATTTGGTATGTTGCTCAGTGGAGAACATGGATTGAGCTCACCTCTTTTTTTCTTTTCTTTAGTTTTTCAAAAAAAAAAAAAAAAAAAAAAAGAAGAAATGAAAGATTGAGAGGGGTGAGGCTTCATGCTAGCATCACTCTTGGGCGTTTTATAAATTTCACGGCTATTTAGTTGTCTTTTACTTTCTTTATTTCAAATTGGAACATGCTAAATATGTGCACGGATACTTTGAACCTCATTGATGGTATGGTTTGAATATTGCTTTGGGAGGGTCCCTCTACCTCCACACTCAACCTCTATATAGTGGCTTGTTAAAATTCAAGAATGACTTGTGGCTTTTGAGACATTTGTTGGAAGAGTTGGGCATTGTTACATAAATATTCGTTCCACTTCTCTTGTTTTAGAGCCCTCTGTTGCCTCGGGTTTAACCTCTTTGTTGCTTTTGGTTTGCCCTTTTACCGAGCTCGGTTTCAACCCTTTACTGGGCTCGGTTTCAACACTTGTTGGGCTCGATTTGCACCTTGCAATGGTTTAGTTTTGGCTCCATGTTGCTGCCTCCTCATATTTGAAACATCTACAAAGTGAAATTTTTGGTTTTTAAGACTTTTTAAGGCTCGATTTGGTAGCTCGGTTTTGCTCCTATGTTGGGTTCAATTTTGCCCCTATGGGGGGTTCGGTTTGGCTTTCTGTTGGGCTCGTTTTTGTCTTGTGATAGCTTGGTTTTGGCTCTCCTTTGCGGCTCCCTTTTTGTGAGTTAATATGGGAGAAGGAAAAGAGGAAGGATCTTTTGGTATTTGGAAAAGTTCCGGATTGATTTAGGACACGTCTAATTTGTGTCTTTTGGAGATATTTTATGACTAATGTGGGGAGTGCGTTGCACCTCTTTACCTATATATGTGAAAGCATCAAGCAAGGTCGCAAGTAGGTCGGTTTTGTTTTGGGGCTTAGGGTGGTGATGACAAAGGCACACTGATGGTAGAGTGGAATGATACTTCATCCTACAACATCAGAGCCTAATCCAGGGACCTGGTGAACCGTATGACGATAATATCATTCACCGCTACAAGACTATCGGGGGACCCGTACATTCTTAGTTTGTTGGCGATCCAATACCCGACGATGTGATCAACTCGTGGACAATCATAATTTTCAAAACTGATCAAAACGGACTTGATAAGAACATAAACAATATTTATAAAAACATGTTCACTACAAACAAAATTAATACAACTTTCTTTTGTACGCCTATAATCCACGTGCATGCTAAAATATAAATTTTAAATATATATTGTAGCTTGGTTGTCCACTTGTCAATTACCGGTACCAGGCAAAGGAACACTCTCCTAAGTTAGGTTCCGTAGGACACCCTTCTAGTTGAGTGGCGGGCTCTATACATCCGAGTGACCGATAGTAGCCTTCAACGTCCCTCGAGTAAAAATATATAGTATCTGAGCCTAGCCCCGACTCGAGTGCTTGCGCTTTTCTCTCTTTGGATTTTTCGTATGATTTTGTTGGAGCTTTTCGGTGAAGCGAAGCACTCGTGGTCTTTTTCTCGGGATCTTCCTGTGTTTTCGATGACTTTCTTTGAGTTGTCATTTGCTATTTGTTGTTTTTCTCGAGTTTTCCACCGTGGGTCATTTACCTATTTTTCTCGAATTTTCCAAGTGGTGTTTCTTTTGTTGGTCACTTCTACTTATACAATGCATGCTAGCTCGATTCTTGAATTCTGTCACTATACTTATATCTGCTACACCAACCACACTTAAAGGAGCAGCGGACCCTCCCCAAAGCATACATGTTTGGTTTACATCTAAAACGCTTCACAACACACTTTAATGTTCTTCTTTATTGTACATCTTACTGCTTTCTTATATTGCATGCTTTACTGCTCCTATACAAACTGTGCTGTCATTACTTTCCTTTGCTGTACCTGCTACTGTTTCTTTTACACATTATGCCTTAGAGTAGGAGGCAAGTAGTTTATTTTATAGGAGGTACCGACAGCAGATCGTTGACTTAACTATTGCATGTACACATAAAACTAACATCGAACACGAAGGTGCTACAACGAGGAGCTTGGAGCTAGCATTGTGGGCAACACGACCACCTTCAACAGCAGAACATGTCTACACCGGCTAAACCATTCCTTAGAAATTAAACAACAATCCATAGGATTTTGAGGTTGTTCGCCTAGTGCGGCATAAATCCTCAACTTTTCTTTAGGCCTTTTGTATAGCTCTCTGTACAATATAAGCCCTAACTTGTCTTAGGATTCTGAGGTTGTCGTTCGTTACGACCCAAATCATCACATCTTCCAAGCTATTTGTGTAATTGTTACACAAATGTGAGTCATAATTAATAAAATTGACAGGATGAAATATTTAAATAATTTCTCCTCTAAATCTAAGCCAAACCATGAAGCTTGGGAAGTCACCGGGGTTCTACTCAGGATCTATGAAATCGCCTAGTTTTTCCTCCTTTGGATTCTACAATAAATGTTTCAAATTTGAGCCAATACCCTTTCATACCTCTTCGTCTTAATTCGTTGAAAAGTCCTATCCTTTTGACCTCTTTGAAGATAATATTTCCTGATTTTTATCTAGAATTTTCTTAAGTGACTCGGTCATTTAATATATAATTAACTATAGGGGCTTGCCCTTGTAGGAAGTTTTTTCTGAACACATCTTAATATAAACTCTATTTAATTCTTCGTGTTAAATAGGGGAACTTGTCGGCAAATAAAATGGTTTCGCAAACGAAATGGACGTCATATATTTTTTAGTTTATTTGATCGAGTCTCACCCTCAAGTCTTGTATTTATCTTTCGGGATAGATACATGTCTTGAGGTAGTGTTCTTCCATTTAAACAATGAAAAATATGGGGTCAGTTTGATTTCATATTTTTCTAAACTTTATATATATATATATATATATATATATATATATATATATATATATATATATATATGTTAAAACGTCATCCCGAAGCGGCGACGAGATTCGATTCCAGTGACCGAACAACTTCCAACGGGCAACTCCACACCCAAAATAGTGCTGACAAAGCTCATTTGTTGTTCAACAAGTAATTGAATAGATGTTCTATTAAAAATAACTTATTAAATGTTCTATAATTAGACGACATATTATATAAATAAAATTCAATTGACTAGAACTTTATTATATATTTAATAACAACATATATTTTAATTTAATATGTATATAAATTTAACGTAATTTTTTTTATGAACTAGTTTATCAGTAATTATTTATGCCATTTGATTGCAATAAAGAATCTTCATTTTAAGTTTATTTAATTGATCATTTATATAGATTTGTAAAATCATTTGTTTTTAACTTTATATAAAAAAAATCAATTATTCATTTTGAGTTTTTAGCTTACTAACTAGTTTTATATAGAAATTTAAGTACAAATTGAATTTTTAATTTGATATAAAAATCATATAATCATTCAAATTTTAAGTTGATAAATTAATATAAAAAAATTCAAGTACAAATCAATTAACAACAAGCCTTTATCCCACTAAGTAGGGTCGGCACCATGAATCATTTTTCTCCATTGTGCTCTATTGAATATCATATTACACATCAAGTATGAACATTAAAAAGTTTAATGAAGCCAAATATGAACATATATATGTAAAACTTCGGCTCAAGCTTGAACTGAACGCGAACAAATTAGGATTCTACCAAAGCCAAATGCAATCAATGATATACTCGACTCGGCTAGATATGTTCCTTGGTTTTGACAGAATTATTGTTTTAAGTTCAATATACCACTTAATGGCTATATGCTTCAAAGGCTACTGCTAAATTAACGAATGAAGCAAGATTTCATTTCCTTTGATGTTGTCGTAGGCCACCTTTATATAGGAATGAATGTCCCCTTGGATTTATTAAAATTTTGAATTAAGTAACCCATTGAGGTACTAAATCTGATCATTGTCTATCAGATGGGAACACCATTATCAACCAAGTATTTAATGATGAAAACATTAAGCAAGTATATTGTGATGGCTTCCAAGATAGATGACTACAGAACTACAAGGCCTTGCCCTTTATCTGATCTCTCTTTGGCACCTAATACCTAGAGTCTCCAACATTTGTTCAACCTGGGTGCCAACGACCATTAAAACTGCAAATTAGCAGCTGTAATATTGTAATTTTATGAAGGTAATAATGATTATCATAATTGCACATGAAATCATAATTACAAGTTAGAATAGTGATATAAAAAAGATGTTATTTATTTTTCTTAAATTGCCAACTCAGCTTTGCAGTTTGGAGCACACAAAAAAAGAACCACTTTGTGAGATGGAGAATAAAAAGAATGATGATCTTAAATGCGTACCGGTAAGCCAAGAATGTCACAGAGTTTTGATAACTCTGGTCTAAGTAACCTAAGAAGACTCCTCTGTTCTTCAAGCTTTGGTTCTGTGTCTTCAGATTCAACAATATGAGATTTCTGGGCATCTAATGTATCAGTAGAATTGTGAAATCCATCTGCATTATGAATAATTCAAGTAATATATATTAACAGATAAGCCAAATAAGGCTGTCATTCAAAGAACACACAAATCAAACAACTACAAATAATTGTTTCCTCTAGCAATCTCAATCAATTGTCCTGAGCTGGATTAAAAGGATGAGGCAACATTTTATAAAGTATTCCATTGGGCTGCAAGAAGCGCAAGCACAGGCTCAAAATTTCAGATTAATAAGTTACATATACAATCAAACAATAACAATACCTTTGGATGAAACTCTCTTCTCCTGAGAAAATTCTGATGATTTGACTTGATCCACAATGTTGATTTTACGACGCTTCTTCGTTTCACTTTCGGTCTCATTCCTCTTTATAAATCCATCAAAATTGTGAACCTTCTTGCGAATCCTTTGTGTACGATCACATATATGTATCCATCGACGATATCTAGCTTCCAACAACCCTGACCAGAAAAATGGCATATCTTTATCAGGCAAGGAGTTCGCTTCCTTCTCACCAACCAAGAAAATATTTCCCGAGTATCCTGCACCACTTTGTAGTGCCTTCATGACAGTTGAACGAGGGACAGTTCTGGAGATTTCAACTATTCCAGGGAACTCAGATAGTATTTCCAAAATAACATCATCCAAACGTAGCTTGTCAAATGAAGGTTCAGAAATACAAGCTGTGCTAGAGCTCGAGTGGAACTGATCAAGTTTCCGAAATAAATAAGATGCGCCCCAACCAAGCAATGAATGAGTAACATTTCGACTTATGCTTTCAACATTACTATCAATAAAAGTAGCTTGTTTTGCAAACATAAGAAGTTTCTCTTCCACTGTAAAAGCTGTATAAAGACGAAATACCTTGATGCAATTATATTGTGATTCTATACTTATTTTCTGTAGAGATCTTAGATCATTCAATGGATTCCAGTCACTATCAAATAGGATGACGGCATCAACAAAATGGAGCTTAACACTTGGTAGGCAAGCACGCTTTTCGATCAAAAATACAAATCTACCGCTTTCCTTGTTATTAAACTTTTTTAGAGCAGCCACCTTCTTCGTCATAACCAATCCAGTTTCAATACGCTCATATGAATCTACACCAAATCTTTGTTGAAGAAAATCATCTAAAATATCACCGAGAGAAAATTTTCCAGGCCCACCTAGAGACTTATCATAAAAAAAGATTGTTAGTCAGACCTGCTTAAAGGAAAAGAAGCACAGCTTTGACTTGATTGGGTACATAACCCCATCAGAAAAGAGCAAGATGACTCGATTCAGTTAGCAATCCCAAGCAACGCATGGGAGAATAATTCTAAAAATTAAGTCTTATATAGCAATCTCAAAATAGAATGGTAATAGTTTGAAATATTAGATGCTATATTGAAAGGGGGTAATTTTAGAAGGAAATAATTGATAAAAGATTTCTCTTCTCATTGAAAGATAAAAGATAAAGAAATAAGATTAGATAAGTACATGAGATGCAAAGTAGATTAGATAGACATGACTAAGGACAATAATAACTGGTTGTGACAAAAATACCATACATGTTCAAGTTAGCTGATCTATGATTCCACGTATAAAGAATATAAGAAAGAATGTAGAAGTGTAAACCTCCTTCTGAAGTAATAAAAGATCTTGCAACAACTAATACATAAGGAATGAGAAAAGCACCTATTGGCGTTAATAAAGTAAGATCACTAAATAACAAATAGGCTTCTCTTTTACTAAGGGAAAATGAAAAAAAGATCCTTTTTTTGAAAATCTTATACGATGATTGCAGAAAGAAATTTGACCACTCACATAAAATACAAGTGACGAATAAAAATCTTAGAAGTATTTAATAAATAATCAAAAGAAAAAAGTACCGAGAATAAAATGTAACACTAAAAAAGTTCGGAACCCTGAAATCTCTCAACATAAGCTAAAAATAGGCATATTGAGATACACAGTGATTAAACATTATGTGGCATAGAGCACTATATTAAAGAGAATTCATATAAGCTTTATAAGAGTTTTCAAACATATTGTACATAAGAAAATCTGGTGGTGTAGACAAGCGGAACGAGGATCTGCAAAGAGTTTATAAAGAACAAAATTTGAACTAACAGAAAAAAGGATGATATATTATAAGTGCTCACGGACTTTATGTGTCTTGATCTCGAAATCCAGACTAATTTTCTCAAATTACTTTGTTATTAGTAGGTTTTTATTGAAGTATTGGATAATTACATTTAAAAGATTAATTGTTTGATGCAAATGATATGTAAATTTATTGATTGCATTAGGAAACCTAACTCTTGAGTCATCCTGCAACAAGTTTATGCTCATCTTTAGAGAGGGTCAGACGGCAGAAGTTTGGCTTCTTGTACCTTGAAATACAGGGAGGCAAGGCATGCTCTTAGTCTAGTAAAACGGTTCATCAATTTACTTCTTGGCCCATAGAAAAGGAGTTGTGAGTACTTGTGCTTAGCAATTGAAGCTAAAGATTACGAGAAACTTTTTAAGGATGAGTATAGAGAACTGATGTAGACTTTGTTTATGTCTTGATATCATATTTCTCTAATATTTAGCACCGTTCTCGATAATATTGTGTAAATATTACTTACACTCATTGCTCATCAAGTAATCAACATTATTTATAGCATTAATTCTTGCAGCAAATTGAATTCATTGTAAATTTGATATCATCAAAAGTTTACTTGGGATTATTAATTGAATTGATATCCATACACACTAAGGGAACGATAGATGTCTGAACAAACCTATTTTAGCTCTTTATTTGTTATACAGTTTGTTCAACAAACATATAATTGTTTATATTATCCATACTGTTATACACTTAAAAGTGCGTGAGCCTATGCATAACCTTGTTTGAATCTCAATTTATTTTTGTAACGCTCAACTCAACTCAACCCAACCCAACTGTTGACCTCATTTTCGATGAGGTCTAATTCTTTCTCTTAGAGCCTAGGATCTAACTTCAGGACTCTCTTATTTGACCATCGTAGAAGACTAGTGACGGAACCCACTTTTTAGAAAATCTCAAACCACCTCCTGACTCTTTTTGTGAAGCCTCATGAGTGGTTCTAAGAACTCAACTCTTAGTTGCAAGGGCTAAGGACCAGCTTATGAAGGCCCAAAGAGTGTTCCCATAGGGTTTAAAAGCTTCAGAAAGCCCATTATGACTTTCGTAGATTCACGCACGCAAATCGATGAGTTTATCCGATCAACTCCGGATGACAAAACGAACTGCGTCGGTGAGTCCGAAACGTCGATTTTAGCAGGGAAGGGCACCCATATTGTTTGGGTTCATTGCACGAAAAAAAATGAGCGAACTATTATTTAAATTTGACCCGATTTTAGAAAAATAGTCAAATGACCGCGGATGATGAAACAGATTGCGCCAGTGCGTCCGGAACATCGATTTTACTTAAGGGGAGACACCTATTTTGCTATGATTTCATGCCCGAGCGAAAAATGTACGAATCGGGAGATTTTAATATTAAATATTATAAATATAATAAAAAAGGACATTCTTATTTTCTCCCTAAATCGCACGCTAAACCCAGGGTTCGATCTTTTTCTCCCCGAGTCGAATGACCGGATGATGAAGCATTGCGCCAGTCATCGAACGTCGATTTTACTTGGGGAGACACCCATTTTCTATGATTTCATGCCCGAGCGAAAAATGTACGAATCGGAAGATTTTAATATTAAATATTATAAATATAATAAAAAAGACATTCTTATTTTCTCCCTAAATCGCACGCTAAACCCAGGGTTCGATCTTTTTCTCCCCAAGTCATGACTCCTTCGGCCCGAGCGCTCTCCCCCTCCATTGTTCGCGAACCTGCTGGTTCGTGCGATCCCTGGCTCGTGCGGCTTGCCGCTCCCGCTCTCTCTCTCGATCTGGTTCGGCCGACTCCTCTTTTTCCACACATGGCATTCCCCACACGCTCGCCCCCCATCGAGCCACGCTCGATCGAGCGGCTCTCCACTCGCGTGCTTGCCTTGTCTTCCCCTTCCCTAAACGCGACTCTGGCTCTCCTAACATCTCATTCGGCCACCATTAGGGCTGGTATGTGCAACTTCCCTCCCCCTCTTTCACTATAAAAACCCTAGTAAGGGTTAGGGTTAAGGTTGTTGAAAATTTTTGAGAGGGGGAGGTGTTGCCAATTTGCTCTGCGATTTATGTGATTATTCATTCTTCCTTTTCTCTCTTGGTTTCAGATTTGCTAGAGCTTTGTTGTTGAAATTGTGGCAAATTGTAGAAACTCAAAAGAAGGGGGAAGTGCTGCCGGTTTCGTTCCGTGAGCTTCTAGCTGGTGTTTTTTTTTTTCCTTTTCCTGCTCTGTTGGCTTTGGGTTGGTTGAAACTTGTGCTATTAAGGCCTTGGTTCACTGTTGTGGCTATCAACAAGCAGGTAAGCCTCTCTCCTTCTATTTTTTTCTAAAGTCTCTTATTTGGTTGAGGATTCCTAAATGAAACCCAACGCAGTCCACGTTTGGATTATATCATCTTCATTAAACCAATGATCTAATGGGAATATGCCGCAAAATGCAAAACAATCTTGTAGGGATTGTGGGAGGAACATAAAACTCAATCCTAAGATAGGTAAATGTTATTATGACCCGGCTCTATGTTTAAAACATCAATGCTATTTTAAATGGTCTTTCAAAAGTTCTCATTTAAGTTAGAATTGAGGGCACCGCTAATGATCTTTGCTATTGTTAGAAATGTGGATTTTTCTTTTAGCTAGCAATGTCATTTTTTTATAAGCACCAAAGCCCTTTCATATGTGGCATTAGTAGGCATAAGGGTAGCATGTTACTTGAACCTTTGGTGGTTCATTTTATGAAATTGGAAACATTGTTGGCATGTGTTTTATAAAACTTGAAAGTTTAGTGGTATTTTGTTTACAAAACCTGAAAGTTTTGGGCATGTTAATTGCAAAACTGAAACTTTGGTGGCTCATTTTATAAAGTTGAAAAAATTGGTGGCATGTGTTTTATAAAACTTAAAAGTTTAGTTGTATTTTGTTTACAAAACCTGAAAGTTTTGAAGACGATCTTATGTAAAAATATGAAAAGATTGGTTAGTGAGGCTTTATGTTGGGGATGTATATTTTGAGAAATCCCACTATAATACATCTCCTATTCATTTCATTGTTTTATTATCACTCATGTGAAAGAACTTATACGATTTGGAAAATATGCAAAATTGAAGGAGAAATGGAGAGGGCCACATGATTTGAGCCCTCCTTTCATGACATTGTTTTTCGGTTCGGTATTAAGAGATTTGTAAGGCTACTTCTTTTAGTCCTATTGTGATGATAAGTTGAGGCGGAAAATATGCAAAAAGTGAAGAACTTGTACAATACGGAAAATATGCAAAAGTGAAGGAGAAATGGAGAGGACCACATGATTTGAGCCCTCATTTGATGACATTGTTTTTCGTTTCGGTATTAAGAGATTTGTAAGACTACTTCTTTTAGTCCTATTGTGATGATAAGTTGAGTCGGTTAAGGCCTTCTCTTAAGTACTTGCCCAATTGCCATTTGGAAGGATTTATATACATGTTATGCAAGTTTTATATTTTACGCTCTTAGTGCACCCTCGGTGGCCTATACTCTTATTCTTATGTTCTCTACCTTATTACCTTGCTGAAATATATTTAAATATGCTGTGAACTTCTTTTTGGCATGTTTGGGATATGATATTGGAGCTGTTTTTGGGCCTGGTTTTGAAGCCCTACGGATAGCGGTTTGGGCTATGTTAGGCTCGATTTTTGGGGCCTTATATGACGATGTATTTTGGCTTTAATTGATTCGGTTTCCTAGCTATGTGGGCTGCGGTTTGGGCTATGTCAGGCTAGGTTTTATGGCATGATAGTATCTTGGTTCTTGGCATTTGTAACGGCTCTGTTTGTGGCACGTCAGTCTCGGTTTTGGAGCCTTACGTAGTTGCGGTATTGGGCTTTCTTGTGACTCAATTTGGTTGAGTATTACGAAGATATCTAAAACTTCCTTAAATTTCTTTTGACGATTGAAAATTTATTTGATTTGACTTCATATGAATTTGAAACCATGTGAACGTTTTATGCGAATTGAGAGTTTATTTGGCTTTCTTTGGGTCAATTGATTACATGTTTTGGATGGCTTTCAAATCCATTACATTTATATGATATGAACGTTGCTTTGAAAGAATGCAAACATATTCTTAGCCCCGATCCATTTGCCTTTTTTTTTCTTTTTTTGGTTTTGCTAGTTCTGGAAATGGATCGGTCATCTCCTTTTTCGGGTTTCAATTTTTTAAAACGGTTAATTCAAAATAAGAAAATTTTGATTTAATTGGGAAACACTTAAAGACATGTGAGTATTTGGAAAGTACTTAGTCGATGGTAGAATATCTTAAATCACTTCAAGCACAAGTCACAGTGTAGATTTCCTAGATTTTAGGAGCACACTCCTTAAGTGAGAGCTCATTTAGCTAATTCACAGTGTAGATTTCCTAGAGTTTAGGAGCACACTCCTTAAGTGAGAGCTCATTTAACTAATTCACAGTGCAGGGTTCCTAGAGTTTAGGAGCACACCTTAGGTGAGAGCCCATCTACTAAATCCATAGTGTAGGCGTCCTATAGTTTAGGAGCACACCTTAGATGAGAGCTCATCTACCTAATCCACAGTGTAGGCTTCCTAAATTTTAGGAGCACATCTTAATTGAGAGCCCATCTACCCAACCCACATTGTAAACTTCATAAATTTTAGGAGCACGCCCTAAGCGAGAGTCTATCTACCTAATTTTCAAATAGTGAAGCTAGACACTCGACCATAATTCACAAACTGATTAAGACACTGGACAATAAGGATGCACTAAGAGGTATTTCACGCTTACTTAATTAAATCAATTGTGAAATTCTCATAATGACTTAACCTACAAGAAAATTCAATGCCCCGGGATTTGAGCTTGAGCCTTATACTCAAATTCTCCTGACAATTGAGGACATTCCTAATGTCACATATAAATCACCTACCTCGGTCCTTTATACGTGACATTATATTTTGGTTTTACTCATTCATCTTTTTCTTACGATTTTCTTAGGGTTTTCGTGGGTCATTTGTGGCTTTCTTCGAGATCTTCAGAAGTAGTAGACCAATGAGGCATACATGTTTGTTTT
Organism: Papilionanthe hookeriana x Papilionanthe teres; assembly: GCA_022702705.1. Taxonomy (NCBI): domain Eukaryota; kingdom Viridiplantae; phylum Streptophyta; class Magnoliopsida; order Asparagales; family Orchidaceae; genus Papilionanthe; species Papilionanthe hookeriana x Papilionanthe teres. The sequence goes on along the minus strand of CM040428.1, from coordinate 48,408,937 downwards.
ATATTAACAGCATTTTATCTTCTTTACTGCACACTTTACCGCTTTTCCTCACCGCACTTTACTGTGTGTATATATATAATGGCGTCTTCCTCGCCGTCTCTCGGCTCTGCTAGGGTTTCGCCTCATGGCGAACCCTAGCAACCGTTACCGCTTTCGCATCGATCTCTGCTTCTTTCGTCGCTTCCGTCGTTCTTCACTGCCGACGGAGGACGCGAGCTTCGCGGTGCTCAAACATCCCGGGTAGCGTCTGTGCCTCTGGTCTTCGTCGTCGTTTCTTGCCGTCAGAACGACGCGAGCTTCGCGTGCGTCCCGGGTCGCAGAGGAGGACGTCGCTGTGATCGTCGCTTCTTCACGACAGAACGACGCGAGTCTGCCTGCGTGACGCTCGGGAACTGCGGTTCTTTGGTGGAGGTCGCTGTGACCGCCTGCTACAGTAGTTGTCCCGTTTGACTACTACTGTTGGACCTTGTGCTTCGTTGTTGCGTCGTTCCGCTGAATCATGTTTGGTTCAAACTGCTGATTTTCCATGGCGTGCCCTATTACCTTTGCTGTGGTGGTGGGAAAGGGTATGAATACTCACAAAGGCCCTGAATATTTAGTGTTTCACAGGCTCTCCATGGTGCTGCGGCGGGAAGAGGTTCCTGTCGTTTTATTCATCCTCTAGGGGAGAAAGATGACTCTCCTGCTATTATTTTTTCAGAGACTGAATTAAATGCATTGAATGAGGAGGTGAAGTTCAACCTTATCGGTAAGTTTGCCTTGGGACATCCTAAAACGGAGTTGGCGAGAATTCTTCGACTCACTCTTCTTCATCGGAGCTCGAAGATGGGATCGTTGGACTGGAAGACATCTATCGTTTCATTTCACAGCTGGAGGATGACTACGCTTGCGTTGTTTGCCGAGCGTCATTGCGAGGATCGAAACGAAGATCGTAAAGCACTCGCATTTTGATCCCTCTAACGAACCTCATGTGGTTCCTATTTGGTTCAGGTTTTCAGGCCTCCCATACAGGTATTTCAATCAGAATGCTTTGTTTCAAATTGGTAGAGCCCTTGTACCCCACTGCAAATGGATGCTACAACTTATAACAGGACCAAACCCGATGTCGCGAGGTTCTCATCGAGAGGATATTACTCTTCCAGCATGTCCACGAGTCTAGGTAGCTCGATCGGTGATCCTGTTTGGCGAGGAGGTGGTTATGGAGCACAAGCATTTTATCGTCCTCACGCGGACTGTTTGGGCACACCGCAGATAGATGTTACTCGCTTTATCCCCCAACTAAGAGATCTAAAGCGAAATGTTGGGACTTCGTGGTCGAGAGCTAAAGTGTTTGGCCGACTCGCCCCCCAACCCTAATCTGTCCCCTCGAAGAGCAGTGATTTTTCTCGAAGTTCGATCTTAACCGAGTTAACGAACCTGCTCCTATCGTTACTCCTCAATCTTCCGTTTCACTCGCCTGAGAGGTAGATCGATTCGAGAATACTCTGGGCTGAACCCCGGAGGCGGAAAAGGAGGCTCCTCCCGTTTCTCGTGATGTTTCGCGTGGCTACTAAAACCGTGGAGTCCAACCAAGCATATTCAAAAATTCGACTCAAAGAGAAGAACCCCCAAGTTATACCCATCGTTACACCTATCCTTCCTTCCATAATTCAAAAGCGATCAATCCTCGATGAAGAAGAACCGTAAGAGTAAGAATGAAGAAAATCGACAAGCTTTACACTTCTGACGTAAGAAAAGTCCTGCGGTATACTGGAGACTTAATCGATGATACATCTAGCTATTCTCAGAATGAAAGAAGACTTAAGAGATTACTTTCTGAACGCCAAGATCAAGAACGAGAGTACTACTTTGGCGATACCGTTCTTGGACATCGTTATTTACATTTCTTCCTTCACTGCCTTTTCAGTATCTTCGTTTGTTTTGTATTGTACCTGAAGCGCTTCATCATCGGCCCTATCCTCAAATCTTCAGTAACCGCTTTATCTCAATAAATCGAGCCCTGTGCTTTCGAAAAAAAAATATATATATATATATATATATATATATAGTTCATACCCATGATGTTACTGTTTATTGCTTACTGCGTCTCGTTGCATGTTTCCTTTTATTATTCATGTTACTTCTATAGACTTGCAGGCGTCTTTAGGTTAGAGGACAGTAGGATACCCGGTTTAGGAGGTATCCTACGAAAGGACATGAGACTCAATAATAATTACACATGTAAATCCAAAACATAAACCCTAAACCTACAATCGTTACAATGGGAAGCATGGAGCATGAAACAAATCATAGTGGGCAGCACAACAAAGAAGCAACAAACGGAGGAGGATAGTTCACACCAGCTAAATCTTTCCTTTAGTTTAAATAACGACCTTTAAGACTTTGAGGCAAGGGCCTTTAGGATAGAGGACAGTAGGACACCCGATTTAGGAGGTACCCTACGACAGACCATGAGACTCAATAATAATTACACATGTAAATCCAAAACATAAACCCTAAACCTGTAATCGTTACAATGGGAAGCATGGAGCATGAAACAAATCATCGTGGGCAGCACAACGAAGAAGCAGCAGATGGAGAAGGATAGTTCACATCAGCTAAATCATTCCTTTAGTTTAAATAACAACCTTTAAGACTTTGAGGTAGTTTGTTTAGCGCAACATAAATTTTCATATTTTCTTTAGGCTTTTGCAAAACCCTGTTGGGCAATATAAGTCCTAAACACTTTTAGGCAATACAACCTTTATGATTTCGACTGATTCGATTATTCCACTTGACTTCTACACAACTACACCGGTTCTCTACAAAATGAATGACACACATCAGAAACCTCCAATTGATCTTAAAGTATCAGAGGAAAGTTAATTGAGGCTACGTTGGAAAGATTTCGGGCTGATATTGCACGGTTGTATGAAGAAAAAAGAAAGGGTATGGATGATGAAGACTACGATCTATCGGACTACATGGAGGAACAGTTTGCAGAAATCAACCTTGTTGAAACTGGGGCCACATCATCCTCATGCGATGCTCCCACCGAGGAGAACACCGGGGATGAGTTACGAAGGTTCATTCAGCAACGAGACGAACAAATCAATTGTCTTAAAAAAAACTTTGAAGAGATGATGACCGCTATGGCTACGACTCAAGGACAGTCACAGTCACCACAGAAGACACCTTCAAAAACAAGCCAACCAAAAGTCATCTATTTAACAGATGAAAAAAAAGAACTTACCTCAAAGATGGACAAACAGGAAGGGATTCAAACCAGAACATGGTACCGGAAAAAGACGTCAAGCAAATGGTGGAGAAACAAGTAAAGGAGGCCTTATAGCCCAATCCAAAGGAGAAGCATCAGTTCTAAAGGGTAAACCCTACCCGGAAGAGTTTGATGTCGTTCAATAACCGAAAGGTTTTGTGCCACCGACATTCAAAGTATTTGATGTAATTGGAAACTCTCGACAGCATGTTGCACATTTCGAGCAAGTTGCTGCAACGCAGGGGGTAACGAAGCATTGTTATGTTGCCTATTTGTGAATAGCCTTTCTGGGGTCGCCTGTGATTGGTACGCTTGCCTATCAGCTTAGTCAAAATCTTCGCAGAGTTGGAAGACTTATTCGTCAATAGGTTTGCCGGAGCTCAGTACCATATCACCGTTGGTGATCTTGTAGTCGAACCACAAAAACCAAATGAGACCTTAGTCGAGTACATTCTGCGTTGGAGAAACCTTAGCATGAAGTGCGAACCGCCGCTCCAAGAACAACATGCGGTCAAAATTCTTTTAAAAAACATCCACAGTCCAGAAGGATTCCTACTCGGAAGATTTACAATTAATCATTTGGCAAAGCCGGGAATCTCCAAGATGAAGCCGAGCGTACTTGGTTTTCTAAAGAAAGACGAGGAGCTAGAATCAATGAAGACATTTGAAAGAAAATATGGGACAATCGCAGTGGTTAACAAGGGCAAGCGACCATTGCAGATACAAGCCGAGCAGCCTGACAGATTCGCCAACATTCTCAGAACAATGATCAGCAATTATTTCAACAGAGGTTGTACCAGACGGATAAGGGACAGGGTTTATTTGCGGCCAAGTGGTTGAAAAAAGCGCACTCTTTCAAAGATGAAGCAATAGCGGAGATATTTTGTGATTTTTACCGGAACCAAGGAGGTCAGAAGAAGCGATGAGAAAAATTAAACAAATTATTGCCCATATCACAAGTTACTTAAGCATACCCTATAAGATTGTTTCAGGTTCAAAGAGTGGCTCGAGAAGAACTTTAGAAAGGGGAACATAATGATCCCGGAAGAATATTTGAAAAGAACCTGAAAGAAGTTCTATAAATATGATTTCGGCAGGACCGATGTAAGTTTGTTCCCACCCTACCCACCGTAATTAAAAAAAAAAGTGGGAAGAGGAAGAACACTTGTTGTCTACAATTTGTTCAATGATTAGAAAGCTTATATGAAAAATGAGGAAATGTTGTGTTGCCTGAGTTTTGTTATTTGATAGAATTGTGATTTCAGGGGAAAATAAAATTGATGCCTTAATAAATGGGTCCATCGCTTTAATGAATTTGAAATGGGTCCTAAGTAAATTTCAAAATGAAATAGTGTGTTTGAAATACGAGTAATTGACCCGGGATGTCATGAGCTTTTTAATTTTCTGCCAAGTGATTGAGTCTTAGCATTTAAACGAGTTATAATATCTCAGAATTCGTCTTAAGTAATATTTGAGAATTATTAATTAAGAGAACTTGGACATTCAAAATTTTTAAATCATGCTCTGCCAGATATGATAATTCTTAAAAAATAAAATGAGTAAATAAAAAAAAGTTTATGTGAAAGGCTTCCTGAGAAGAAGCTTTAGGTGAGCACAAAATCAAAAATTGGTGTTTGAGTTCAGAAATTCAAAATCCTTAAAGTGCGCCCTACCAAATATAGTAATTCTCAGTAAAAAAAATAAAAAAAGAGGAGAAAAAAATATATTTCTGAGAAAAAGCTTTAGGTGGGTACAAAATTAAAAATTTGTGTCTCAATTCAGACATTCAAAATCTTTAATTTTTGTTTCACCAGATATAGTAATTCTCAATAAAAAAAGGAGTGGAAAAAAAAGAACTCACTGAGAAGAAGCTTAAGGTGAGCATAAAATAAAAAATTGGTGTCCGAGTTCTCCCCTTATTAATAAAACTTGAAAGTTCTCTTAAGAAAATTCTGATATTATACTTAGGAAAGAGTTAAGTGATCTTGTGTTTTTTGATTGGCTATTAATTGACTCAGAAGTATCTTTAGAAAATAAAACATATTTTAATCACATGATCAAAATTCTAAAATCTTCATAGACCCAGAAAGAAAGAATTAAAGAAATTCGAGATTGATGAAATTTGATCCTGAAATAATATCTTTCAATGCTCAGAAGAGCCAACTCCAAAGTCAATTCAGGAGCGTGAAAATGATTTTTTAGGATAAGCTAACAAATCTTTATAAAAAATGGTGATAAAGAAATGACGGCTGCCACAACAGAGCTACAAAGTTGCAACATTTCGAGCTGTGATGTCCGTAGAAGTAGCACACCATTATGTGTATTTGAAAAAATGCAGTTCTTATAGTACCTTAAAGAATGAGTTACTTCTTCATGTGTGCCCTCAGTCAACGGACGGTACTTTGGGGAGTACTGTGCATCATGGTGTTTCAAAGACAAAGTCTAGTTCTTAAAAACACGGGTGTCGCACTTGTCTGAAATTGGGTCCAAATCCTAGCTAAAAAAGTAATGTAATAAAAGAAAATTCACAAAATTTAAACGAAAACAACATCAAATCAAAATAAAACTCAACAACAAATCAAAAACAAAACTCAACATCAAAACAAACAAAATCAAAATCAAAGTTTCAAACTTAAATTTCGACCTAGCTAGGTTGAGCATTCTCAATTTATTGCTTGCATCATCTCTTTTCTCGAGCTGAAGTTGTTTACTTCTACAGGGACTCTAGGTCCTCGTGATGAAGAGGCTAGCTGGTTCTATTTGTATAGAACTGCGCTCTTCTTCACTCCCACAATCCCACAAACTTTCATAAGCGTCACAAATCTTCATCATTTTTTACAAAATTCTAATGAATTCTAGAGTATGAGGATGTTGCCATCCGATTCTGCGTTGCTTCAGGATTTCGTCCCTATTGCAACATTTGAAATTCGGCGTAAATCCCATGTCGGTCGCTCTCTTTAAAATTTGGCCTAAAACTCGTGTCGATCACCTTAATTCAAAATTATCGCGATCAGCTCTTGAGTTGGATGTTAGTCTCAGCGCTTTCCTTCTCAATTTGATCACTTTTCGGGTTGGATATTAGTCATCGTGCTTTCCTTCCCGATACAAAAAAAAACCTTCTCGATCAGCTCTTAAGTAAGATGTTAGTCTCAGTGTTTTCCTTCTCAATCTGATCACTTTTCAGGTTGGATGTTAGTCCCCGTGTTTTCTTTCCCGATATATATAAACAAAATCTTTCTTGATCAACTATTAAGTTGGATGTTAGTCTCAATTCTTTCCTCCTCAATCTGATTACCTGAAAGTTTAGTGGTATTTTGTTTACAAAACCTGAATGTTTTGGGCATGTTAATTGCAAAACCTGAAACTTTGGTGGCTCGTTATATAAAGTTGGAAAAATTGGTGGCATGTGTTTTATAAAACTTGAAAGTTTAGTTGTATTTTGTTTACAAAACCTGAAAGTTTTGGAGACGTCCTTTTGCAAAAATATGAAAAGATTGGTTGGTGAGGCTTATGTTGGGGATGTCTATTTTGAGAAATCCCACTATAATCCATCTCCTATTCATTTCATTGTATTATTATCGCTCATGTGAAAGAACTTATATGATTTGGAAAATATACAAAAGTGAAGGAGAAATGAAGAAGGCCACATGATTTGAGCCCTCCTTTGATGACATTGTATTTCGTTTCAGTATTAAGAGATTTGTAAGGCTACTTCTTTTAGCTCTGTTGTGATGATAAGTTGAGGCGGTTTAGGCCTTCTCTTAAGTACTTGCCCAATTGTCAAGAAGGATTTATATACATGCTATGCAAGTTTTATATTTTACGTTCTTAGTGCACTCTTGATGGCCTATACTATCATTCTTACTAGCTCTCTGCCTTATTATCTTGCTGAAATACATTTAAATACGACGTGAACTTCTATTTGGCATGTTTGAGATACGATATTGGAGCTGTTTTTGGGCCTGGTTTTGGATCACTATGGGCTGCGGTTTGGGCCATGTTAGGCACGATTTTTGGGACCTTATATGACGGTGTATTTTGGCTTTAATTGATTCGGTTTCCTAGCTTTGTGGGTTGCGGTTTGGGCCATGTCAGGCTCGGTTTTATGGCATGATGGTGTCTTGGTTCTTAGCATTTGTCACGGCTCTTTTTTGTGGCACATTAGTCTCGGTTTTGGAGCCTTACGTAGTTGCGGTTTTGGGCTTTCTTGTGACTCAATTTAGTTGAGTATTACGAAGATATCTAAAACTTCTTAAATTTCTTTTGATAATTGAAAATTTGTTTGATTTGACTTCATATAAATTTGAAACCGTGTGAACGTTTTATGTGAATTGGGAGTTTATTTGGCTTTCTTTGGGTCAATTGATTACATGTTTTGGATGATTTTCAAATCCGTTACATTTATATGATATGAACGTTGCTTTGAAAGAATCGTTAGAACCGTTAGGCTTCTTGATGCGTAGCGTTTGAAACGCACTATCGCTTGTACTGCGTTTTAGCTATGCGTTTTCAAACGCTCTTAGGTGCGTGTGGTGAGCTTATGTTCGGTATGACTTTTTAAAAATATAAGATTTGTATAGTCCGCATCAATTATCCATATTATTTTTAATCGGGTTATCGATTATTCATGTTGTACAAACAGACCTTATCTAGTCAAACATTTGCTTTTTTTATTTTTTGGTTTCTAATTCTTTCGGTTTCATTTTTAAAATGATTGTCGAAATAGAATTCGACTTAATGAAGACTTAAAAGCTGTGAGTATTTGGAAAACACTTAGTCGATGATAGAAAACCTAAAATCACTTCAAGAACAACTCACAGTGTAGGTTTCCTATAGTTTAGGAGCACACCTTAGGTGAGAGCCCATTTACTTAATTCACAGTGTAAGCTTCCTAGAAGCTAGGAAGCACACCTGTAGTGACAAGCACATCTACACGATCCATAGCAGAAGCTTCAGCATTTTAAGAAGACACCTGTAGGTGAGAGCCCATATACCCAATCCACAGTGTAGACTTTCTAGAGTTTAGGAGCATACACTAGGAGAAAGTCTATCCACCAAATTTTCAAATAGTGAAGCTAGATACTCGATCATAATTCACAAACTAATTAAGACACAAGACAATAAGAATGCACTGAGAGGTAGTTCACACTTCCTTAATTAAATCAATTGTGAAATTCTCATAACCTACAAGAAAACTCAATGTTCTGGGATTTGAGCTTGAACCTTATACACAAATCCTCCTGACAATTAGGGACATTCTCAATGTCACATATAAATCACCTACCCTGGTCCTTTATGCGTGACATTGTATTTTGGTTTTACTCGTTCGTTTTTTTCCTACGATTTTCATAGGGTTTTCATGAGTCATTTGTGACTTTCCTCGAGATCTTTAGGGGTAGCAGACCAATCAGGTATATAGGTTTGTTTATATTTAAAACATTTTATTTTCTTTATTGCACACTTTACCGCTTTTCCTTACCGCGCTTTACTGCATATATATATATAGCTCATACTCGTGATGTTATCTTTTATTGCTTATTGCGCCTGGTTGTGTGTTTCCTTTTATTATTCATGTTACTTCTATAGATTTGCAGGGATCTTTAAGATAGAGGACAGTAGGACACCTGATTTATAAGATACCCTATGGCAAGCCATGAGACTCAATAATAATTACACATGTAAATACAAAACATACACCTTAAACATGCAATCGTTACAATGGGAAGCATGGAGCATGAAGCAAATCATCATGGGCATCACAACGAAGAAGCAGCAGACGGAGGAGGATAGTTCACACCAGCTAAATTTTTTTCTTAAGTTTAAATAACGACCTCTAGGATTTTGAGGTAGTTTGCTTAGCGCAACGTAAATTATCATCTTGTCTTTAATCTTTTGTACAACCCTGTTGGGCAATATAAGTCCTAAACACTTTTAGGATTTTGAGGTTGTAGTACGGTACAGTGTAAACCCTCCTATCATTCTAAGCTATTTTCACGATCAGATGTCGTGCAAATGTAAGGCCTAAATTATAAAATAAATTACAGGATTAAACATTAAATAGTATAATTTAAAGACATAAAGCCAAATAATATGATAGTTTGGAGATCACCGGGGTTTTCCTCGGATCTGTGGCTTCCCCTACTCTTCTATTCATTGGATTTCTTAAAATAATTGTTCATACTTGAGCAACTCCAAATGACTTTCCTGTGTCAAATCATGAAAACTTAAACTTTGAAAATCTTAAAGACAGAACCACTGATCTTAATCGAGAGTTTTCTTAGGTGACTTTGGTCATTTAAGATATAATTAACTATAGAGACATTGCTATAAGTGAATCCAAGAACCCGGATAAAAGAAACCCTATCTAATCCTTATATTAGAGGAACTTGTCAGCCTCACAAAAGGTTTCGCAGATCAAACGGATGTCACAAAACTCTTTAGTTTATGTGGTTAAGCCTACTATCAAGTGGTATGTCTATCATTCGAGATAGTGTATTGCTTGTGTTATTACGTTCGATCATCTAAACTATCAAATATGTGAGACCCGTTTGGTCTCATTTATTTTAAAAATTAAAATATTATTTTCAAAAATCATAATTATCCACGTATATATGAATATTATCTTTTAAATTTAATTTAAAGAACCATTTTAAAAATTTGGCCGACACCAACCCAACCTAACCCACCTCATCCACACACACTTTCTTATGTGCACCAACACAAGCTAGATCGTACTCAACTAAGCCAAGATCAATGTATTTGAGCTTGCTTCTCACCACAAGTAATTTTGTGGCATTTACTGTTTGATTGGTTCCTTGCCCTTAATAAGTACAAAAAATATAAAAAAACAAAGATAGATATTTCACAAGTTAAAGCAACATTCAACAATTCATGATGAATAAATAGACCGATAACAAAGAAAAGGTGTGAATAACAAACAATAAGATAAAATATTTTTTTACGTACCTGAAAAAGAATCACCACCCTTAATCCACGACTCTTCATCTCCTGAAGAACCTTATCTAACAGGAACAATTTACCACTTGCACGCACTTCAGCATTTAGAAATTCAGCACTTTGGAGTCCTTTAATTAGCATTCCTCGTAGTTCTCCATCAACAAGATAGGGATGATCACAGCACTAATATGAAGAAATTTTGAACATGTAAAGATATATATTGAGCAGATTGATAGGTAAGCATCTACAGAATTAACAAAATAAGCATTGCAAAATGTCATAATGGAAACATACGCACAGGGCTTAGCACCATTCAATAAAAACCAACCTTTCGAGTAGCAACGAGAATACTGTGAAGAGCTCCTACAACATCAGATTTTGACATTGAACGAAGAACATTAGAATTTGAAAGAAGAGTTGCACAATATTGCTCCAATTGAACGTTTGAAAGTGGAACAGGGACCCAGTACTCCACAAAGCTAGATGAGTCAGGCTTTCGTTCATAAACAATATGATGTGCCAACTTCTCTTTCACAGCAGCAAGTGCACCAGGAGCTTCATTAGTATCAGCCTTCAGGGCAGCCAAATCATCATCAACTGTTCCCCCTTTGAAGAGGAAGGAAAGCAGGGCACGGTATTCGGAAAGGTTATCCTGGAGAATTCAAAAACCAAATTAACCAAAACTAAAACAATGGGAATGCATCAATTACTTAAGGAAGGGATTACCTTCATTTGAAGGTTAAAAAGAAGTAGTTTAAAATCGGCGCTCAGACTTTTTAGTTGTTCAAGATATCTAAACATCTTCGAATTCTGACATTTATCAATGATCACAACATCCCAGTCAATGCAATTTATATCTTCAAAGTCCTAAAGAGCAAAAAGAAATTATTAAAAAACAAAAAAAGGTATACAGCATAAATGATAGAAGAGGATTGGATGCAGACAAGCCAGGCAAAGGCAAAATTAAAATAGTGAAGAAAAAAAGAAGTTCCATAGGAAGGCAAACTGAGCTAAAAAATTTCAATTCGAACCATCTACTAGTTGAGGACATAAACAAAAACAGAATTTTCGTGCAATAGTTTTCAGATGCACTACTCGTATATGAAAATGGAAAAGGGCATTCACGCAGAAACATAAGAGCTGGTGAATACAGAAGCATTTAATTATTATTCAAGCAGAAAGTAGGTGGGTAAGAATAGAGAATAAAAACTGGTGAAACACGTACTTCAATAATAGCCTCATGATCTGCCAAAAGCACCTGAAACATTAAGCAACCACTTTCCTCATAAAATTCAACATTCCTAATCATCTTCCGAACATCTTTGTCACCCCCATACATTATTACATTAAGTGATGGGGCAAAACGGCCAAACTCAGCTTGCCATAGTGGAAGGGAACCTGATGTTGCGATAATAAGAGAAGGTTGGCATGCAAAGCATTGCAAAGAAAGAACAAATAAGATTGATTTTGTGAGACGTTCCTGCAGAAAACATCATTGCATAAATGAAAAGGCATAAATTTTAATTTAACAACTACAAGAAGCTACATAGGAAAAGGTGGTTGGAGGGGGTAATATCAGTTAGCAATCTAGTCGGGAGTAGCATAACTCAAATGTATGAAATATCTCTAGCATGATGAATTTATAAAATGCATATTGAAAATTCATCTTTGTCTCTGGAAGAACTGAAATTTCATTGGACATAAGTGAGGCATATAAGTCCGAAACCTTTCAAAGGCCAAATAAACATCCTTTGTGCCACCACTTGGCCTGCTAATTTCTTGTACTTTTCGTTGATAAAAATAAGAAGGGCAGCTCTAACAAGATGGAATGACAGACAAAGCAATTAAAAAGGTTGCAATGTACACTTACAATAAAACATGAAAGTTAGAAGATTTTTTAAATAAAACTATGGTCCATTGTGTTAGTGTGATCACCTGTGTCATGTTTGCACACTTTCAGAAGACTCCCAATGTAAACCCCAAGGAAAACAGCCTGTTTTCTTTGTATTTTTCGTTGTTAAAAAGGGCACCTCAAACAAAATAGAATAACAGACCAAGCAAAAAGAAAGGTTGCTATGAACACTTACAATAAAACATGAAAGTCAGAAGATGTTTTAAATAAAAATATGGTCCATTGTGTTTGTGTGGTCACCTGTGTCATGTTTGCACAGTTTCAGAAGACTTTCTACGTAAATACAAGGAAAACAGCCTGATCAATCAATAATTCAATAAACGAGGCTGTTTAAACCAGCTTTGTTAAGGTCGTTGAATAGTACGTTTTACACGAGAAGAACAATAAAAAAATGTTGGCTTTTCCTGATTGATCGATGAACATTCTAAAATAGCCCAAATGTTCAAGGTTTCGAATCAGTAAATTAAAATCAATAAATTATCACTTGGCATTTATGCAGCAAATCCTCATAAATGATTTGCTCTGTTTGGGAAATCTAGAGAACTAAAAATAGTCGAACAACAAATTTTCCTCTTACCATATCTTCCAATTCAAGTGAAAGATTGAAATTTGTAGAAAATAATAAACCACAAAATGTGCCTTGAATTCAATATTGTTAAACATGAGCGCCTTGAATTCAATATTGTTAAACATGAGTTAGATTATGGTTCAAGAAAAAGTTAGCAAGTAACATAGAAGCATGAATATCCCAATCCCTTGAAGAAAATATAAAATGAATGAACTTTATGATAGAAGTCTAAATGACAGCAAAATAAACTAAAAAAAAAAAGGACAGCTTTTCAAATGGAACTTATAGAAAGACTTGTCTCTCCATGAACAATAACAAATTTAAAAAACAGTCATGATGGATATCCAGATTGGCAGATCGCTCTTTCAGATCTCTATCATATAAGAGAGAGAACATATAAAATTATAACTAAGAATTGACACACAATGTACCTGATCATCAATAAGCACAGCATTTACAGACTTGTGCCAAAATTCTCTAAGGCGGTTAAGTGAGCCTAACAGATCATTACCAACTTCAGTAGGACAGCCCTCAGGCGGCTCAGTTAGTCTGTAATAAGGATCTTTCTTTACCCTTACAGCCTGTACAAGAGATTTTAGCTATAGTCATTTAGCACCTCAAGAAAGAAGACAACTTGCAACACGTTAAGTCTGAGTACATTCAACATAGCAAAGCACTAGAAATATGAATTCTGCAAATTTATTATGCCACATCCAACAAAGAAACATCCAAATTCAGCCGTATTACATTCAATCTGATTATAAATAAGATATTAAATGTTCCAAATTCGGATGACAAAAACAAGAACAACTGAAATTATCACCAAATATCATAAAAATGAAGGCCTAACAAGATTGCAAAAAACAAATGTAAAGTGTAGGTGATACTGGAGTTAACCTAAAACACGATAAAAATAGAACCATTATTTCTGAAATTCAAAAAGGTTACAACAAGACTTTTCAGAACAGGAAATGAACAACAAGAACATACAAACAAACCCTAGTTGAAGGACGAGGGTGGTGGCCGACAAGTGGACAACAGGTGTGAGGTCTGGTTTGGACAGCAGAGAGTGAAACAGCCTGTTGGAGGGGGTTTGGTGATCCAACAAGGAGGAATAAAGGGGCTTGCTGGGATCATAGTGGCTCGACAGGAAATCCAGGAAGGAGGAAAAGCGTGTCTTGTGTTACGGCAGATGACTAAGTGGAGTTACAGGGATATTTGTTGGTGTATGTGGGGGGAGACAGGGATATAGTCGGAGCACTACCCTTTTCGTCGGATACAGCCCACGAGGGGAAAACAGGACGTCGGCAGCTGTCCTCACAAATCTAAAATCAGAAATAACAAAACTGAAACTCTATGGCCTAAAACACATATAAATAGATGTGAGATCGGCAGGACATGATAACAGGAAGGCGGGAAAATTCCCAACTAATGAAAAGAGGGGGAGTGGGGAAGGCCGTTTCATCTTTTGGAGGAAAAACCCCATGTCGGTAGGTATTTGCATCAAGGAAAAATCAATGTCACAATCTAAAATGCTAATAAAACAAAATTATTTGATCACCCAAGTGAATAAGAAACACAAATAGAAGTCATCCTTCCAACCTACACTGGGCATAATTATTCTGTACAAATGTACTCAAATATTTCCGAATTGGAGTAAAAACATATATTGATAATCAAATCAATTTTGTAGTGCTCTAACTAATGGCTTTTTTCATCGCAAGATAAAGCAGCGAGCGCAAAAGCCAAATAAACCAATGATTCAATGAAGGCTTGAGAGAACTAGCTGGTTGGACAGGTCTAAACAAAAACGACCAACCTCCCAATTCAATTCAACGAAATCAGAATGCTATTTTAACCGAGGAAGAATAAGATAAGTACTCATCTATTAATATTCATCAAGATGTTTTCTCATAAAATCTAAGTGTAGAGACCCTTCACATTACATTAAAAAAAATAAAGAACAAGTAATACATATAAGGTTTAAGCACAAAAAATAGCGAAAACTACATGGTCATTTCAAAAACAAAATTTATAAAGTCCTCAGAAGTAGCCCTTGGAAGACGATGGTAAACTGAAGTCCACAATTAATTTAGAGAATTTAAGAGTGTATTACTTAAATTTCTGCTCCAAAAAAGGAAGGATCAAATAAACAATGTTTCAAAGAACCTTCACAACTGCAATTTTATCCTAGAAGCATCTGAAAATTCATTTCATTCCAAATAATCCAAATTGCAACAACAAAGAAAAAAGTCCCAACAATGTCTGATTACCCATTGACAACATTCCAAGAAAAAACTAATAGGCATGTTACTGATGTTATTTAGTAATACCAAAGATATGGTACAGTCAATTCCAACTGCCGACAGTCATCTACAGAGTTAACTCTATAACTACTGTAGGGACACCAGAAGTGACTAGGGCTATCAAAAAAAATTCGTTGTTCACGAATAGCTCGTGTGTGGCACGTTTGTCAAGTAAAAGAGCCTAACATGAACAACCCTTTGTTCGCTCGTGTTTGACTCGTTGTAGCTCGAAATAACAAAATCATATATATATATATATATATATATATATATATATATATATATATATATATATATATATATCTTTATATTTATATTTGTGTGTGTGTGTGTTAGTGCAAGTTCATGTTCATGTTCGGCTTGTGTGGTCATGTAGTTTCTGCGTTTTCTATTGCACAGAATTGTTGTAGGTTTGAATCAAACAACCTACATATATTTCTTCCAATTAATTTAAACGAGCCAATTTAAAGCCGAACACAAATAAAAACAAACATCGACCGAATACAAACGAGAGTATTTAAATTGAGCCGAATATAAACACACTGTTAACGAGCCAATATTGAACACGAATCGATTTTGAACATGAGCCAATTTTGAACGAGCCGAACACGAGCCAAGCCTGAGCTCGCTCAAGCTCGGCTCGTTTACATCCCTAGAAGTGACAATGGGAATGATCCTCACTCTGGGGGATTTTTTTTGGAATCTTCCTCTGGTAAATCATTAAAACCAAGGAAAAAAATGTGAGAGGTGCAATAGATTTCAAAATTAAATACTGCCGTTGCCGGTCCCAAGCCCGGATGTGAAAAGTGGAGGGTTGCGTTAGGTAGTCGACAACCAGCGTAAAACTTGTCGAAAAAAAATCATGACATGAATCCTTTTAATCATTGTGTAAGTGCTAGGGCGTCCTCTGGAAGCAACGCGTTAGTATGGCTACCGAATACGATGGAAAGTGTGCAGGCAGCCGCTACACCGACGCCGGGTGTAGTGTCGAAGTAAGCAAGGTTCCCACATTACGGACGGATGCGGGTAAGAAGTTAGTCATGATACTTAGTATTAGTGATAGTGATCCTTGGAATATAGGTACTCTCGATGGTAAACTAATGGAATTGGTTGATATTATGATCCATAGAAAGATAAATATCCTATGTATTCAAGAAACTAAATGGGTTGGACAAAAGCTAAGGAGATTGATAACTTAGGTTTTAAACTTTGGTATTCCAGTAAGAATCGTATCTAGAAATGGTGTAGAGTGTAATTATAGATAAGAGTTTGAAAGATAACGTTGTCAAAATTATTAGAATTGGAGATAGAATTATAGAGACTTAAGATTATTATGGATACTTAAGATTTTTAATATTATAAGTCTTTATCGTTCCTCAACTTGGTTTAGATATAGAGCTACGAGATAAATTCCGGAATGATTTAGAAGACTTAATTCACTTGATACCCTCGAAGAAAAAAATTTTATTGGAGGAGATTTAAATGGACACGTGTCGATAGAGTGGTAGAAGATTTCGAAATATTCACATGGTGTTACGATTATGGAGCGATTAATGAAGAAGCGTAGAGCGATTTTAGATTTTGTTTTAACAGTATGATATGATTATTACTAATACTTTATTCAAGAAAGAGATGAGCGATCTTATTACTTATAAGAATGGATCTAATAAAACCCAAATTGATTATTTTCACATGAGAAGAAGAGATCGTCGAGATTGTAAGAATTGTAAGGTTATTCCAAGTGAGCGATTAAGTACCTAACATCGATTATTAGTTCAGATTTTAAGATGAAGAGTTGTAAAATAAAGAATACTAGGATTCAACATCGTAGAATAAGATGGGCAAGCCTCAAAAGACTACAAATAAAATTATTTTTATGGGTAAAATTCAAGATTTGAATATTTGGGTTGTTCATAAAGACGCGAATGTTATGTGGGAAAAATTAACTAATACTATTAAAGAAGTGGCTAAAGATGTACTTGGAAAATGTAAAGAAAAAGTTTCTATAAATAAAAATAGTTGGTGGTGGAATAATAATGTGCAAAAAAAGATAAAATATAAGAAGTTATGTTATAAAAATTGGTTTAAATGTAAAAGCGTAGATAACTGGGAAAAATATAAAACGGCTCGCAGGGAGTCTAAAAGAATAATACGTGATGCTTTAAAAATTCAGCTTTTAGAGATCTTTATAACACGTTAGATACGAAAGGAAGGTGAAAAATATATGTATAAACTAGCCAAACAAAGAGAAAAAAAAGTGAAGATTTAACTCAAGTAAAGTCGTATTAAAGATGAAAATCAAAAAGTGTTTTTCTTGAAAAAATATTCAACATGGGTGGGTGAGTTATTTTGATAAACTTTTTAATGATGATGTTGAAAGTACGATTGACCTTAGTCATCTTAATATCATTAATAATAATAAAACTTTTCATTTTTTCCGCCGCATTCGTAAAAAAGAAGTTGATGAGGCTTTAAAGAAAACGAAGGGGAAAGTACTGTAGGACACGATGATATCCCGATTGAAGTGTGGAAATGTTTAGGTGATTTGGGGGTTTCCGGCTTACTAAACTTTTTAATATTATTTTAAAAACTAAAAAGATGCCCGAGGAGTGGAGAAAGAGCATTTTTGTCCCCATTTTTAAGAATAAAGGAGATGCACAAGAGTGTGCAAATTATAGAGGAATTAAATTGATGTGTCATACTTTAAAATTATGGGAGAGGGTAATTGAACATATGTTAAGACGTATTACGAAGATTTCTCATAATTAATTTGGATTTATGTCGGGCAGGTCTACCATGGAAGCTATACATTTATTGAAAGGTTTGATGGAGAAGTACAGGCATAATAAGAAGGATCTACATTTGATTTTTATTGATTTAGAAAAAGCTTACGATACGGTCCACGAGATGTTCTTTGGAGAGTCCTTGAGAAGAAAGGTGTTGATATGACTTATATTCAAGTCATTAAAGATATGTATGCTAGAAGTCGTTACATGTGTTCGAGCCGAAGGAAGATTGACCAAGTATTTTACTATTTTTGTTGGTTTACATCGAGGATCGGCTTTAAGCCCATATCTTTTTGCTTTATTTATGGATGGTCTTACTCGGGCATTTACAAGAGGATGTACCTTGGTGTATGTTTTTTGCCGATGATATCCTCTTTGTGGATAATACAAGAGAAAAAGTCCAGGAAAAACTTGAATTATGGAGGTCTACATTGGAGTCTAAAGGTCTTCGTTTGAGTAGAACTAAAGCCGAATACATGGAATGTAATTTTAGTAATAGTAGGTCTAGTGACGACGATGTAACGTTGGGTGATCAAATTATTAAAAGGTGTGAACGATTTAGATATCTTGGATCCATTGTTCAAAGCGATGGTGATATAGATGGGGATGTTAATAGTAGAATTCGGGTTGGTTGGTTGAAGTGGAGGAATGCGTCCGCACTATTGTGTGATGAAAAGTACCGCTTAGGTCGAAAGGAAAATTTTATAAGATGGTGGTGAGACCTTCGATGTTATATGGTGCTTGAATGTTGGCCTTTAAAAGAGAAGCATAATGTTAAGTTAAGTGTTGTCGAGATGAGAATGATTAGGTGGATGAGTGGCTTTACACTTAGAGACAAAATGCGAAATGAGTATATCCGTAAAAGGGTTGGAGTTGCACCAGTGACGGATAAAATTAGAGAGAGTCGCCTTAGATGGTTTGGTCACATTAAACGTCGACCACTCGATGATCCGATTAGGAGAGTAGATGTTTTAAATACAACTTATGTTAAGAAAGGCGAGAGGCGAGACCTAGGAAAACTTGGGCTTATTGCATAAAAAATGATCTTAATTTATTAGAATTAAACGAAAATTTGACACTAAATAGGACGCAATGGAGAAAAAGGATTCATGTGGCCGACCCCACTTAGTGGGATTAAGGCTTTGTTGTTGTTGTTGTTGTAATGGATTTCAAAATTCAATTAACGCACATGGTAACATTGTAGCCATTAAAGGGGAAAAAACATAGAGATCCAATAAAATAGGCACCATTGGAGGGTTTAAGAGTGTAATTATTGAGCACTACAGACTTTCAATGTATAAGCAAACCCATGTTAGAAATGAATTAAGAGCTAACAAAATAGTTGAGATTCGAGGAAAATATAAAAAGATAAACAAATCAACAAATGATAATTCAACAAGCATTTACCTTTCAATACCAAGAAATATTTGCAAAGACCAACTAAAAATACTTCCCGACTCCTTTAATGAAAGAGAAAAAAAAATTAGAATTACTATAAAAATCCAAAGGGCAGCAATTGTTGAACTACTTCCATTGGATGATTTTGCCAGCAAAATATATGTTCTCATATGGAATGGATTTCTAGACCCAATTGCCTAGAAAGAGACATTTTAAATAACCTTAAGATTGAACACACTAAGGCCACAAAGATTCTTGGGACAACAAAGGGATTTTCAATTGATAAAATGAAGACTCTTACTTGTATCAGTACAATGACAAACGAATTGATTTTAATTGAGTCGATTTTTTAGATACCCACTTGGGTTTACATAAATAAGCAACTGTGTGGGAAACAAGTTAGATGGAGTTGGTAAGTCTTCCACCATGAGAGAGAGACTTTCCTTTCCAACAAGCTAACTTTTGGTTTTAACTCATTAAATGGCAGGCTGCCTCAGGACCTTTTGATTCGTTTTTCAGCCAAGATAAATATCAAGGTGATTGAAAAGAATAAAGAAAAACAACGAATAAAATTTGCTAAAAATTAATAGGAATCTCTAGGTAGACAAAAAGAGGATTTCTAATTTAGGCCAGAGACAAAATCGGAGATTTGCAAAGTATTCTTAAGATTCCTAACTTGATCAATATCCCACAAAAGATGAAAGAATCATCTCAGAATTGAATACAAAATCTATTATTATTATTGTAGTTGTCACTATCACGTCAATCCAACCCTTGCTAGTCGCAGCAGTCAACATTCTATGAAGCACAACATCATGATGGATTCTTTAACTCGATAAATAAATTCATTAGGAAGTCTTTTCTCGAAAGCATAGAAAATAAAGCTCCAATCAGAACAACCAAAAGCCTTCTCAAAGTTGAATTTAAAACATTTTCAGTAAATTTCCATCAAAAAATGAGATTTTCGATAAATTATTATAATCATGAAAGATTTTCTCTAGAACTTGCATCTTTTCTTGTATTGGAGGTCAACTTCGATGACAATCAATGGTCATTGATAAAAATCCTTCAGTCATATTAGGCCAATTACCATCGTTGGCTAAGGAGACCAAAGCCCTACAACTGCAGGGTAATGGAATCATGAAAGCTTAGTTGGATACATTATCATTAAACAGCCATCTGCCTTTAACAAATAACAATATATATTTTCCCAAAAAAAAATTATAAAACATATAAATTAGCCTTAATCAAAAATATTCTCTCATAATTGAGTGTGATAATTCATCATAGAGGTTTGCTCCTATAAAAATTCTCAAACTAAATCATAAAGTACTCTACGAAATGAAATACAAGAGTAATGTCTTATTATCTAAGTAGGAAAAAAAGAAGTAGCTAGGAAAGCTTGCGTTATTCATTGTTGCAAAAGGTGTTTATACACAAAACTACATAGAAAGAAAAAAATTACAATAACAAACACGGAAAATATATTTCCAAGCTATCATGTTGTTTGATCTATTTAGGGATTGTTTACTGATGATGTCAAAGGAGCGAGGGTAATTATCTTTGTTTTTATTATTATTATGTTTTTTTTGATACATGAATCCATGGGAGAGATATTCCTAATGGTCAACAAGACCTCTAATTTTTCATATCTAGCACTCATAACAGCCCTTCTTAATTAGGTGTCCCTTTAATACTCCCCTGAAAGTTGATAATGGAGATCTACCATTCCAAATTTATTTACCATAATTTCAATGTGGAGTTGCCATGCTTTTTGATAAATGCATCAATAAGTTGTCTTCTTATTGGGACAGATGAATGCAAATCAATCCACTTTTTTTATTTCTTTGAATCTTTATCCACTTCCACTTTTTAGTACAATCATATTGTATAAGGTCTTAAATAATGATGTTCTTAAATATTTTTGCAATGACAATAGTGATGAATGAACACAATAAGAAGTTTATCTTTGAGCAAGTATATCCCATCCTTTCTTAAGCATGCTCAATCATTTTTTCCATAGTAAGGTCTTGAAATATACAATAGTTATACAATAGTTAATGAAAAGAAATTACTTTATCGTTATGTAATTTAGTAATTTGATTGATTAATAGAAGACTTATTGTAATGTGAGAGACAAAGAAAAATATTTAGGACGGAGATGACAGAAATAAAATTTCCCCTTGACCTATCATAGTTATTGAAGAACGATTAACCACTTTAATTTTTTTATTATTGGGAGAAAAATGGTGGGTTTAAAAAATGTCAGCATGGTTTGTCATGTGGTTAGTGATTCTTGAAAGTTTCTAAGTGCATGCATTTCTTCCAAATTAAGATCCCTTCTAATCCCACAAGACAAGCTTGCCCTTTTTAACAACCTTTGCTTTTGCAATAACATTGGGGCTTTCCATGAAGTTTTCAATATTTTTCTTTTGTTGTGTCCTTTTATAAGAAAAAATTGCACCATAGATTAACTTTGATAGAAGTTATTTTTGTTTTTTTTTTTAATATTAGTCACCACTATAGCTTTTTCTTCAGGTTTGGTATTTATCATAATCAATAATTCAAGGATAGTGTTATCCAATATTGGCATGCTTATTCATTCTTTAACTCGCACGAGTGGGAAAACTCAAGTTAAAATGATAAGTTCTCTGCTTGTAATATAAACATGAACTTGATTGAAGTCATTATTGAATCTACAAAATTTATTTTTATAAATTATTTGCGAATCGCTATATTCTCACCACACTTTATCCTGAGATCTTTAATCAAATTCAGGCCAATAAGCCTTATTAGTCTCAAAATATGCAACAATTTTGATATGACATTACTTGGTTGTTTAGAGCATAGCTTTCATTTCATAGATGATGCAACTTCAACTTTTGAGTATATTTATGTGGCAGCATCCCAAACACCTTTAGCAGTTGTAAAGAACATGTATGACCCACGAATCCCAAGCATCCTGATAATCATAATCATGTTGTGATCATCAAATATATTTCATTCAAAAGTACAAACTTTGAGTCATTCGGTATTGGAGGACAAAACATAAGATGATGGATTTTTCCTTCATTAGAAAAAATTTTAAGTCAAGTTCACTTCAAATAATTGATTCCATTCCATCAATATGAGGCAATCCCTAAGCTGCATTAGTTTGATTTACACCATTCATTATTGTTGACTCCTTGGAGAGGAAATAAAAAAACCCAGACATATCGAAGAGAGGGATGAAAGATAAGAACAAATGTTTATGAAAGATATGACCCAAAGCTCACTATTATGCCATATAGAAAGGCAGAGTAACGAGATAAATTTAGATTGTTCATTATTTCAATGGCTATTTACACGCGCGCACGCATATATATATATATATATATATATATATATATATATATATATATATATATATATATATTTATTTATTTATTTCTCAAAGCCCTAGGGCCTGTTTTATTGAAAAATAAAACGGTTACAGAAGATTTGAGGATATGGCCCAGCAGATGAAGCCTTAACACTACGTTACAAATCAAACAAAGGATACAAAAGACATAAAGGAAAAATGCAAATAACAATATCTAAGAACGGTATCGCCAAGACAGTACTCTCGTTCTGGTTCTTGGCGATCCAGAAAGTAATCTCTTAAGTGCTAATCCATTGCCAGGAGTAACCGAGATATCATCAATTAAGTCTCCAAGTGTACCCCCAGGCTTCTTCTTCTGTCGAGAATTGTGAACTTGCCAATCTTTTTCTTTTTCTTCTTCTGCTTCTTCATCTTCGTCTTCTTCTTAGGACTGATCCTTCTGATGCATAGAAGAAAATGTAGGTGCAACAATGGGTATAACTTGGGGGTTTCTTCTCTTTCTGTTGAATTTTTGAATATATCGGACGGACTCACAGTCTTTAAGTAGCCACGGGAACATCACAAGGAGAAAAGGAATGAGCTTCTTTTTCCACTTCTGAGGTTCTAGCCACAAGGGTAGTCTCAATTCGATCCACCGGTCCAGCATGTGAATCAGAAGAGATTGGTGTAACAACAGGAACTGGTTCATTAACTTGGCTAAAACCAACTTCAAGGTTCGCTCTTCTTGAGGAGTACAGATGGAGGGGCGGTGTCGACCAAACCATCGGCCTTCGACCTACGAAGTCCCAACATTTCCTTTAGATCTCTTAGTTGGGGGATAAAGCTCTATAGCATCTGTCTCTAGTTTGCCGAAACATTCCGCAGATGAGGACGATAGTAAGCGCTTTGCTCCATAAACACTCGTCGCCAAACAAGCGTCTCGATCGAGCCCAACCAAATTCTACGAATATCTGGAAGAGTAATATCTCTCTTAATGAGGAGCCTTGCAGCATGAGGTCTAGTTCTGTTATAAATTGTAGCATCAATTTGCGTTAGAGTGCAGAGCAGCTCGCAATTTGAAACAAAACATTCTGATTGAAATATCTGTATGGGAGGCCTGAAACTTGAACCAAATAGGAACCACAGGAGGTTCCTTAGAGGTGTCAAAATCTAGAGTTCACTTTACAATCTTCATTTCGATCCTCATAATGAAAACAGATCACTTGGCAAACAACTCAACATAATCCTCCTCCACTGTTAAATGAATTAATAGATGTCTTCCATCCAACAGTCCCATCTTTCAAGTTCCAATGAAGTGGAGTTAAAGAAATTCCTCACAAACTCCATTTTAGGATTTCCCAAAGCAAACTTACCGATAAGGGTAAATTTCACCTCCTCATTCAATGCATTTAATTCAGACTCAGAAAAAAATAATGGCAGGAGAGTCATCTTTCTCCCCAATAGAATGAATAAAAGAACAAGAACCTCTTCCTGTCGCAGCATCATGAAAAACCTGAAACACCAAATATTCAGGGCCTTTGCGAGTAGCCATACATTTTCTCACCACCCCAGCAAAGGTAGCCTTAGACCAAGCAGCATTGGTCACCAGAGGAGGCGCCATGGAAACCGAGACAACAAGGAAACGAAGCAGCAGAAACCCTTCAGCAAGCCAACGAAGAGCAGACGAATCAAAGGGTGTGAACCCTTCTCTTCGAGCGGGGACCCTTCAATCAAGCAGACGAAGAAAAAGCGGCGCAAACCCTTCGCTGCGAGCACGACGAAGGATGAGCCAAAAACAACGAGAGGCGTGAACCCCTTCTTCACAGGGTGAGCCGATCAACACTGGAGCTGAGCCGATCGATGCTGGAAAATGCAGGTGAGATCGCACGCAGACGCGAGACAGGTGAGCCGATCGACGCAGGAAACTGGATGAAGACGAAGCCAACCTTCGTCTTCGTGCATGAAGATGAGTTTTCGTCGTGCTCGACGAAGCCGAGGAAAGGAAAAAGATCACCGGGAATCGCCACGGCGAAACCCTCAAGGCGAGCCTACTAGATACGTACGTCTATATAGCGTGCGCGATATATATATATATATATATTAGAAAAAAATATTAGAAAATAATTATAATAATAAATACAAAAAATCACCATCCTTATAATACCTTTTGATCTATTTAGAGAAGGTCGATTGATTGTAAGGGAGCAATCCATGCGCTCTTTCTTTTCTCTTTTCAAAATATCAATATGTGGGAGAGATATTTCCTTGTAAGCAATGAATTTAAGACCTCTACTTTTCCTTATATAGTACTCCCAATAAATAATCTGTCTAATGAAAATAAAACTAGAATCACTCAAAATTTAAGGTCAGCCGAGAATTTTCAAAGCTAACAATTCTTCAAGTTGATGAAAACCCACCTTACAATGACAATTCATTAGAAATTGCATGATACGCATTGTGAAATTGGATTTACTGAAATCCAAAGCATCCTACCAAAACAATGAAGGCAAGCCATGATTTCCAACCCAAACATTACAAATTTTCTTGATTTTTAAAGCTTTGTTTTCTCCTCCAAATGCTTGACAATGATAGAAAGCCAACATAGCTATATGCATCCATTATTGTTAATGGAGTTTACACCTATTTTGATCTAAAATAAACGAGAGAGGGAGAGGGAGAGAGAGAGAGGGGAGAGAGAGGGAGAGAGAGACCAGCAGAAAAAAGTTAAAACAGCACAACCCTGGTTCTAAGGCCAGTTAAGAGCTTCAAAAAATATCTATTTTTCTAAGCATGTGATACAACAATAACAAAGTCTTAATCCCACTAAGTGGGGTCAGCTACATGAATCCTTTTTCTCCATTGCATCCTATTTAGTGTCATATTTTCATTTAATTCTAATAAATTAAGATCATTTTTATACAATAAGCCTAAGTCATAGACCTACCTCTGCCTTTTTAGCATAAGCCAAATCTAAAACATCTACTTTCCTAATTTGATCATCAGATGGTCGATGTTTAATGTGAACAAAACATCTAAGACGGATCTCTCTAATTTTGTCAGTCACTGGAGCTACACCAACCCTATCACGGATATATTCATTTCGCATTTTGTCTCTAAGTGTAAAGCCACTCATCCACCCAATCATTCTCATATCGGCAACACTTAACTTAGTATTATGCTTCTCTTTTAAAGGCCAACATTCAACGCCATAGAGCATTGCAGGTCTCACCACTTTCTAGTAAAATTTTCCTTTCAGTCTAAGCGATACTTTTCTATCACACAATAGGCCCGAAGCATTCCTCCACTTCAACCAACCAACTTGAATCCTACTAATAATATCCCCATCTATATCACCATCGCTTTGAGCAATAGACCCGAGATATCCAAATCGTTCACACCTTTTAATAATTTGATCACCCAAAGTAACACTTATGTCGCTAGAGCTAAAACTACTAAAATTGCATTCCATGTATTCAATTTTAGTTCTACTCAAACGAAGGCCCTTAGACTCAAATGTAGTCCACCATAATTCAAGTTTTTCCTGGGCTTTTTCTCTCGTTTTATTCACGAGAAAGATATAAGCAAAAAGCATACACCAAGGTACATCCTGTAAATGTCTAGTATGACCATCCATAACTAAAGCCAAAAAGAAATGAGCTTAAAGCCGATCCCTACTGTAATCCAACAAAAATAGGAAAATATTTGGTCAATCCACCTTCTGTTCGAACACAAATAACTGCTCTAGTGTACATATCTTTAATAACTTGAATATAGGTCATATCAACACATTTCTTCTCAAGTGATCCCAAAGAATATCTTTTGGAACCTTATCGTAAGTTTTTTCTAAATCAATAAAAATAAAATGACCATCAACCCTCTCAATAACTCGTACAGACTTCCATATTAGACCTGCCTCGCATAAAATTCAAATTAATTATGAGAAACCTTTGTAATAAATTTTAACATATGTTCAATTATCCTCTCCCATAATTTTAAAGTATGACACGTCAACTTAATTCCACTATAGTTTGCACACTCTTGTGCATCCCCTTTATTATTAAAAATGGGACCAAAATTCTCTTCCCCCACTTCTCAGACATCTTTTTAGTTTTTAAAATAATATTAAAGAGTAGTGAGCCAATAAACTCCCAAATCTCCTAAATATTTCCACACCTCAATTGGGATTGCATCAGGTCCTACAGACTTTTCACCGTTGGTTTTCTAAGCATGTGATAGCGAACATAAAAAAGCACAAGACAAATTATGAGATGATGATCAATATTCTTAAAACCCAAACAAATAGCCCCAATCAGAAAATCTCTAGCAAATGACTCTTCTCCTGGAACTTAGAATAAGAGAGGTTTGAAAACTTTCCTGACAGACTAAAAAAAGAAAAACACACACAAGTTTAGCAGAAGGATTTCAAACATTGATGTATGAAAGGTTTCTCTCATCTTCAGCAAAGGTACAATCAATGGCTTCTCTATGGAGGACCAAACAATGGTTCGTTTACAGAGCTTTTTCTAGCCAGCCATGTAGTAAATGCATTAACCAAACAACCATATTCGATGTCCATCAAAGATAAGGCATACAACTGCATTATCCTTTTTTATATGCTGGCATGTTTTCATCTCTAACCCTGAACCTTAAGCTCAAAACTCGTAAAAACAAAATAATACGCAAGATTCATCTTAGCAACCCTAGAAAAAGAACTACACTATTCCTTTAAATCCTAACAAGATTCATCTCTTTTGTTCTCACAAACATCATGCAAGATGATCAAGCCACTAAGATTTTATCCTCACTCTTCCTCTTTAGTCCCATCATTATCATCAGCACTAATAGTTCCAATATAGCTGAAAAGGGAAGCATTGAGCAGAGCTTTCACATTTAATTGAATTAAATCAATCTAGCATGTTTCAATAAGGGCAACGGCACCAGACTATGATAGAATAACCAAACACCGTTGACACCAACTAGTTTTTTACCACCATAATTGCACTTTTGATGCATCCAAGCCTCCCTAAAACTTCCAATCCAAACAAGCACTATTGGGCAAACTAACCTTACGCAAGGGATCAAGCTATGTTTATTGAGGACACCATAAGAGTGGCAACTCTAGCTACTTCGAAGTAATTCACCAACTACAATGATAAAGTTTTATGTTTGCTTTATCACTTTCAAATTTTGAATTTTTATTCATTTTTATAATTATCAATGTATCAAATAAGATTACAAATTATGCAGTCAACATGATTAAATCTACAAACAAAACCATGAACAAGGATTAAACCAGCTAAATGTTTCGTAATTGTCAAATTTTTTACCCACAAATCATATTCTTCACACAAATGCCTAGTCAAATTTCAAAACCCGCATATATAAATGTTGGCATGACTATTCTTCATATACCTTGGCTAGATTGAATCAACAGTGTAGCATTCGCAAATGTTCACCACATGCCAGACCCAATGCAGAAACGTTAAGCATGAAAGAAAACAAGGACTCAAAAGGAAAGTACAAGCTAATCTACATTGGTTTTCGCGTTCAAAAATTATGACTTCATTTAGAAAAGTGAAAACTACCGTTCTACCTTGCAAGCAGCACGCATTCCACAGTTTGTTTTGGGAACCATATCAAAAGTTCTGATAGAACGTCCGCATGATACCTTTTACTTAAAAAAATTAACATCAACTTGTTGATTTTCATTGATTAATTCTCCACAGTGGTCTTAATTCTGAAGCCAAACAAAATTTACATCAATGATAAGGCCAAGACTAGAAATCCAGCCTACATTTTTTCACTGGAATGGAATATGCAACTCAATAATATTCTTCAGAAAAAAATTTCATGTATACATCTATCTACAAAAGTTCAGGGGATGTTGTCACTAATTAAGACGCCTTGAGAAAAGTAATATACAACATGATTAGAAACATGTTGATTAACAGTTTCAATAGTCAGCCAGTATAAATTTCTCTTTTCCCATCTGAAGTGACATAACCAAGATCAGCATTATAGTAAGAGAAAAGGTTCATGATACCGGAGTTAACCCAAACCAAAATAGAACGACAAATATTATTATTTGAAGCAAATAAACGGTTACAACTAACACGGGAGAAATAGAATCGCATGATACAAGCAAACACCACTGAAGTATATTCCAAAGGTGGTGTAGGTCGACTAAGTGGATCGGAATGACTGGCGGGGTTGGCGGAAGCAAAGGAATGCTAGTGGCAATGAGGTGGGTGCGAAAATGGTTGTCGTCCTGGATGATGGCAGTGTTGAGTTGGGGTGGATAGCGGCCAAATAACAGGAAGAAGGTTTTCCTAGCTGTCCTGAGAGGCAACGGCATGGTGGGTGGTTTGGAATAGAAAGAAGGTGAGGGTTGGGCGATAGGAATGCTGGAAGTGAGAGGGAGGTGGTTGGTAGACTGAAGACTACAGAAAGAAGCAATACAAGTGTTGTTGCGGGCAGCTACAGCGCGTTAGTACAAAAGAGGGATGTGGAAGGATGAGAAAGGAAATAGGAGAAAGATAGTCACAATCTCGGGAGGGTTAGACAAGGCAAGAAATCAAATAGAAAAAAGGAACCATAACGCTGCAGCGGCGACGGTACAACATCCCGGTAAGCCCTTTGCGTCAATCTCTCGGGATTGGCAAAAGCTTTGACTTCATTTGTTGAAGCTTCGAGGTCCTTGTAGTACGAAGTAAAGTCTGCTATATTGAACGCAGCAGAAACATTATGATTTCTTGATAGGTCAATCTTATAGGCATTATCACTCCACAGCATGTCTTAACCTTTTTTGGCATATCCTAAGTTGGAGCTGCATATATATGTAGGTTTCCACAATGTAAGTTTCGAGCCCTTAAGTTTGAAGCCTACTTGCCCTTTTCGTACTCAGCGGAATGTGGTTGATAAACAAGTATATGAGGTGAAATCAACATTGGGATGAAATTTGTAGTAGGCAGTGCTACTTTCTCTACCAATCACTCAGGAGAGACCTGTCCTTCTTCATTGATAGGAGCTAGATCACATTGAAGAATTTCCTTCATTATAAAGCTGTTAAGATAAATTCAAGGATGGGGTTCATCCCTTCTGTCTGAACAACATGATGAATATCAAGCTGAATTGAATTTAACAACTGAATAACTCCATGTAAACTTTCCAATATAGCACAAAAGGCCCCAATTCTAACATGTTGGACCTAGCTAAATTAGGGAAACTAAAAAATGAGTCCATGAATCTGAATGGTAAGGAGTTCTTTTATCTAAGGTTGTCATGCCTCTAATGTCAATTCTTTGAGCTAAAGATTGTAGTCAGTTGGATTTACTCCCATGGGCTCGACTGGAACTATATGTAATTTTTCCTACTCAACTAGAAGTTGTTGCTCCTCCTTTTGTGTCCTCGTCGTCTTCAGTGTACCGCTCAATCATTACCCACCTTCTCGAGAACATCCCGCTCGGCGAAACGGATCAACCCCCCGATTGTGCGGTCTAAGTCAACATGCCTAAATGTGTGACACTTAAAACACTTCCTGATTGTGACAGATTTAGGGATGCAGATCAGTTCCATCTCTTCTCCACTCCGAATCAATTTTTCCTCTGACAAAGTCATCTTAGGTGTTCTATTGGGTGTAATCTAGTTGCAAGACACTAAGATTGAGTTCTGCCTACAAGACGTGGTGGTCGCTCAGTGATGTGATTTCTCCATTTCTAAAGCTAAAGTCTGAAACTTCTATCCATGGTAAGATGGTAGGATCTGGCGCTGGTTCTCCTACTTCATCTTGAGATTCTCCTGTTCTCCATATGCTGACTCTTCTCTCGGCCTCCTCTAGTACTGGATTACGAAACGTCTTGGTATTTCTTCATTACTATAATCCTCCCTATGGAAGGAGTTGAAATTCTTGCCTCTTTCTCCTCTTTGGCTTTCCCAATCCTGTCGAGGGTAATCTCCCCTTGGATTCATCATCAATGTAAGCAAACCTCCGCTAAAATCGGCAGATCCCTCATTGTATCTCTTCTCGAGTAGACTCAAATATGTATCTCCTTGGTGGCATGGTAGGGATTAGAGTTGGAAGATGAAAGAGGGTGTAGAAGACTAATCGACGGTGTTAAAAATCAATTTGGGTTGTTGATTTTGAGAATCAACAAGAAAAAATAGGGTTAGGTCGAAGTGTGTCAAAGGTTTGGGAATATGAAAGAATTTTTTTGGTGGATGTGGCTTGGATGGGGGCGGATGCTAGGAAACCCTGCGATATGACTAGGGTTGACCTAGCTCTGAGACCAAATAATACTAGAGTTAACCCAAACAAAAATAGAACAACAAATATTATAACTTAAGCAAATAAATGGTTACAACCAACAAACTTGAAAGGAGAAATACAATAATAAAACAAAAGCAAAAGCTATTAAAGTGTATCCCAAGGGTGGTGAAAGTCGGCTAAGTGGATTGGAATGACTGGCAGGGGTGGAGACAGCAAGGGAATGCTAATGGCAGCAAGAGGGTTGTGAAAATGCAAGGACAATATGTATGGTTGCCATCCTGGACGATGGCTGCGAGGAGTTGGGATGGATAGTGGCGGAACAGCAGGAAAGAGGTGTTCTCTGGTTGTCCTAGGCAGCAGGGGGATAGTGGGTAAGCAAGAACAGCAGGAAGGAGGAGCGGTTTGGGTGTTAGCAATGCTAGAAGGGAGGGGAGGCGGCTGGTGGACTGAAGACTGCAGAAAACAGCAATACGAGTGTTGTAACGGACAGCTGCAGCGAGGTATGACAGCAAGAAGCGATGTGGAAAGATGCAGAAGAGAATAAAAGAAAAATAATCACCACCGAGAGAGAGAGAGAGAGAGAGAGATAGATAGATAGATAGATACAGCTGGAGCACCAACCTTTACCTCGGATCCAGCCCTCAAAAAGTAAAATGGATACTGGTAGCTGTTCTGACATAAATTTGAAATCTAAAAGACCAAAAACTGACCTTAACCAAAGCAAATAGAACATATATAACGAAAAATAATAGATAGAATAGGTAGGAATAGAAATATAAATGTGATGGAGGGAGGCTGACAATGAAAGTGCTAAAAAGGAAGGGCTAGACAAGGCAAAGAATCAAATAGAAAAAGGATGCGGTACTCTAGCAGCTACAGTACCGCGTCCCAGTAAGTTCCCACATCAGTTCAGCATTGCCATCAACTAAACCATATAATGTAAATATATGAAAAAAAGCTTAACCATTTTGTTCACTTTTAGAGCATTAACCTATAATCAAATAGCCAGGAGTAGCTTTTGAAAAAAAAAATGGTGCGTTTGGTAATCTAAAACTAAAGAGTGACGTTAGAATTCATAACAAAAGGGCAGTTGACATACCAACCAACAGAATATTTTATTTTACAAAAGTTAAACACCTGCATCTTCAAACTTTGTGCATGGAATCAATATATTCTACATAACTACCACTTTGACCTTCAATAATCATGGTTGAAATAAGCATCAAAATGAAAAAGTACTAAAAATCTAAACAAATAAATCAGTATGCTAACCCAACAATCACTCTATGACAGAAGGTGTTTGTTGATGGGAAACTAGGAGAGGTTACTTTGGCAAAACTTACTTGCAAGCTTTGGTGGAAGTTAGCCAGGCTGTTTGTCTAGAAAGTTGTATGAGATTTTAGGTGGCATCGATGTGAAAATTATGATTTTAAACATGTAACATAACCAAATTTAGGTGGGTGGCATGGATGTACATCCCATTTAAATTTATTGATATTCATTTACAAACACCTACATAGAGAAGAGGGTGAGGGGAGACGAGAGAGAGAGAGAGAGAGAGAGAGAGAGAGAGAGAGGTGTATTCAAATTAAATCCAAATCAAGGACGCATGAAATTGCTGTCATTGAACTCCCGTTTTAACAATTAAGTTTCTGCAAAAAATAAATTCAAAAGTTTAGAAGCCATAAAAGAGTTCCCAAACTGAAGTTATTTCGCTTGACGTTCAAGGTTATATACCAAGTATTAAAGGCTTTTAAAAATTTGGTCCTAAAAAAGTCTTCTCAATTATGAATTAATTCTTACCGTGCTCTCCAAACACCTACATCAAAAAATGTTGAGATCAAAACATTGTACAAGTCAAACTAGGGTATTTAACCAATAGCCGCTTAACATTACTACTGCATCACAGAGAAATAGATAATGAAAGAATGAAAATGGTTTATTGTCAAATTGGTAGACTGCATAACACGAATAGTTACACAAAGAAAATAAAAAGTTAAAATAATCTTCACAATGTCGTGAATACATGAAAAATGGAAAAGTAATCAAAAGAACCTTGTAAAAATGAAACTCAAGCTGGGTATTGATCCTACCTTTTGACGTCTCAGGGGATCATGTAAGTTCTTGGCCTGCTCACGACGATGTTCATATTCTTCCACCAGCCTTGCAGCCTCAGACGAACCTAGTAGTAATGACTTTTCCGACTCCCATGTAGCTTGGTCATACTCAAGCCCTTTCCATTTCACAAACCACTCAATGCAGCAATTTGAAGTCTCTATGGAAGGCCCTAATGTATAATCATAAGAAGTTTCTGGAAGTGCCACTAATTTTTTCTGCAACAAACGTTCAGGCTCAGTCCATTCTTTTCGCCACTTTTTTACCTGCTTATTATAAAGCCAAACCAATAAACGTACTATCATAATAATTTATAAAGAGATTTAGATATATACCAGACAATTCTTACATATTTACTCATGTAACACCTAAATATTGATATTTAGTTAGTTAACACTCTAGTGTCACAATCACGTCAAAACATATGCAAAAAAAAGGTGTAGTTCACTTCAGCAAAGTTAATATTACTGGTATTTTTATATGATGTTAGAAGATAATTTTCTCCACAAGCTGTTGCAAAAGAAATACATGAGATCACCCTTTGTGTTTAGAATAAAAGGTCACAAACTAAAACCAAAACACAAAATAGTTGGTAGGTAGAGATGGGGGGGTGGGGGTAGAGAGAAAGAGAGAGAGGGGGAATGAGAGACAGAGATGACCTCCTTCTGGCCTTTCTTTCTGAATTTGGCCATAAGCGAAGGAGCTTCATGAAGCAGCTCGCTTTCTGGAATCCAACGATTATGGGAATGGGAAAGGCCTTTGTATTTCACAAAGTAACGCTTTCCATTCTGCACTCCTAACACCGTAAGCCCCATAACACTAGAAATTAATGGTTCAAAAAAGTGATGCTCCATAAATTTGGCAAAGCAGATAGGTTAAAGGATCCTCACCTTCGTCCATGTCCCAAACAGACTCTATTCCTTCGGAGATAGAATACACACCTGATTCCAATTTCTTTTTCACACAAAAGTTACAGAGCCAAGCACCTGGCAATAGCCGATCCAAACAAGATAGATGATAACCTCGTTTGCAACTTCTTCCAAAACAAGACCTAAGAAAGATATCAATGTCAGTCCCCATCAAAGAATTGGTGCAGGAGGAAAGAAACACATAACACACATAAAACACCTAAGAAACCCGTAAATTGCATCAAGCTTTATTGCTTAGATAGGTATAAAGGCAACTCCAATTTCATTTTCAGATAAAAGTAAAAAGCCACTTTTATATGCACAATTGCCACTTCCTCAGGTCAGCACAAACAAAATCATATAGAAAAAAAAAAAAAGAGAAAAACATGTAAAAATACTAAAACGATTGAATAAATTGGTGATGGGAGGAGAATTTTCAGGAAAGAAATTGAAGTGTGATTTAAATGCTCATCTATAATCCTGGACACAGATCCAGCAACAACCAAGAGTGCGCTTTAGATCAAACAACAACAACAACAACAAAACCTTTAACCCAATAAGTGGGGTTGACTACATGAATCATTTTTCTCCATCGTGTCCTATTTAGTGTCATCTTTTCATTTAATTCTAATAAATTAAGATCATTTTTTATACAATATGCCCAAATCTTCCTAGGCCTACCTCTGCCTTTCTTAACATAAGTCGAATCTAACATATCTACTCTCCTAATCGGATCATCAGATGATCGATGTTTAATGTGACCAAACCATCTAAGACGACTCTCTAACGTTGTCTGTCACCGGAGCTACACCAACCCTATCACGAAGTGTAAAGCCACTCATCCACCATCATTCTCATCTCGACTACACTTAACTTAGTTTTATGCTTCTCTTTTAAAGGCCAACATTCAGCAGCATAGAGCATTGCAAATCTCACCACCATCTTATAAAATTTTCCTTTCAGTCTAGATGGTACTTTTCTATCACACAATAGGCCCGAAGCATTCCTCCACTTAGACCAACCAACTTGAATTCTACTAAGAACATCCCTTCAATATCACCATCACTTTGAACAATAGACCCAAAATATATAAAGCGTTCACACCTTTTAATTATTAAAAAAATAATTTTAGATCTTTGCATGCACCTTTATTTCATCGCTTTATTTTAAGATTAAATAACATCGTTGTTAGGCACTTACTATATGTAATAATGGTTAGATTTGACAAAATAATAATAAACTTCATTAACCTATTAAGTGCTATAAGTGTAGCCTGTAGGTAGGAGGAGGAGGGAGAAGGGGGTGTTGGGGCCGGGGTCGTTTGCCTAGGTACGCAGAAGGTTCGAGTCTTGTGGAGGGCAGATCCGCTCAATTGATTTAAATCTTTTCCTTATTTGGAGCTAAATAGTAAATCTAAAGGCCTTGTATTTTTGGAAAAGATTGGCATTTCTTATATTTGATTGCTTTAATGTTACCTCTACTAAGTTACGGTGGCTATTGTTGGGGTTTAGGGGCTATTTTCAAACTTTGCTTATTTTCTTTGAGTGGATTAACGACTAAGATATTATTTTGGACTTGGTTGTTGTGTTTGGGCTTACCTAGCATTATCAATCATTGCTTATGTTGCTTCTTTCCTTTTTCCGTCCTTTATGAAGGATTGGGCTTTGGAGCTACTTGTCATATTTTGGGTCTTCTTTCAATTGCTCGGTTGGTGAAGCTTTGTTTGGGATATTTGTTCCTTTTCAGATTTTTGGCACCTTTTGCAGCTACGTTTCCCCTAAATATGGTTTGCAAGAGGTTATTGTATTGTGGTGGTGTTTTTTTAATTTATAGGCTTACTTTTTACATCCTTTATTGAGTTTCATTCGGGCTTTTTATTATTCTCTGTTGGAGTTACCGTATGGGGCTTATGCTGTGATGTTCTTATCTATTGGCTTGTCTTGTGTGTCGAATGTTCTTTTTTTTTTGTTGACTTGAGGTGATTGTATTCTTTGTTACATGTGCCTCAGTTTTAATGTTTGTGAGATTTTGACATGGGTGGATGTTTTATGGATGGAGATCTCCCTTACAATGATTTCAAGTTTTTTGTTTTATTTTTCTCTTTTTGTTTAATGATGGAGCCCTCCTTGTTATCCTCTCTTTTCTGATTATTAGTATGTAGTACGATTTTTCCGGTTATCATATAATGGTCTAAAATGTTGAGTTTGCTACATGCTTTTAAGTTATTTTGTTTTAGCTATCGTACTCTTCAATTAGTTCCTACATCGATAAGGCGGATAAAGAGGGTCCGTCAGCAATGTGGGATAAGTAATAAACATTTTTTGTAATCTTTATATTAAAGAAATTGGGCTCAGAAATAACCCAAAACGTATTTTAATAAGAAATGTTGGCAAAATATTGCCAAGAAATCAAAGAATTGACGAAAAGAGATTACGACAGGCTCAAATTAAAAAACAAATGGGATCAATTGAAGGAGTGGAAGACATGGAAGAAGCTGAAACGGGGATCCACCGGGTTGAGTTAGGATCCCATTAAGCGAACAATTGATGATCCAGAGAAATTGTGGATTAAGGAATTAGATGTAATAATTACACTCCTTTGGTTTATTAACATCATTTTTT